>JAVGVS010000328.1:108629-490588 GCA_032718565.1 Distichodus sexfasciatus | reverse complement strand
GTTTGAATGGTAAATCTCCATGGGTACTACAAATTAGTCTAAGACTAGGCTTAATCCATGAGCAAGAAACCAGCCCTTCTCATAATCGAAGAATGAGTAGTTATTAATATTAACATTCCAGTCCGTGCTGCATCACTCGTGTTCATCGCTTTTAATTCGTTTCCTCTTTCTTCTCAAATGAACGGTGGTGACTTTTGAACACGCTTGTGCACCGCGACCTGCCGTGCTGCGTTTATGACACCAAAAAGGCCTGATTACATAAATGCTTAAGAGTGCGGTGGGTTCACGCTGCTCGACTCACATCAGAGTGACGTGTTCAAATGGAAGTAATATGGAAGGGGGAGAGAGTGGAATGCCCTCTAAAAGCAGGCAATCAAAAAAGCTTGTGCCAAGGGCCGGCTTCGGATGACGACTCGTCAGCTTCACCTCTATAATTCCCGCTTCTGATTTTTTGAGTGATTATGCTGCTCATTATTGAGGAATGTTATGAGGTTTTGTACCAGGGTGTGTGTGTGTGTGTGTGTCAGGCAGCGTTAGACATGCCGGTAGTGTTTAACAGCGGCTGCAGATGGGGTATGAACATAGGAACGTGTTTTTTAGTGTCTTGCTTTTTCTTTTCTTTTTTTTTTTGCCGTCCAGGATGGATACCTTAGGATTTATGGATCTTTTCTAAAAGGCCTCAGTTGACAACTTTCTCAAGTCTGCTGCTTCAAAAATGGGAGAGGTTCAGTGAAACTGTAATTAAATATACTTATTTATATAAAATTTGATTCAGTTAGAGCCTGACTAATCAGATCCTCCAGGATTTCGTGGCCTTTTGTGAGATTGTTGTGACTTAAAATTCCCGATTTCGCGGCAGGTTTTCTAAAAAAAATGTGTTGGCAGTTGCGATGTTTTTAGGAGTTTTGTTGCGATAAAGTTGTGGGAACAAGTCAAAGTTGCGCAAAGAAGTTGCACTTTCCCCCTTTACAATTTTTCGTTAACAATGAATTAAAATTAAGGGAACAAAACCACTATGCGCCCTGCGATGTGTTGACGTCCACCCAGGGTTGGTCCCCGGCTCACGCCCGTAGTCCCGGAATAGGCTTCGGTCCCCGCAACCCCGACAGTGGTTTTGACTGACTGACAAAACCACTATTATGGTTTAAAGTTTGACACTTTAAAAAGCTGTAATGAGGTCTTTGTAGACGGTCTTAGATCCTGTTAGCTAGTGTCTGACCGATAACTCGGTTCGCTGATATTACGGCCGATTTGAGCTTATGGACAATAAATTGGTGTCTGAAGAACAGGAAGATGAATTCTTCAGCCAAGTGGGGTTTTATTGCACATGCTCCACCTTAATTAACATTCATTCATAGTGCTATATATGATGACGAACCAATTTTAGTCTTAAACTGCATTATCATGTTATATCACTGAGTACTCTAAAGTATCTACATATGTACCAGGTGTATCGGCCTTCTCAAGTTCGATTCCAAGTTCAAATAATTCCAAAGTAAGGCCGTGGGCAGCATGAACAAACGGTAGTTTTCACATGCACTTCCGACTCTTTGTTTCCAAAAATATAGTCTGTTTATTTGCACCAAAAAGATGAACCACAATGCCTTCATAATTCACAATTCGTAAAGTGGAAAGTGGTCAAAAATCGTATTTTACCACAATCACGCCACCCCACATTTGACTACCAAACAATTCTCCCCCCCCATTACCCACCGGACGTGACGTATATGCATCCAAAATGTAGGAGTGTCCAAACGTATTATCAAACCATAGACATAAAAATTACAATAATTCAATTCATTCTGTACATATTCTGAATAACTAAATTATACTAATATCACTTAACATGATGTTAAAATGACCACGATAAAGAGTCATAAAATTTGACAAAATGGCCACAACACCAGGGGTGTAAATTACAGCTTTCATCACGATACAATACAAAAATGTAAGCGGGAATTTCAAAATAAAGGTCTTACAAAAGACAAAAAGTACAGTATGGTACTGCTGGGTTAGTGAAGCAACGCTGTTCAGACTCTTATGTTAAAGTACTGCTGTTTCAGGGTTGATGAACATTGTTGTTCGTTCAGACGCAGTCGAGCCCGTCTGTCATGTAATTGGTTGGGAGCCGGTATGGAAGCAGGTTTTAGGCCTTTACATAAAAAAGTGGCACCTACCTCGTGGCGGTAGCTTCATTACGCGCGATGTCCGATCGATGTTTTCATTATGGATCGATGCAGTGATGGTGAGTAAATCAGGGCATTGATCTAGATCAAGGGGTGGGCAATTAATTTTCCCAAGGGGCCACATGACAAATTTGAATTGACATGAAGGGACGAACCAATAGATTGTAATCAACTGAATTTCAGTTGAACTTCATTTAAAAGAACAGACAATTGTCTAGTTTTGATTCCTAGTAGATCTCCTACTGTTAATACTAGATGTTACAATTAAGTTAAGCATGTGCGGAGCAGGGCATAATATATCTTTATCTAATTTTATTTTTGAAAATACATTCTTTTAACAACAAAAGCAATATTAAAATATGTACGTTTTTGCATTTTTTCACCTTCAAAATAAAAGCAGGGCAGTTGAATGGTGTGCATAAAGTACACTACTTATGTTTGATTTTTGTGTTTAATTTGTTATTTCACGCTGTCTTCAGGCCGGTCGGTCAGAGACGGACAAAGGACCGGATGTGGCCCTTGGGCCGGGCATTGCCCAGGTCTGATGTAGATGGGTGTAGCGTTACACCCCTAATATATACATATAAAGGAATTACATATTTGTGGGAGGGAAAATCTGCCAACTCATCATTATCGTTCTTGAAAACGTCAGATATCAGAATTGGAATCGGTCTTGAAAACCCTAAATCGGTCGGTCAGAGCCTTGAGCCTTGATTATTGATCATTTATCTTAACTGCAGTTGCATGTACATAGGGATTGCAGCAAGGTTGCATCATAGCCCACTACCCTTTCCTGACCCCAACTTAGGGGGCTGTCCGAGCGCTCTACCCGTCTTTGGCACCGTCCATCTAAAATTAAATGTGGCCTCCGAAAATATTGAGTGTCTCCTGACTCATGCGAGGGCTTTTTATTGCAGTGTTCTGTCAGCACACTCGGTTGTGGTTAGTGAGCTTTAATACCGGCCTGAGGATGACTTATGGCTGGCTCCGTCGTGGCTCCTCCAGACTTTGGGGCAGCTCGTTTGCCGATGATATCTTCAAATCCACCTCTGTTCTTTATTACTTCTCTTAGCGTGACTCCAGCTTGCTAGGAATTTGGGGCTTCGGGGATGTGGGACGCTCTGTCAGCAGTGCTCGTTACTGCGTTTCGTAAAGGACTACCTCAGGAATGAGGACGTCCTCTGGGGGCCCCAGGTACAGGAACGGCCTCGTTCGTATAGGTGGCGGCAGAAAGGAGTAAATATGGAGAACTGGGGCAGTAGACTAGGGCAGGGGGAAGTCTGCTTGAGGCAGATATTGTTCCGTGGATTCCCTAGAAATCTTTGGATCAGACATATTCTGCTTGATCCCACCTTGGCTTGGTCTTCGTTTATTTTTTTACTTCAAGACGACCCAGAGAACCAGGCCGACCTGTTTTTTGTCAAGATTCTTGGCATAGGAAAATGACCAGAACTATGCCAAAAGGTGTGGACCTTCACTGGTCTTACGAATCGATTCAGTTACGATTATCATGTCAACGGTTCGATTCGATTCGTGCAATACCTCGAAGCATCCCATCAATTTTTCTGTAACACGTTATTTCACATTGCACACAGATTGGGCATGGGTCGGAGATCGGGCAGCCATCGTTACTGCCGGGATGTTCATTTTAACTAGAATTTTTATGCCGCAGCCAGAAAATCACCAAGCAGTGTCATTAAGACATAATCGATTATGGTGTCCCACTGCGTCAATCCAGAATCGTCCACTGTCTGCGTTGCGATGCGTCGATTATGTGATTAATTTCAACACCCCTAAAGTCAAACCATCTTTCTTAATGTAGGAAAGTACTTTTAGGAGCCACAGTAAAAGCATCCTTCTTAACACAGTACTCCAAACTTCAGCAGCTATAGTGGTGTCAGATTTGATCTGCTGGAAAGTGGCATTATAGAAGAGATGGACAAGGTTATTCTGGGAAAGGAAGAACATTTTGGAAATGCTGGACATCAGTGAATTTGTGGAAAGACATTAACTATTAGTGACCAATCTTGTACAGGATGCAGTTGCCAAAGGAAGCTGTACAATAGCACTGGTAACTTGCCAAGTCAAGTAAAGGTACCACTGAGGTACCTGTGAGTAAGGTACTATCTCTAAGCACTCCTGCCTGGACACTGGCCACGTCAGCTTGTCCACTGCTCCTATGGTAAATGTAGAGTTTCTATTATATTGTTATACACTGGGTATTGTGCTCAGTTACATGAACAACATGATTACCATGAAGACCCTAAATCTTTGACCACCGTCAGAGTCGGCATTTAATCAAAGCTCAGGTCTTATGGTTTTATCTCCGTTTTGATGATAGTCTGGGATCGGGCTACCTGAGGTGAGACGCAGCCAAGATCGTACGGAAAGTGGTGTCTGTTGCGGCAGGTGCATCGCTGACAGCTATAGCCTCGTGAGCTCATTCTGCTGCCAGCATGGGCGTGGTTTTCCCATGTTGCTCACCTCCCGGGATCATCTAGGTGGAACGATGACGCGTCTCACCTGGGAACGTTGTTAGAGGAGTGGTAATAAAATGGCTCGGTGAGGGAACTGGGAAGGTGTCTGGCTGTATCCCAGGACTACAGTAGTGGCTTGCTTTTGAACAGAGACGGGTATCAGTGAAGACATGTCTCCAAATGCCTACTGCAAAGGGCATGTTTCCTATAGTTCAACAAGATTTCTGTGAGTCAGAAGTGGGACCTGCCATCATTTCAATAATTCTCTACTATTCTAAAATAACTTGCTGCACATTCACGCTTTATCAGACTCTCTCTTCTAGAGGAATGAACATTCCTTGCAGTTGTTTGGTATTAGAAGTCTTGCTCAGGGTCCCAAAGGTGGTGCCACATTTCTAGCTCCACCTTAAAATGTGAACCTCAGTCTCCTAGTCACCAAACAGTCCCTCAAGGATTTGATGGGCCTTTTTTGAGATTGTTGCGGCCTAAAATGCCTGATTTTGTGGCAGCTTTTCTTAAAAATTGCAATGAAAGTTGCTGTTTTTAGACGTTTTCTTGCGTTAAAGTTGCGTGACTAAGTCAGTTTTAAGGGAAAAAGGCGATTTTGTCGCCTTTTATAATGATTCTTTAACAATTCATTAAAATGAAGAGAACAAAACCATTATTGTTTGTATTAACCATTAATCATTTAGTTCTTTTTGAAGGTAAACGTAACAAGGAATTCACTCAACGTTTTGCAGGAAACGACAATGGTCAAAAACTGCGGAAAAGTTGCGGTAATTGAATTTGTGGGGATTGCCTGAATTACGTTAATAGTTAACGTAACAAAATCTTGGAGGGTCTGACTAGTGCAGGGATTCCACTCAAACAACTACCTAATCCAGGAATAGTGTTGCCCCCCCCCACCCCGATTACTAATACTTCTACGCTGCAGCATGGTTTACATTTAGAAAACTTTATCCAACACAGATCAGCACATAGCAGATGATTAAGAGGAAAAGACTTAAATTTGTCCTAGAACTGGGTTTTAAATCAGTGCCTTTCCTGTTCAAATTGAAAGTGAGTTATTATTTGTCATTGTGAACGCACCACAGCACATCACAACAAAATGTGACCTCAGCATTTGATGCATCCGCGAAGGAGCAGTGGGCAACTGCCACGGGGAGCAGTGATTAAGGACAGTTCCTTGCTCATGAGTTCCTCAACGGTAACTTTACCGGTCTGGGATTCGAACCGGGAACCCTCTGAACGTGGGACGAACGCCCTAACCATTACGCTACCGACTGCCCCAAACTGACCCGCTGGGTCATTTTACCTCAAAAATATTACGCGTTTGACATCACTACTCAGAACAGATTTTTGTGGGTGGGTATGGGTGGTGGTCTAAGGATAGGTGGTGGTCTTATCGCCTATGGCCCAAGAGGTTGTAGGTTCAATTCCACTTCTGTCTTACTGCTGTAACTGTCAACTTAAGGCTCGTAACTCCAGGGAGACTGTCCCTGTACTCTGTAAAGTATCTGCTAAATGCCATAAATGCTGTTTGCATCTGCAATGCAATAAAACTGAAACATGATGCACCAAAAGCACGCATTCTGTCAAACTCCAGAGACAGTCGCGCCTTTGCAGACCCTGCAACTTTAACAATATTCTAAGCGTTTTTACATCCTTCCGCTCTGCACCGCATCATCAATTCTGCTTCCAGCGTGGTGCTCTAAACTGCAGCGGCTGCTTTATTTACTGCCCCCCAACGATTCCGACCCAGATAGAGCCCGCGTAATAATCTTAGCCGAAAGGATCACTCATGTGGCTTTGAGCCCCCGGAGAACTGACAAGAGCATCTTTCATATGACTGTAGTCGGTGGGGGGAAAAAAGCCGACGCCAAAGCGGCACCATCAACAGCCGAAGCCCTTAAGATGTTGAAGTGGAAGGGGTTTTGACTTCCCTGGATCTTTTATGGCCGTGCTGCCCTCTAGTGTTGGTTCCAATCCACTGCTGCCTTAATTTATTTTTTTTTAAAGATTGTGACCAGTTTAGCTCCATTTAACAGAAGTGACTTTTATTCCCTAATTACAAGGACAGTCTCCCTGGAGCAACTTGGGGTTCAGGGTCTTGTTCCTGGGCTCAGTGGTGGTAGTGCTGGAGTTGGAACAGGACCAGACTTGAACTCGCAACCTTGTGGAAGGAATTCTAACCTTTTTTTTTTTTGTAAAATAGGGGTGATGATGGGATGATTGATGATGGTCTAATGCTTAGGACATTTGCCTCTAAACATAGAGGTTATGGGTTCGAATCCTACCTCCAGCACTATCATTAATGGGTCCCTGAGCAAGACCCTGGCGTAACGGTAGGGCCTTCGCCCCGTGATCTGAAGGTCGCAGGTTCGAATCCAGGACCGGTGACGTTACCACTGAGGTACTCATGTGCAAGGTACCGTCCCCAAGCACTGCCCTTGCTAGCTGCCCACCCAGCCTTCACGGATGGGTCAAATGCAGAGGTCACATTTCATTGTGGTGCGCTGTGTGCTGTGCTGTGGTGTGTTCACAATGACAAATAATCACTCACTTGCACTTAACACCAAGTTGCTCTCAGGGAAACTAACGGAAATTGGGAAATGGAAGACGCTCCGGATAAAAGCATCTGCTAAATGCTGTGAATTTTATTATTAGCAGTGCAGTTATGTTTACTGAAACGGAAGCTTCTCTGATATTTTCCTTGACTTTGAGCATTGAGCCAGGACTTGTTATAGGGCCCAGCATTCTGTTGCTTTTGAGCAGCACATCATTTGTAAGTTATTAACAACTAGCCGTCATATTTAAGTGATTTTTGCATCTTGCAGCTATTTAAATTATTACAATGACCTGGATTAACCTGATATTTCTCCATGTTGGTTATCAGATTCATCAAAACAGATTGCACATTTAACGTGGAAAATTCAGACACTGTTTTTGTCGTTTCTGGCTAGGCCTTGGCAATTAATAAAAAATAATCAAAACTCACATTCAGAGCCTTATTTTGATGATTTTTTAATTTCTGATACTTTCCCCAGCACCTGTTCCTGTACTGTCTCTTTAAAAAGATACTACCAGGTGTTGTCATATGAGTTTGTAACGTCCAGTCTCCGATTACATCTGTTTGTTTCTATCAGTTATTTAATAATCACAAATATATGCACTCTTTCATAAGAAAAGGCGAGGTGTCAGACTCGAGTCATAAATGTGATGACTTTTGACTTGACTTGGTCTCGACTCGGACTTGAACGTCATTGACTCGGACGTGATATCCCAGACATGTGCACCATAGAACACTGCATGGAAACACGAGCCCGCGTAAAACTGTGCATTCAGAATAAGCAATCGCTATGTTTTCGTAGCGTTTTTAATCAAGCCTTTTCATTTGCAGATTTCGAAATGACGAGTATGGTTGCGTCACCGCGACCCTCATCTGGACTAGCGGGTGGAGGCTGCCTGACTGACCGCTATGGTCACAGCTGCCGCCTCAACATTTGTGTATAACACTTTACCCTCCAAGTCCCGACAAGTCGAGCAGCTTGGTATTACAGTTAAATGAAAAAGTGTTGATTTTCGTAAGACGTTTCGTTCCAAGCGATGTGTGCTCTGATTTCGGTTGGTCGAATTGTTCATGTTCTTAAATGTTTAATATACCAGCCCTGTTAGTGAACTATGAAGGCAAAAAAAAAAAAGTTTTTTAGTCATAATCATGTGATTATATTGGTTGGAGCTTGTTTTGCCCAGATCTACAAGCCCCAAAAAGATTTTTTTTTTAACTGAATCAGTTCCTGAATCAACTAATGCACTCCAGTACAGCATCCAATCAAATTGCAGGACAAATATCACACGTGTTTCAGGACACGAGAGATCACAGGATTTTAAAAATCGCACTACATTTGGTCGAAACTGCATTATGACTTGTTTAGGACTCGGAACTCAAATTTAAGGACTTGTTGGTCTTGACTTAGGACTTGCCTGTGTTGACTTGGGGCTTGACTTGAGCGTAAAGACTAGAGACTTGCAAAACAATGACTTCCTCCCACCTCTGAGAAAAGGTATCCCAGTTTTAAAAGTTGAGAACGGTTACGATACAAACCTGGTCAGTCAACTATGGGGATGAAAATCAAACAAAATAACAAGAACAAATCTTAATCAAGGAAAAATGTTCAATCGGTCGTGATATTGATTTGGGATCATATCGCCCGGCTCTTGTCACGCATTTCTAGTTCTGCGTTTCGCGTCAAAGAAATACTCCCTTAAAAACTCCCTTTATAAGAGCTGTCCGTCATGACCGATGATACACTAATATGCAGAGACATACTGTACATTCATGATTATGTAAGTTGATTATATAACAGTACCTCACCTTGCTAATTGTGCAGTGAGTGGGCATGATTTCCACTCCCTGTGTATGAGTCTGTCTGTCTGTGTGTGTGTGTGTGTGTGTTTACGCACGCACATTCTCAAAATCCTCGTTCCTTGTGGGCCTTTAGGCAGCTGCAGGAGCTGCAGCGTCAGAAGGAGCTGGAGCGCGAGAGGCTGGAGCGGGAACGGCAGGAGCGCGAGAAGCTGGAGCGGGAACGTCAGGAGCGCGAGAGGCTGGAGCGGGATCGTCAGGAGCGCGAGAGGGAGATGCTGGAGCGGGAGCGCGAGCGTCTGGAGCGGGAGCGGCAGGAGCAGGAGCGTCTAGAACGGCTGGAGCGCGAGAGGCAGGAGCAAGAGCAGCTGGAACGCGAGCAGCTGGAGCGAGAGCGCGCCGACCGGGAGAAGCAAGAGAGGGAGCACCAGGAGCAGCTGGAGAGGGAGCCGATGGACTGGGAGCGAGGACGTCGCGTCTCCAACGCCGGTGAGAGTCTCGGCTTTTTTTTTTTACGGCTTTTCTTCTTCATCTTAGCACAGGCAGGCGCTTGTTACGGAGATGGGGTGGGGAGATGAGGTGGGGAGACCCAACAGGTGAGAGTTAATGATGATGCGGCATATGTTTGGGGGGCACAGATGAGGCAGACGGTCGGGTTTGGCAGCCGGTGCTGGCGTTTTTTGGAAAATAGATTTAAGCACCACTTTCTAACTACGTCCTGTTTCTTATGCAACCTTTTAGGAACGGCTTGAAAGAGCCGTCGCCTCTTTTATCGTCTTTAAACGACAGCTGGTGCTGACATTTTTGGAACTTGGATTTTAACGCCACTTTTTCATTAAGTGCTGGCGTTTTTTGAAAAATAGATTTTAATCACCCCGGACGAAGTGAAAGAACTGTCGCCTCTTTTTTTTTTCATCTCAGTACGACAGTCGGCTCTCCCCTCACGGCTCTGTCCCCATCTGCTCGCGGGTATTACGAACAGCTTGAAGCGCAGCAATGCTCGGAGACCGTGGCGCCCGCCGACCGCCAGCTTTGCCGTTCGACCTGCTGTGACCGTGGCACGTCTGCCAGACCCTTGTTACTCTTAAGGTAGAAGGAGGTTTAGGTGAAAAAGGTTCCTTTTTTCTGTCCACCGCCTTTACTAAAGCCTGCAGCATCTGGCACGCTCCAGTGCCATGCTCATCACATTAGAGCCCCAGGTTTCTCTGTGTTACGCTGTGGTTAAAAATACACACGACATGGAGGATGGGTGGAGGGGTCAGTGTGTTTATTCTGCAAACCCAAAGCACGAGTGGTCAACCCTCGGGCAGCAACGTGCGTGACTTTTTGAGTGTTTGGAAATGTGGTTTTTTCCACACACATGAGGTATTTTGGAAAGGAAAAATGTAGATTTTGTTTCTTGCTTTTAGCAGCGAAAAGCCAAAAAATGCTGGTGCATTACAATGTGTCTGTCGAGTAGTAGTTTTGACAAGGGTTTTAATCAGACCATCAGGGTTGTGGAGTCAGTCGTTGGTGTGTTAGCATTTTTATTGTTATTGTTCAGTCTGCACAGTATTAAGTATTTTTAAGGCAATTTTTTATAGTGAAAATCTTTTTCACGCGAATTGTTCACTAAACTGAAATGTTCACTAAACTGAAATGACTCTGCACGGCAAAACCAGTCGCTTGTCGCAAATTTTCACAAATGAGTTACATATGACTGAGATATCAACGTCCAAAGGAGTCGGGATTCTCCTGTCACGCCAAGTGAAAAACGGAGAAATCTGCCTTTGAAGTTGACTATCGACGTAGCACTCACAGACGCTTGGTGCGGTCGCGGCTACGTTTGCATTTACGGTAGCCTACGCTGCATTCACAGCCACACGGATAGCCTACCTGCGTTAGGTTAACTGAACTCGGGAATGGATTCGGAGAATATCTTCTTTCACGCTAGTCAACTGTGCGGATTTGAAGCGTGAATATTGAAGTAGAGCGGCCAAACAGAAACTTTTAACATCTTGCTGAATTAATTCCTCACCTCAAGAAAGTCACTGCTTAGGATGGAAAGCGGTAGGTTTTCTTAGCTAAATTTATTCCCCAACAGTACAGTATAGACCTTCCACTGTTTCGTTACAAAAACAAAAAATCCAACATTTTACCCCACGCAACATAAACGCTCATGCAGAGTCACATTTATGCTTATAGCTGTTTGTAAGAGTTTTAAGGCAACCCTAATGAGATAATCACATAATGAGAAGTGGATGCGTGTAATTACTGTAGCATTACATTGTGTCATTACTAACAATTAGTGAAAGTTGTGGAGTAAGGGTACAGTACCGTAGTTCGTCTTAATTTTAGAATTGTTAGTAAATATGAATTTAATGCACACAATTAGCTTAAATTTAAATGGAAGAAAAACTGGCTCATTGTCGCTATGTGACCAGAGCAGGTTTGTTTGGTATTAACAAATCTCACTGATCTCATCATTAGACGTATTCGAAAAACTTTCTCAGGGTCATTTGTGAGGATGCACGATATGAGAATTACTACGATGTCGAGATTCGTTTTTTCATGCTTATTCTGCCGACGCTGATACACCGGATTGCAGGAAATGAGGAAGGCAGAGTTGAGATAAAGACACTTTGTCGCCAAAAGTCCTTCCACTGCACGCCAGAAATTTCTGGCACCAAAATAGTCCCCTGCAGATATTCGATACATTTTAACACAAGTCAAGTGAGCGAAATCAGATATGAGCATTTCTGCAGTCTTCTTTGGGCTACACATCAGTAGCTGCTGTACCACACGATGTGTTTTCATATCAAAGAGATAAGTTACATTAGAATATCTGTGAAGAGGGAATTTATATCTGTATCAGGTTCGTTCTAATTATGTGAATCCCTGCTTTATCGTTTGCTCTGAGATTTAATGTTTATGCTCTTATTTGATAGCCATAGGTATTGTCAGAATTCCTATATTTACACTTAAGTTCTAATAAAACTCCTTTAATCGTAATTTCTATTTTTATGATTTCATATAAAGATGGAAACCACGCGAAGTTTGCGTCTGATTTACAGAACGGATCCCAGTCTCACATTATCGCCATCTATTCCATGTAATCCCCTATAACATCGGGTCAGCACTCAGTGCTGGCCTGTCCAAAAGCCCACATATCTATAAAGTTGGAGTGCATCGTAAATTGAGAGACAGAAGCGTTGGAGAATGTGATAGTCGTGGTGGAAACATCTGATAAGGATGAGAGAGGTTTGAATGTAGGGATTAGAAGGTTTCTATGGCGGATGCCTTGGTTCAGAACATGGCCAAGGCCAGGTCTGGAGGCAGTATGCTTGAGAGTCACTGAGCAGAAAGACAGGCTATCAAGTCAACATATGGCTTCACACACACACACAATTTCCACACTGTGGCAACAGAATGAACTGACTTTTCCTCGAAATAAAAAGGTTTGGTAACAGTGGACTCTGTGAGCTTTTTTTTTGATGCAGCTCTGTATCTCTATATTTCAGGGTATTATAATGGTCTTGTGATTTTTCTGTCATCAGTGCTTCAGTGTGACATTGAATATGTGTTGCCGACTGTCTAGATAACGGGTTTGTGGTAGACATGGGTCAGCATGTGTTAATTGTCATACCTTTATTAGAGGTCGACCGATATTGGTTTTTCAGGGTCAGATATCGATAATTTATTGCTAGTTAACGTGGGGTCGATAACCGATATTTGAACCGATACGCAAACAAGCGGAATTTTAATAACACCAAGCTTCCAGTTGAAACTCTCCTTTCTGAGCGCTTCACACTCAAAGGTGAGTGGGGAGGACAATGGCAGTTTAGCGCTGATTACACATTTGAAGTCAGATGTATAGCCAATCAGAGGATGTTATGGGTATTATTAAGGCCCCGCATATCAATGTAGCCGGTGTTTAGGGAAACTATGTTTCAGTCACTGAAACGGACTATTTTTGAAAATTGCAATCATAGTGGGCGGGGAAAAGGTTTTAGTTTTAGTGAGTTTTATGTTATTAGCGTCAGGTGTGCGACAGGAAATACATTGACGCCAGGGTAAGCGATTTTGAAGACCGAAGATGGTAACTGTTCAAAAGTGACCCCACTTCCTGATCTATCTTATGAAGCTACTCTCGCCATTGTTGACGGGTTAAATCAAGATGTAAAAAGTTAATATTAGGAACCGATGTAATTCGTTCTTTATTCCCCAGGATTCTGATTGGCTGACATGGTCCTATGCAGCTTTCAGCAGTGTATTTATTTATTCGTGTGTGCAGAAATCTTTTGAAACTATGTTTTATAAATACCCGGCGACGCAGACTGCCTGAATGTCGAGATAGTCGCGGGAGCAAACGGCCAGAGAGAAGATAGGCAGGGAGTTTTCATAGTACATCTTTGTATTTAGCATTTAATATCATTACGGTTTAAATTAAACACAGATACTGACATCGGGTAGGGGCCGTCTAATATCGGCCCCCGTTATTCACCCGGGCCGATAATAGGTCGACTCTTAATCTTTATACAGTATGATTATGGTCAGTTGGTGCCAATTTCTGCCAGCTAATGCTTATTTCTTTGCATTAAAAAGTGTCACGTCACACTAGCATCAAAGTGGAAATAGTATTAGTCAGTGACCGAAATGAGATAAGAAACATATTTGCAGTCTATATTTTGTCATCTGTGTTTTATAAATCATCAACTAAATTGTACAGTTACATTTGGGTACAGTTTTTATGACGCCTTGGAAAAAGTTCTTATCTGAGAACAAATCTCAAGTAAGAAAACATTGGTCAGGCTTAACCTTCTGAAAACTGTGTGGTTTTTAAGTGAACGATGGTGAATGAGGCCTTAATGCTCTTAAAAATATCCACTGCATCCATTAGCTTGATATAATTGCTCATTTCTGTTTACATCAAAAATTGGACTGCTTCAAAGCGCTTTCTGTTTTTAAGAGTGTTAGTGGCATGGAGTGAGTGATTCAACTGACATAACCGCTGTGTGTTAGCTCTGTAGTCACTAATCTAGAAGGAGATGTGCCTTCAGGAGTTGCAACAATCTCCCATTACAGGCTTCTACTCCTGAAAGTAGTGAACGGTTTCATCAAGGGTTGAGATTGATCCGTCGATGGGAAATTGATGGGTTTTTACCTCCAGCTAACTGATTGTACTAATAGTAGCTTGTCCTTCTAGACACAAACAGTTAAGAAAAAAAAAATGATGGAGAATGATGAAGCATTTTCCTGTCGATTTGCCCCTCTTCTTCCCTTTTTTTTTTTCCTCCTCCCTTTCTCTGTTCGTGTTCTCTGCATGGTCGCGGCTTGACCCCCGCCACCACCTCACCCCACCTCACTTCAGGGTTTGAAAGCACCCTCTGCACCCCTCCGCCTCCAGACTACACCAAGACCTCCGCCTCGTCATCCCCCGTTTCCCCCTCCACGCCCAACTACTCCCTCCCCAGCCGGCCAACCAAGACCCCCACACCTCCACCACGCCACCGCCTCCTGCCACACCTCCTTGTCTGCTCAATCTCGCCCCCTGCCCCACCACGCCACTGTTCCCTTCGCCAGCCGCCCCTCCTCTGCCCACCACCTCCACTCCAACACCCTCTCCACCTTCCTTCCTCCTCCACCTCTCAAACCTGCGTGGTCTGGTTCCACCACCAACTTCACCCTACTCCTACCCGCCCGTCATGATAGTAGCCATCTGGGAAAGCTACTGCCCTCGGCCCCGCTATCGCCATCCCTGCCATTAGTCTCTGGTTAAAGTCGGCCTCGCCATCACCCACTGTCCTCGGACGCCGCAGGCTTCCTGTTGGCCGCCAACCGCCTCACCTCCTCACGCCTCCTCCTCCACCACCACCTCCACCTCCTCCTGCCACCCCCATATTTTCCTCCCTGCTGCTTTCTCCCATTCCCATTAGCCCCCTTTAGGTCTCGTCCCTCACCCCAGCTTCTCCCAGCCCTCCCTTCTCCTTCCACAGCCTCCCTGCTTCACTGAGATGGCTTGTAAACTCTTCAGGCTGGGAGATCTCCGCCCAGGAGGCCGGCCTCAGCTCGTTAAGGACTTCTGAGCCAGCCGGGTAAGGCCTCTTCTCGCTCTCGTCTCGCCACCTCCACTAACCCTGGCTTAAACAAAAAAGTGGGGTCTGGGAGGGACGGTTTTGATTCTTCTTCTGTTGCTCATAATTGTTGCCTCGAGGGAAAAGCTTGGACAATTTGCCCTTCATGCTTATCGCCGTCCTGTCCGCCTCTCCTGTCAAGTGCTTTTGGTGCAATGGTTGATGCCTTATTTCAGACAGTTTGGCATGGCTTGAATGTTCCGCTCTCGTAAACGCTTTCCTCTCACTCTCTGCTCTCAAATTTTTTTTGGTCTCAGCATCAACCCCTGTATCACTCCCATTATGTCGGAGGTTTTGTTATCATTAGAGTTTGTTTTTTCTGTTGACGCTATTAAGTGCTTCATGTCGCCATTCGTCAGTTTATGTTGATGAATCACTTCACCTGTTACGTGGACGTTTGTCATTTGGTTTCGCCCCTTGGGAACTTGGGGGTCCATGATAAATGGGCGGCATGCGATGTCACCATATTCATTTGTGAATCTCTGCTGCGCTGGCCATTGTTTGTGTCTTCTGTTGGCTTTTAAAGCGTGGGAACTCTGTCATGGCAGGGCTAGGAAAAGATGCTTGTCACGAACCAAGAAGATCGGGCCATCTTTTTGAACGGGGTTTAGTGGTAAAGTAGTTGTTCAAAGACCAAGTTTGAAGGTTTAAATTCAGCTAAACATACTGCTGGAACTACCACCATTGAGCCTCTGGAGTAAAAACACTTAACCCCGTTGTTACAGAAAGACTGTCCTGAACTAGGAACTAGAAGCAGGGCTTCGATCAGTGCGGTAAATTTGAACTTAGTAGTTCATGGGTTCACCTCTATCCTACCTCCAGCAATACCACCATTGGGCCCAGGGAGACTGTACATGTAATTAGGGAATGGAAGTCACTTGGATAAGATCCTCTAATAACAGGCATAAATAAAACTCTATTTTTAGTAGTTAGTTTATACTGATAGCAATAAAACCTGTGTTAGTTTATACCAATATATAAATATGTTTATAAGTATTTTAGAAAATATTTTAATTATTATTAGTCATTGTATTTTTTAGAAGATGACCTAGATGCTGCATCAGGCTGGTCAAGACTGGCTTCGTCTGTCATACTAATGTGTAATGTAGCCGTTTTTATGCTACATAACTTTAAACTGTATAGATCCAATACAGTAAAATGTATGTATTAAGCACAGTTTACTGAATATTCAGGGTTACATGATTATTACATTGATTTTACAAGCTGATGTGTTCAAGTGCTAAAAGGAAAAAAAAAAGCTATCACATACTTAGAGTCAGAAGGATCTGTGTAAACCATCCAGTGATGTGTTCAATTTTTTCATATTTTCCATTGTCATTTTTTGGTGTCATCCTTCTCTGTAGAAATGAGCTTTTGTTGTTTATCACTGTATTTTTTATTATTTTTTTTAATGGACCATACGGTTTGAAAAGATAACCCCAAATATAGTTTGTGTTTTTGGTTAGTTTTTGCTTGTTTCAAACTTTCACTCCACAATGCTCCTTACTGTGCCCAGTTACTAATAACACGTTCACACTGAGTCACACTGACCAAGAGGTTGGTGGCATTAGGGCAGCAACGCCAGGTGAAGGAGTGGACTCTATCCTTCATCCTGATATGTTCTGGATCGTTTTTTTTCTTCTTTCTATTCCCTTGCAGATTCAGTACAGGGTCTGCCCACTCCTTCCACCCCCACCTCCTCCACTTCCACCTGCCCACTCAGACCCCCACCTCATCGCTGGACCCCTGGGCCCCTCCTGGTCTCCTCCCTCCTCCACCTCTTTCCCCACGCTACCCTCAGGCCCACCTCCCAGGACCCCACTTCTCTCTGGCCAGGCCTCCCACCTCCTGCCCCACCTCGCCCCACCTCGTTCTCTTCTGGTCTTCACCCCCGCCCACTCCAATCAAGATGAAAATAAGCTCTGTCCGCCTAGTGTTGTTCTCGGCTGGAGCCAAGCCACGGAAAGTGCCAAGGGTAAGAGCTGAATTTTACCCAAAGAACGAACGGTAAAACGCCTTAGAGGATGCGAAACATTTACGTACAATGAAAAAACATCTTATGAGCATGTGAAAACATCTAGTAACAATGCGAAAATATCTTGCGAGGACGCAAAAACATCTACTGACAATGCGAAAACATCTTCTGACACGTAAAAAACATTCAGAGACGCGAAAACATCTACGCTGACATTGCAAAAACATCTAGAGGACGCGGAAGTATCTAAAGACAATGCGGAAAACATTCAGACAATGCAAAGCATCTTAAAGAGGATGCGAAACATTCAGTGACAATGAAAACGTCGAGATCAAGGAACCATTTAGTGACAATGCGGAAGCATCTGTGAGGACGCAAGAGAAAACATTCAGGCTCACATGTAAAATCAGGTACTGGTCAATAAAGTATCTATAACATTTTCCCCACTGTTTCGCTATATAGGAGTTAATTTTGTATATACACCTTTAACTAAATGTTTTGACTGCTGTATTTGTAAGTAGAGCGATCATTCTAGGTATTTTGTTGATGAGTGCACCTGCACTTGTAGCAAATATAATTTAAGAAGCTGACATAAGGAAGCACCACCAGATGGAGCTGATTCAGTCTGCCTGATTGAAAAATAGAAAACGAGTTTTCAGGTCACGTTTGAGAGATTTTATAACTGCTTTAGCAAATAATCAAGAATACATTAGGACATAAGAACATCTGAGCACATTTTATTTAATTTCATAACACCTCACCTGAAATTCATTTGCTAGTTCTTTTAGGCATTTAGGAAGGCTAAAACGACCCCATCTAGTGGCGCTTCCTTATGTCAGATTTTTTAATTATTTATCCTTTTCAATGACAGTTCTTTACCAGTAAAGCTAAGGGTTACAGTTATTTTCAGTATATCGTCATGCTTCCATATGGCATGATTTAAATAAAGTTATATAAATACGCGTTTTGAAACCCTTACTGAGATTGTTGAGATCTGTTCAGATAATGAGGAAATTAAGAAAATACATTTATTTCTGTCAATTTATTTATTTATTTAAACATATATTAATGATCAGGTAAATGTTTTTCAATGAATGAAAACGGCATCAGTTCTAGGCCTAATAATATACATGGGGCCAAACATAAGCTAGACAGGTGAGGAGCTTAAGCATATCATGTTCTTGACAAAAGTTGCTTGTGATTTGAAAGCATGTGTTCCTTTTCAGCAACTGATTCATGGTTTTGTTGTGTGATTCATACTTAATTTGCCTTCATATGACAAATTACTTCCGATGACTAATTATTTCAGATTTTTTTTATTCAACCGTTGTATCTGACACTGATATCTAAGCTGTGATATCTTCAGCTTTAATCTCCTCAATCTCCGATCTTCTGAACCTTGAGGCCCTGGATCGGATAGATCACTGAATTGCAGATGCAGGTGTGACGCTCATTTTCTCTGTCCTAATCTTGTTTCTGTCTCTGTCTCTCCCCAGAGTGATGAGCCTCCCAGCCCAGTCACTGGAGTTGTGCCAGCTCCAGGTGGCACCAAGCCCATCTCTGCTCCGTGTAATGGGGTCTATACCTGCGGAGGGAGGACGATGGAGAGATGAGTGCCTGTTGGGCTGTGAGGTGCAATGCTCCACATCTCCATTCCCATTCCTTGTTTTTAAAGATACCAGTAGAATGAGTTTGGCTAAAATTGTCTCCCAATTCTCATTTTATTCAGTGAGTTTTCCACTGATTTTATGGCATTTCACAGATATCTATGTAATCATGGATTTACCTCTGGCGAGCTCTTCTAGGATTCTAAGGACTTTGCTCAGTGCCCTAATGCAAAAACTGTGCAATGCAAATGCAGGACAGTCAGAAGAAGACAATCCTAATTTCTGCCTTGGTCTGTTTAAGAAAGGAGCCATCATCCCAATAAAAACATCTCTCTTTCTTGGAGCGTAGATCACAAGCTTCATCACAATACAGTATTATAATCACTTCAGTGGTCAATGAGTCATTGTGTGACGATTTAACACAGTCACAAAAGCACCCTAAAAGATCATTTGATGTTTTTATTCCTGAGCTACAGCTCTCAGTAGCCTGTGTTACGACATGGGCCAGTGTGAAACCGCTGACATCTCGACTTATTACAGGGACGCTACATATGTTTGAAGTCTGACTAACGTGTTTTTTAATTCAATGGTTCGGGCTTTGTTGACCATAAATCGATAAGTTATGTAGATCCGTACACACCAGTCTCTTTCTAGCTGACGTATTGTAGTTTTCTTTGCTGTCTGAGTTCAGGAAAGCACTCAAGACAGCTGAATCAGTAGTGGGTGATTTGGATTAATAATCTAAACTAAAGCTGAGGACACTTTCTTCAGTTTTTTATGATGAAAGTAATGACTCACGCCAGCCAGTAGTCCGGTGCTTAGTACGGGTTTCGAATTGAAGCTCGGACTGCAGTTTTAAGAGATCGTAATCAATTGTAGGTATCACCCCTGTAAGGACATATTGCAGTTGCCGGGAGAGACAGAAAGAGAGAAGTTTCTGTTTTTCATGTTCAGCCATAATCAGGTTCTTGACGAGTTTAAGACGAGTTTAAGTTTCGAAACCTAATTTTACAGCGTGAATTGGGGCACTTGTTAGCGAACGTGTTAGATGAAATGCCCTCGTGAACGAAGGTCACTGGTTTGAATCCCAGAACCGGTAAAGGTATCACTGAGGTACTCATGAGCAATCCTCCCCGGACGCTGCCCATGTCACGGATGGGTCAAATGCAGAGGTCACATTTTGTTGTGGTGCACTCTGTGCACTTTTAGTGCTTTTAGCCAAGTTCGAACTGTTAAATATTGAAAATCTGATGTTTTTTACCTGTTGCAGAAGAAGAATTGCAGAAAAGGGATCGTCACCAGAGCCTGAGCAGAAAGCGGTAGTCCACAAGAGAGCTAGATAATGAGGTCAACCGTGTTGTTTCCATCTGTATCTGATTCTAGTCATGAGGTTGATGCTTGAATTTGTGACCTTGGTTTGTGGTTATCTTAAGAAAGCCATCTATTACACTCTGATTTCATCCTGCTCTCTCCCCAAAAGGAGGAAACTGAGACAACCACAACTCCAAAAGTCTCCGCCTGTAGCACACCAGGTAAGAAACTGCAGTTTAAAACCGCCCATAAACTAGGAGAAAATATCCCATTTTTTTTACCTCATAATGTCTCTTTTCCCCTTGCAGACATGCCCAGAAAGCCTTGGGAGAGTGACGAATATCTATGAATCTGTAAAGTAAATCGCCAGTCATCGGAAGGTAATGGCATGCTGGTGATGCTTTTCTGTTACTACGAATCCACGTTATCTTTTTGAGGCAGTTTCAGTGCACGTAAACCACATGCCTATTTTCATGCACATCGAGCTCAGAAAGCACAGCGGGTGAGGGAGAAGTGACCTCACCTTAACCACTTACATCTACCGCTTTGTCTCATGGGCTCGCAAGGCTGCATGGTAGGACAGTGGGGTGGGACGGGCTCGGCTTTCCTTAAGACTAGACTTATATTTAGGCCTTTCGATCTCATATATGAATTAAGACTTTCTGTCCCTCATATCAATTAAGCCTGGATGATGGAACAGTTTGGGTCTGGAATGTTATATCTGAGGTTTGTAGTCTTAACTCTTGCCTAAAAGCTTTATCTGGAATCCAGTCTGTAATCAGTGCTGACCAGCACCTCCAATTTCTTATAATTAAAAAAATACTTGATTATTTATTTCAAATATTTGTTTATTGGCTAACTCTCCTAATAGATAACTTCACCTTCTTAGTCTTACCATACGTTTTATGTATTTTTATGTTCACAATTACCCAAGAACACTTCCGGTTAGTTGGCCAATAGGCACTTTGATGCCTTTTAAAAGGTCCACAATGCCAGTGTCCCTTAAAATAAAAGAAGGTATCTTGTAGAAATAAGTAGTCTTTAGTTTTCATTCGTTATTAGACATAACACCACTCCTTTAGTGGCAAATAGGAGCTAATTTCCTTCTTAAGAGTCACTGTATTGCATTTCAGGACTTTTTTTGGATTAATGTTAGCTGTAGTTTTTAATCATTAGTCTTGTGGAAGTTGTGGCCACTCCTTTTTTGGACTAGCTAGTCTCTTTTTACCTCACAGACGGGGACGCGCCGTGAGAAATCAGATGAGTACTGACAAGTACTATGATTCCTTAAGCAGGTA
Source organism: Distichodus sexfasciatus (assembly GCA_032718565.1). Lineage (NCBI taxonomy): Eukaryota > Metazoa > Chordata > Actinopteri > Characiformes > Distichodontidae > Distichodus > Distichodus sexfasciatus. The sequence continues at coordinate 469,255 of JAVGVS010000328.1, read as the reverse complement.
TAGGAGCCTGTTGAGTTTGGGAGCTTTTTTAACACGTTCTTTTGGATTCTTTGCTGTGCTGCAAGTGTTCTCGGTTTGAGAGGCAGGCCAGGTGTGCCTTTACAGCCAAGTTTTCATCTCACTAACATATGTCTGCTGTCTTGCTACCAATGTAACTCATGTTTTGCTTATTTTTCTTCTATTAAACATTTTGATTTGTAACGACTGGAGACTGTTAGGTTTGGTAAACCTGTTAACTTTCACACAAATCCAGATTAAACTTGTGCATGAAAGATCTGTGAAACAAGTCAGTTTGATTTTCCCTCAATATTAATGACTTTAAGCAAGCAAGTAGCATTCGCCATGGCATCATCACTTGATAATGAGGTGGTGCCTCAAAGCTTTTTAAAAATAAACTAATGTTCAGTTTTTACCTCATTAGACTTATTAAACTATGACCAACTACGGCATCCAGAAATGTAACTGCACCTGAAGTGTTCCTGGTGAGAAATATTCACTTCAGAAAACATCAGTTATTATTATCGAAATTACAGCTTATTTCAGTATTCTTGGTTCTTATTATTGAACTTTACTGATTAACTGCAGTTATGGGTATAGTGTTTGTAATTCAGGATTTGAAAGCGATGGTGGATTTATTGACTTATCAAAACTCTCCTTCTGATTAATCTTTGCCAAAAAGGAGTAATAAATCATCTTTAGTCGCTTAGACTCTTGTGTAGTTATTCGAGACCTATTATTATTATTATTATTATTGTTGTTGTTTGTTGACGGTCCTATTATTATTATTAGGTGAAGTATTTAGTATGCTATTATTATTATTATTATTATTATTATTATTGCTTTTATTATTATTATTTCGCTGGTTATTAATAATACTAATAATAATAATATTTAATTGAAACACTGCAGACTATCAATAATGATAAGTGTTCTTGTTTTTAGTTTAGACATATTATTATTATTATTATTTACCACAAGCTTTTTTTTCCACAACTGCATCGCCATTATGATTTTATTTTCGTCCGCCTTAGCCTCTTTAGTGTCTCTTTAAATAATAATAGGCTACAGTAGAGTAGTGTGTGTTCAGCGCGGGGCAGTGACATTAAAGCAGCCAAGCCCTGGATTAAATGTGCTCTATCAGGAGACTGAAGCGTCCGTCCTCAGCGTGTCGGCGCCAACTCTCCCAGCCGGGCGGCGAGATAAAGACGCTCCCGGCTGCTGGGCGGGGTTTCATTCCTCCTCATTGAAAACCCCCCGTCTCGACTCGGTCATCAAGCTGCCTCCATCCAAGCGGCCTGAGGCTGGTAACTTTTAAGGGTACATTGTCATGACGTTGTAAAGGGAAAGACGCCTCAGGTGGGAAGTCCTGTCCCTTTAATGAGCCTCTCTCTGATGAAGCTCTCCCATGTGGCTTAGTGGGATGTGCTCCTCTTCCTCACACATGACCGCCACCACCCACCTCTTCTGGTGATTACCTTGTTGGCAGTGTGTGTTTATGTGTGCGTGTTGTAGGTAAGCATGAGACTGAGGCCTGCTGCCTATTGCTTTGGGGTGGGTGTGTGTAGGTAGCAGTGTGCGTAAGTGTGCGCGCATATGGACTAGTTTGAAGTGGCTCCTCCCTTTTTGTTGAAACATGAAATGTTCTTTTTGGGATGAACTCAACTTTGGTGGGTTAAAGTGAATAAAGAGACTAATAAGCAGGCAGTGACAAATAATTTAGAAAAAATAAAACAAACAAAGAAATATTAGGTTCTTGACAGTTCAATAATAACAATAATAATAATAATAATAATAATAATAATAATAGCAATATCGTTATTATAAAAGTAATACTGCGTAATACAATATATTGTATCCTATTACTGTATATAATAATAATGTTAATAATAACTATTATATGTACGTGACTAATGATGTAATATGTTTGTTATTATTATTATTATTGTTGTCAGGCAGTAATAATTATTATTCTATAATGATATTTATTTATTATTATTATTATTATTATTATTATTATTATTATTATTATTATTATTACATAGTAATACAAATGATCACTCTCATTATTATTATAACAATTCTTATTTAAGCATTATTATTATGAATGATATTTTTTGTCAAAAGTATCCTTTTTATTATTATTCTCGTTCTTATTCAAATTTAACAAGCAATATATAACAAATAAAAGCTTTCAAATGTAGTATATAGTAGTGTCGAATTATTATTATTATTATTATTAATTCTCTGTATACTATCATTTTTTTATAACTTTTTTACATCAGCAACATTAATTGTGAATTAAAATATAGTCTTCATTTTCTTCCTTTCTTTTCAAAGCTCCTTTCTAAGATTTGTAGCAGCACAGTTCTTTATATCAGCTGTACGGATTGTGTGTTTGGTAAGATCCCCTTGATGCTCTGTAGCTTTGCATGTGAATGACCCAGAACCTCCTCTGTGTGGGGTTGTGGAGATTTATCCTCCTGCCGTTTGTTGGATTGAGCTGCCCGCTGTGCTGTGGCTGACCTCCGTGCAGCCTCAGCAGTGCTACCATCTCTCACGTGGTTTCACCCCTCACGACCCTCATCTCATTCAGTCTTGCGCTGTTCTTCCTCACCCAGGCCGAGGTCCACGCCCACTCCTACTGGAGCCCTAAGTGCCAACGGAGTGCCAACAGAATCCCTCGACTACGACAGATTGAAACAGGTATTTCAACTGAGAACAGCTGTGGCTTTGTCACCTCCTTCTTCCTCTTCCTCTTCTTCTTCTTCTTCTTCTCCTCATTTCATTTCCTGGTGAAATACCTCTTATACCTTTTGTGATTTTTACCTTCATTACTCGCTCTGTTTCCTCCTTTCCCTCCCTCTCTCTTTTCCCTCTCCTCCTTCTGTCTCTCTCTCCTCCTTTCCAACAGCTGTGGCTTTGTCACCTCCTTCTTCCTCTTCTTCCTCCTCTCCTTTTTCTTCTTCCTCTTCTTTTTCTTCTCCATCCTCCTCTTCTTCCTTCTCTTCTTATTCCTCTCTGTCCTCTTCTTCATTTTCTTCCTCTTTATCCACTTCTTCTTGTTCCTCTTTGTCCTCTTCTTCTTCCTCTTCTTTTTCCTCTCCGTCCTCCTCTTCTTCCTTCTGTTCTTATTCCTCTTTGTCCTCTTCTTCATTTTCTTCCCCTTTATCCACTTCTTCTTTTTCCTCTTTGTCCTCTTCTTTTCTTCTTCCTCTTTGTCATTTTCTTCTTCTTATTCCTCTTTGTCCTCTTCTTCCTCCTTCTCATTCTCCTCCTCCTCCTCCTCCTCTTCTTCTTCTTCTTCTTCTTCTTTTTCTTATTCTTATTACTGATGAAATGTCTGTCATATACTTTTTATCATTTTGTCATTACCCTCTCTGTTTCCTTCTTTCCCTCCCTCTCTCCCTACTTCTCTCTATTCCCTTCTCCATCCTTCTGTCTGTTTCCCCCCCTTTGCTCTCTTCATCTGTACTACCCTCTCCCTTTTTTCCCTCTCTCTCACCCCATTCCCCCTTCTCTCCCCTGTCTGTCTATACGTCTCTCTTTTCCTTCCCCATCCTCTCCCTCTCCCTCTTATGTCCTCCTTCTGTCTTTGCGGTTTCACCCAATATATCAGTAAAATGTATTTACATTCGATTGATTACAGCAGCCGTTTACAAGACCACATGGTGGTTGCAGAAAATGTAGAACACTTACGCCACTTTGTAACAATGTCAGTTTTTCCACATACTGCGATCGTTGTGTTTTATTATGTTAAGTCTCGATTGAAATTTCATAATCTCATAATTTCATAATACAGGCTGCTTTAACCAACAGTTCACATTGCTTAACTTGCATTTGTAGGACATTCTGGAAGAGATGAGAAAGGAACTGTCAAAGCTGAAAGAAGAGCTTATTGATGGTAATTTTCCAGTTCTAAATATTCACTTATGTTAAGGCCTAGGGGTGTGATGAGACACTCAGCTCACGAGACGAGATGATACACGAAATAGGGTTCATGAGATTTTAACACCATTTAAAAGCAAACTTCACTGATGAAACATATGACTGGAAGACGTCCTCTTACTTGACTGATAGACGTAAAGTCAACTGCAAAAAAGTGCATTTACTAACACAACTGACTGGACCATCTCTTGATTCCTCATGCATCTCTTCACACCATTACTGTGCATCGGCTTCTAACTTCTAACAGTAGTTTAAATAATCACGTTCATTAAAACAGGTTACAGAGGCATAATCCCTGCAAAATGAGATATATTCGATAGATAATTAGAACAGATACAATTAGACTAGAATACTGGCTGATAACATTACACCCAAAATGTTCTAATAACCCACAGCTCATCTTCTTGTTGCTCTTTACTGGAAAAATGTGCATTCGTCTTCGGTACATGAACTTGAAACCATATTAGGCACCTCATTGGATACCAAATCAGCCCATCAGTTTTCTCCAAGCCAGTGTGTGGCTGGGTTTTAGACACATTTATAACGCAGTACCAAGTGGAGCGAGCGTGAAGGCAGAGTTGAGAGCGTAGTATTGAGCGCGTACAGATGCCAGATTTTGAATGTGCAAGTTCCACTGCAAGCTTAGAATTCTGGCACAAAAATAACACCATACTATTTCACAAGACAGATTTTCTCCTCGACAGGAAAAATATTGCGTTGTTTTAATGTATTATTGTAATGTGGCACGAGATCTCGTCACACCCCTAGGTAACCAGTGTCTCTGAACGTAGACTTAATTGCCTTGCCAATAAATTGATTTGTCTATGTTTTATTGATATGTAAAACTCAAATGTTTTATCAAAACAAATGTGTGAATTCTTTAAGGTTTTTTTTATCAGACAGAATTACAGTCTATGTATATTGAAATGATATTTGAAGAATCTGTTTATACTGCTGGGCAAAACAAATAAGGCAAACACAGTTTATTGCATGTTTTATGATTACTTTTCTTAATTAACAAATCCAGGTGAGGTAAGTAACAGTGTTTTACGATATTGTATGCGTTGTCAGTATCCAGTGTACAGTTTAGAAGAGGGCGACTTTTCCCTTGTTTGTCTTCAGTAAACTCAGCAGTTTGGGCGAACTGTCTTACAGTGTTTCACAGTGTGCAGCGTCAGTGCTGTTCCATTCATGCCTGAAAGCTTCCCACAACTAGTCAGTTTCCCTAAATTTACTGCCATTAAGTGTGGCCTTGATGTGTGCTAATGTGGAATTTAACTGGACACTAATTAAATAGAGGTTAATGATGCTACAATGAGACACTACCTGCTCTCATGTGTTTGTATTTAGCACTATTATTATGCTCCGTCTGAAGGGTGAAGCTGATAGTACGTATAGAAAGTGTGATAAACTCTGTTCGTCTCTTTGTTTTGCCCAGTAGTGTCCTATCACAAAATAAATGTTCAAGACAAAATTGTAATATGTACTTCAAATACTGTAATATTTGAAGCATTTCTTAAGCCCCTTTTCTTCCTTCCTTTCTTTTAGCAATCAGGGAGGAGTTGGGCAAGTCCAACTCTGCGTAGGAGAAAGTGAGATGCCCTTTATTCCCCCACCCCACCCCACCCCCCACGGCTGTGGCCTGTCACTCGTGGCCACTCTTCAGTTCGGACACTTTCTCAAAAGCAACGATAAACCAGAATTTTTACACAAAATAATTAAACCCCATGGAGATAACAATAACCAGTATCATATTTTTTTTTGGAGGTGAGGTTCGAGGGTCTGACCTGAGACATTGATGCACGGCTTGAGCGCTTGAGGCTCTGGGCACCGTTTCCACCCCGACGCTCCACACGAGGGGGACGGGATGCGGTTTTTTTTTGTTTTTTTTTTAAGAGGAGCGACTGTCAATATGCAAAGAACGACGTTAGAAAGATGAAAAGGAACTGTAAGAAGAAGGAAACGAGAAGAAAAAAAAAAAAAAAAAACCACAAACTATTACTCAACTACATACTGTATTAACCATCAGAGAGTGATCCTGCCGTATATCCAACAGACGATCTTCATTCTTTGGGCACACTGCTTTTAGCAAAAGGGCAGGCTTAAGTTGGCGCGCGTCGGCGGAAAAGGAAGTAGGGCTTTAGCTCGCCTTGCACTGTCGAGAAACACTTTAGGATCAGGCCAAAACGACTGGGCAGAAGGACTGGGTGTGGTTTTTTTGCTGCAGGACTTTGTAAAGCTTGTCTTCCTGATACTATTTTAATCTGAATATGTACGTTCGAAATACCTAAAACTCATTTAATTACGTCTGTTCTAAATGTACGCCATGGCCGTCTCAAGTAGCTCAGTCTCATAACCTTGGAATAATAATTATCATCACACAAGAAAAATAATGATCAGTTTGGTAACGTGTCAGATTTCTTTTATTTCAGTGATGAATGCTCAGACGTTTGTCTCTTATGAGCCACCGTACCACATTTTTCTCGTCTTGTGCGTCCAGTCGAGTAGTTTTTTGGGGAGTCCGGGACGGGCGAGACGAAGCCTTTCTGCTGTATCTCATTGTAGCTCTTTACCAAAATCTTCTCAGTCAAAATGACCACAACAAGACCATATCTGTAGATAATCCTTTTTCACCCCTTTTTCTTCGAGATATGGGGATGACTTTCGTTTTCTTTTTCACTGCAGGCTCTTTTCTCGTTTCTTTCGATTTTACTGCATGTCTTTCTCTGAACGGTGATGGTTGGGGGTGGGGTGGGGGACTGGGGGACATCGCTGCCACGAAAAAGAAAATCGACTTGTTTTCAGTTTCAAAGCAATAAGTGTAGCACTGACACTCCGTTTCCTAATGTGTGCGTGTGTGCGTATTCCCTTTTTTCCCCCCACGATAACGGTCCCTTCATCCCCCTACACCCCCCGCCCCGCTCCTCCTTTCTTTCTCTTGGTCTACGGATGAGTGATCGATCATTTCCCCCCCCACCTTGTATTACTTTAGTTTTGAGGAATGGACTGTAAAACTGGGTGCGGTTCTCCATAGACGCCTCTTTATAGCCATAACAAATTCACGGAGGTACAACATTACTGTGCTTTTTCTTGATAAAAATAATCAAGGGTGCAAATGATCTTAGACTGTAAATTAATGGCTTATTGTGTACTGAATCGTCACTTATTGGTGGGCTATTTTTAAGTGACCCATCACTTTTCTCACATAAAACGCACCCAGTATTGTTCCCTAAACCCCCCCTCCATTTTTCGTTATAACTATGATTTTGATTGATCGTTTTCGGGTAATTTCACAATCTCTTGAACGCCTGAAAACTCTGCACAATCAGCGGTTGGAAACAAGTTGACAGCTGCGGCTTTAGGCAAGAATTTGATGTTTTTTCCCCTCCAAGCAGGGTTTATCCTGTGATTCGTGCTGTTTACCAATGCATCTTCATACATTAAGAACAAATAGGACGCCTCCCGTCACTCCATTCCTGGTCATTTAACAACCTCTCATAGATTTGGAAAAGCTTGTATAGAGTGTTTACAGCGTAGAATGCACTTTAAAAACCTGTAGATATTCAATTATGATGAGACTGCTGGCCTGACATCATCGTCATCATTATCATCCTCATCAGCATCATCACCTCTAAATGTGACAAACTCACCAAAGTTGGACAGTAAAAATCTCCTGAACTTCACGCTGTCTCGGGCGCTTTCGATTTCTTATCAGTAAAGAGGTCCTTCGATTAGGAAAGCAGAGCGACAGAGGTTGGTTGGTTGGTGTCATACATGGAAAAATCTGTTTGTGATCTTTCATGGTTTGTGCCTTGTTCTGAAGTTGCATTTAGTATGTCAAAGAATTTTTTTTATTGATGAGTAATAATAATTATATGGCCTGTCATAACCTCATTCATGTTCGGCATACTGCTTTGGAAAAAAAAACTGTAAAAGGGAGACTGAGGTGTTGAAAACACGTGCATTTATTCATCATGCCATTTTTCTATTGTGTTCTAATATGGTTTCTGTTAATCATGGATCTTTGTGAAGTCTGAGAATGGAGGAGGAGCTTCTGGAATGAGGGGAATCAGTTGAATAACGGTATCGAAAGGTTGACTCTGTCGTCGAAGAAAGCTCCATCTTCAGGAGTGACTGTGATAAGTGGACTTTTCAATTGTGTGCTGGACAAAATTCAACTGAATGTCCCTGAAATGCATTTATTGGTTTTCTCTTTTTTTTTCTTTTTTTTAATTTTATCATTCACATTGTACCATACTGTTTTCATGTTAGTTAGGAGTTTCTTACATGCTAACATTGTTTTGTTTGAGCAAATGAAATAAAAAATTGCAATACATTACATTGGGGAGAATGTCTTAATCAAAGAAAATGTGAATACTTCTGAAGTAAACCCTTAAACAATTTCAGATTTCAGAAAAAAACGTTCCTTAACATGCAACATAACAATTGCGGATTTTAACATTTGTAAGATTTCATCACACTACTCAATGACTGTTTATTAATTAAAAAATAGCATTCAAATGAGTGATTAAATTAAATTGAATATATGCTAAATACTCAAAGACCACAATGCACAAAAATGATACCAGTCTGCCTCAACTTAGGATGAAGGTCGTTTTTAAAAATATACAAGCCGCTGGCGGGCACACTTTTGCATGTGTTGCACATTTCCTTCAAAGCTCTTCATCCAAATCTCGCGTTTGCATGACATCACCCTCCTTTCACACCTCATTTGCCGTTTCTTCTTTTATAGCCGCCTCTTTGCAGCCATGGTTCAGCTGAGGCAAACAGGAAGTCAGACCAACTGCAACAGAGAATCCAGTACATGGCTGGATTTCACTGAGATCACACCCTAAAGCTGTGTTCCATCTGAGTAGACATGGTCCATGAATACTGGCAAAGCCTAAATATAGTACACAATAATAATACAGTATTTCAGTTTTAAGTGCATGGGGATATATGTCGAAATAAAAGTGTAACATGTTTGAGGTCAAATGCAGCTTTGCAAAGGTGAAACTTGTGTGACAGGAAGTCAAGCTCATGACCTTATGCAGATACTGAAAGGGGACCAACTTTACAGTAAATGTGATTGTGCTGAATACTTCAGGAGCAAATCATTATAATTATTTTCATTTTAATTTAAAAGCCAATAATTCATCAGATAGAAATGACTGTTTGTAGTTAAATGATGTCGTAGCTTGCAACATTATAAAGAAGCAGAGTATAAAGAAGATGTAAGGTAGGATATGAGAAGGAAAATAGTTCAGCATCTCTGTGTAAAAACATTTAAAACTTTAGAATATACACCTAGGGCTAGTTTCTCGCTCATGGATTAAGCCTAGTCTTGGACTAATTTGTAGTACCAATGGAGATTCTCCATTCAAACTCAGAGCTAGTCTAGGACTAGGCTTAATCCTCAACCGGGAAATTGCCCCCTAAAGTCTATACTAAACTAACTACATAAAAACATTGAGATTGTAAGTTTTGCATATTGGATGAAGAAGTCTATATTATATAATAGCATTTTTTTTTAAGTCTATAAATTTTTACCTATATAAAGTCAAAGGATAGTTTGTCATCTCCGCTATATTTAAAAAGGGACGAGATACTGTATGATGTTATAGCGTGTTATATAAGCATATTATATCACGTTAGTTTTGTTTATATATTTGGTTCTATATGGTAGTTGTTATTTCATATTACATGGAACAAAACAGTTAAATGTATTTTTCTATTATTATTATTATTATTATTATTATTATTATTATTGTTCAATCTGTCTAGAGAAAACTCAATAGAAACCATGTGGCTAACTGTACTAGCAAGACTGTTTAGCACTAAATAACAAACTAAATAAAGTGAGACATAAACTGCTCGAACATATTAAATATTTCGATTAAATATAAAAATCGTATGATAAATAAGTCCTCGTGTCGCATACAAATGAGTGGAGCTCAAAACAGAGTTTAGAAGCAGTTCCCTTTTCAAAAGTTCTGTCTGCGCGCTTCGCCCATCTATTTCCCCGCTATTTTTCACAGCCTATCAAAGAGTACAAAGTGCGGACTCCATTTTGTGAGGCTAAAACCGACGTGGGCGGGGCCGCTTCGCCCGCAGCACTCTTATTGGGTGACGGCAGTGGACGTCTATTTAAAATCCCCCATCGACCAATCGCGACTGATGTCGGTTTAAAAACAGCGCGCTCGCAGCCAATCACGGAGCTTGGCGCCATCGCCTACACTGCAGACTTTCAGTCGTCATCGAGGGAGGAACGGTCTCAGCACCCGCACGGTATTTTTTAAAGAAATATTTAATTTTTTTTAACTTAAAGGGGAAAGGCCTCGAATCACCTTTACTGCGATATTCCTTTTCACCAACAGGTAAGACTCGCTCATGATTAACAGTCAGCGCAGCCACGGTGTTTTATTTGTCTATATTTAAAGGTCTTTGTTGGAGCCGTGAGTTAACGGTACTTTGGATACAGTAGCTCGCGAGCTAACGTGACGCTTAGCCGCAGTTTTGTAACTACCTGCTTATTACACGCGCGATAAACATTTTCTTGGTTGGTTTTGCGAACACATACTGGTGTGCATTCGCAATAATCCTTTGGGCCGTTACGGTAAGTTTATATATGTGAGACCAGACGTTGTGTTTTACAAGACAAAGTTATTTGACAGCTTAAGTCTGACTTTTTATATCTGGGCGGGTTTTTTTTTCCTCATTTCGCTAACCGGCTTCACGCGCACAGCCTTTCCGTCTCGCGCCTCTTCGCCGTCGTTTGAATGTTGCTCGGGCGCGCGCTACTATAACTTGCCGGACCTAACGTCACTGAACGTGCATAAGCTACACAACATAAGACACATTTTTTACGTTTTGTTTGTCAGTTTTATTGCTAAAGTAGAGCAAAAATATCGAAGATTTATCTGCTTTGGAATATTTAATAAAATAAAAAAAGGTTTTTGCCGTAGTGGACGTCTTTGTTGTGCTTTGCAAGCGTGCAAATTTGCCGAATTAAATGCACGTTGTGTACCGTTGAGTGAGTAACGTTACGCGAGCCTTCAGGGGATACAGTTACGGTGTCATGCGCCACCTAATAGTTTGAACAGATGACGTTTTCCCTCCAATCGGTTGTCACAGGAGCCTGTCGTTAAAGCAGCAGTATATTCGGCCGTTCATGTCTGTCGAACATTTTTGCTGTGTGTTCGCAGTCGACGTAACTGGGCAACGCTGCGCGAACTTGGCGTAACTCGGTGTTCGTCGTAACGCGGGATATCGAAACTTTGCCCTCGTTCCTTTTTGTGTTTAACGTGAGAGTTAACGCGCGCTTCCTCCCGTTTGCTTAACAGTGGTCAAGTGAAGTCCCGCCTACATTTGCGTTCCCCGAAATGTTCATTTTAGACTTGGCCTAAATATTTTGGGCCGAGCTGAAGTCCGGCCCGGACCGCAGCTCAGAAGTTTGGGCGGGGTCACTACTCGGATGTAGAAAGTATGAGAAAGTGTGTGTAGGCTTTTGTTGTTGTTGTTGTTTGAAAAGACCTTGTTGTCTCCTAAAATAGGAAAACCCGAAATTTTTCCAGAATTGTGCCAACGTGGGGTTTGTTTTTATGTGATGACTTTCCTCATAAAGAAAATGCTTTGTAGAAAATCTGGTGTTTGTGGACAGACGTTTAAGGGTTAATAAGGACCTTGTTGTTCCCTTAAAAATATGAATTGAGGTTTGTCAGCTTTTGTGGTTTTTTTTCCAGCTTTTATTTAGAAAATAGTCAAAGAGTGAAAAGATTGATTTTTGGTTTAAGTGAAAGTGTGTCTCAAAGATACCAAGGAAAATTATTGATCTCATATACAGTTATTCACGTACAGCATATTTTGAAATGTCTGTTCAGATTGCAAATTGAAAAAGAAGTTAACCAATAACATCAATTAAAATTGAAAAAATGTATAGAAATGTGTGGCAATGTTTTGACCTTCATGGGGGTAGAAAAAATTCCAGTTCTCCAATTCAGAGAGTCAAAACATACATTTTCTTTTAAGTTACTAACATGGTAAGTTAAGTGCAATGTTGCCTTCCACATAAAAGAATGATCCCAGTTTAGTAGTGAAACGTGTCAGCCCAGTACCCAAAACCCAGGTTGCTGTATGAGTACCAATAAAGAAAAAGTCAGATTGGTGCACCCTTAGTAATAACACACCTGCATATTACATTATAAATCTCAAATGCAAATCCTAATTGAAGCAAGCAAGTAAACAGTATTATAAGATGCATACGTTTTCCTATTTAAAGTAGAACTGCTAGCGCTTCCTGATCCGACATTTTTTCTCGCAAGCGCTAGCGTAGGAATCGCAGTGAAGAAGTGGGAGTATTGTGTTGAACATCTATGGCTGTGTGGCAGCAGCAGCCATGTTGATTATATTCACGTGAGGTAAACACTCGCCATGCTGTCTACTCTCCAGTTATACTAATGAGAAACAGCCTGTTCTGAAAGGGACTGAAATAGAGGGGTAAAAAGCAGGCAAAAAAGCCTAATCTGAGAGGGTTTTTTTTTTTTGCAAACTATTTCAGAGATATGTTTATAGAACATAGAACAATAAAAAAAAAATTCAAAATGTAGAATATGGGTCCTATATAGATAAATGCTCCACTACATCAGCAATGTGATTGTGGGGGTTTAGATACCCTACAACACTTTTATTTTGTGTGTTGAATATTGTTGGACATTTGCTGAGAAAGTATTCCAGGTGTGAAAATATTACCTTAATGTAAAAAGTAATGCATGCTTCAATACATCAACAGCAATTGCAATTGACAAGGGAAACAAGCGCCCGTAACTCATTAGTAATATGAAGACACTTTCACCTGTATACTAGTCCATGCAAAAATAGATAAAACATGTAGTTCTGCCTTTCTGAATTAACCAGAAAATAAACTTGTCAATCCAGAAAAACGTAATTTTTTTCCAATGCATTGCACTTCTGTAAAATTGTACGTTAAAAGTAGAGAGCAGGTACAACACAGATACAGATAAAAACTTTGGTCTAAAGTCTTTTGTTTTGCCCCTTATTTGTATAATTATATTTTTACTTTTTGGATGTAACGGACAAATTATTTTGAAAATGTTTGATACCCGTCAAGATACACTTATTCCGGGTCTTTGTTTTTGGGTTTTGGAAATCACTATGTTAGAGCTGCAGTATGAAATTTAAAAAAAAAAAGTGAATTCATTCATAATTCTTACTTGCCACTATTAGAATCCCAGTCACAAAGGCTATTGATGGGCAACAAAGGCAGCTGTGCAGCGCTGCAGTCTGGGAGTTGTGAGAGTAATTCAGGCGGGTCGGGAGCGACCCGTCAGCACTTCTGAGATCAACGCTGCTGACATCACAGCTTCATTGTCATCACGGCACACCAGGCGTCGCTGAACGTGGAGTCAGTGCTCGTAGGATGCGTTTTTGTGAAGTTGTGGAAGGAAAGTGTTTGTATTAGGTGAAGAGAGTAAGCGTAAATGTCTGGAGTTTTACTCTTGTTTTAGTTTTCTAAAAGCAGTGGCTAGAAAGGGCATGCAAAGGGCGCAAGTCAGTTGTGGTAAGGTTAGAGGTCAAGTTCAGGTCCTGAATGCCACAGACTTGGCGTTTTTAAGTGCTTTTTGTCTGTGAACCGCCATTTCCAATCACGAAGGTCTTGTTATGCTCACGAGTTGAATCAGGTGGGTCAAATTAGGTTGCACAGTAAAATTGGCAGTGCTGAGATCCGACCCCTATCTTTGTTAATCATGTTTGGCTTCTCGCTGATTTACTGTAAATACTGACATTTCCCTCTAGGTAAAAGATGCCGGTCGTCAGGTTCAAGGCAGGAGAGGTCGTGATGGGCCGCTGGCCCGGGAGCAGCCTTTATTACGAGGTCAAGGTGCTAAAGTTTGATGCCAAAACTCAGCTCTACACCGTCATCTACAAGGACGGCACAGAGCTGGAGCTGGAAGATGTGGATGTCAAGGTATAAAACCCTGATTTTGTTCTGATGCTATTGTCTTGTGAGTGTAAAGTTGGTCTGTGTTGCAAAATCTTTTTGTAGGGGTGGTCAATTAAGCAACAGTTCATTACAACCGACATTATTTTGCCCATGTCAGTTATTTCAAATTTTTTATATTCTGTTAATATTCTGTTAAGTGTGTGTACCATGTACTGGCCTGTGATGAATACATCTCCTTTTCATGCATCATGAGTGTTGTTCCCTGTTTGCAGAGCCTGGCTACATTCAAGCAGGCCACCGGTCGCTCCCGCTCCCGCTCTCGTTCTCCGGCCCGCACTCGCCGAAGCCGCTCTCGCTCTCCGGCCAGGACGACGCGCCGCTCCTCGTCCCGCACCACCGACGTGCGCAAGGAGAAAATCAGAGAGTCTCAAGTGCGCCTCACGCCCCTAGTAAGCACGGCCCCTCTCTTGCTCACAGCTCCATCCTCACCGTCCTAAACTGTCAAATGTGTCACGTTTGTGTAACACCCCTTGTTATTTGTTCGGTCCTTTTTTTCCTCCCCTCAGTGTGTTTTTCCTCATGTGTGTGCTTCGTGTTTTCCTCATGATTCCAGGCATTGCCATTTGAGAACAATAGCAGCAACAATAAACATGAAAAGAAAGAGGATTATGAAGCGGCTAACAACGAGGTGAGGATGCGTCACGTGTTTTGGGAAAACCAGTCTTGGCCACTTTTTCAAAGAGTTTTGTGAGGTGGGGTCTCCTGGGAGAATGACCTGTTAAATGCAGAGCTTTCAGCTGGAATGTCATGATGTGAGCACGTGCGAGAGGACCCCATGCTTCTTCGGGCACAAAGCTACAGCTGACTGGTTAAAACCACTAAGGACGGTGTTTCATCATACATAGATTTTCTGAGTCATGGAGACGTTGAACGTTGTGTTGTTTAAACATAGTTTAAGGATGTTTGTTGACTTTTAAGGCCAATATGAACCTAAGCTGATTCGTAATTAATTCTGAGTTGTATTTACAGAAGAAAACATGTTTTGAATGAATGAATGAATGACTTCATATAATATATATTGACTATAAGTTTAATTTGTGGTGTCATTAGCAGACCATTTCTTTATTCGTCCAGTGCTCATGGTTTCAAATCATTGACAGTACAAATGTTTTATGATTTAAATAGTTAGTATTAGTACTAGACTGTATACATTTAATAGCTGTTTGAAGATTTATCTTTGTCTTCCCGCAGAAGACCGAAGCAGAGCCAGAAAACCAAACCGGCGGCCGTTACAACCTGCGCCGCAGGAAGGACCAGGAAGATGGGAAACAGCTGGAACCGGAGAAGAAGGAGGAGGTGATCCTGGCCAAGGCCACACCACAGGAGGCCGGCAAGACTACCGAGCTTGAGTTTGGAGGGAAGTTTGGTAAGTACGAACAACCCGAACAGATTAATACATGAACGAATGCAGATTGCATTACTTTCTGCTTGGAAAAGTGTCAGTGAATAGGGCCAGCATTTGAAAGTGGGGAATCCACGGCTCTGCATTAGTGTGATGAGTAAGGAAAATTTAAGGAACAGCAGTTCTGTAGATCGGTACAGTGAGGGCATGCTGTAAACGTTAGTGCCGGGCATTAAAACAATCTCAATCATATTCAAGGAAATCATATTTTCAAAGACGATGAAATTTAAGGCTTAATTTCTGACAAAACGAACAATGCATGCGTCCCGTCACAAGAGTAGGTGCAACGTTGGAACTGCAGCCAATCAAAGTTGCATGTCGCAAATAAGGCCCGCTCCCATGTATAAAATACCGTTATGTCTTTAACGTTCACACCACAATTCGGGTGTGATGAATGATGGCACGCAAAGACGAAAGCACCGCTGCAATCATTTCTGCCGCGTGATCCTCCGGAAAGTAGACAGTTTGCAGGCATTTACTATAAATTCCATTCAGAGTCAATTACAGTGTAGTGTATAGTCTCTCACATGTCTGAGCGAAGGCTCCAACTTGACACAACACGTGGGTGAATCTGGAGGTAAATGTCAAAAGCAGAAAATAAAAACCCCAATCCAAAATATGCTGCTGATAGCGTCACCTAATAAGATACTATCCAAATGACTATGCTGAATATAGTTTAGTAATTAAAATTTCTATAATAATTTTTGCAAATAGCTTGATACTGTTTAACAGTAAAAATATTTAAGCTATTATGAGAATTAGTAACATAGTGAGCCAGTATAAACTGCAATAAGAAACTGAAATGAGGTATTAGGTATAGGTATTACCTGTATAATACACATCCCCCTGATGCGAGGGGGCTTTAAGATGGAGCCCACTGACAACGCGATTACTTGAACAGTGTGTTATGCCTCACAACTAAGTTTTTGGGCGAGTTGCAGTTTATCAAACATGTTTTCCATTTATAACTGGAGTCAGAACTGTTTTCTAGTGTAAACTTAAGTCACATAGGGCAGCGTTTCTCAATCCCAGTCCTCACGGACCACCGCTCTGCACAGATTCGACTTTCCCCACCCACAGCACAGCTGATGCTACTGATTAGCTAATTAGCAACGTAGGACCAGCGTGCGACAGTGCAGGAAATACCGAATACGTGCAGAGCGGTGGGCCGCGAGGACTGGGATTGAGCAACGCTGATGTAGGGTAAATGCAGCCTAAAGCAAGGTGTTCTGTTCGGCCTACCGTAAACTTAGCCAATGAAGTATTGTACCAGCTCCTAAAAGCGTAGTGCTGAACACAAAGGAGTAAGTAAGACCCTTACTTAATAAGTTATTCCTCTCCTCACAGAGTGAGAGAAGTGATTTTTTTTTTTATTAGCGGTGTAGCGATACACGGATCTACATCGACACACCCCATACCAGATGTAAACGTCGGTCAGACATCATACAGTACATATAGAATCTGTTGACTTCAGCTGGTTTCATCACACGATAACACGGGCTACGGTGGCCTGTGGCTCGGAATAAAAATGTCTTATGATATTTTCGTTGCTTTTGTTATTGATACGCATAGATGCGTCCCTTTTACACATTCCAAAATTTAGGCTCACTCTCCTGTTGTGTTCCAGGTGCGCTGTTTTGGTTGCTGATGCTGCCCGCGAAGGTGTTGGCCCTGATTATTCTCTGCGCCCAGAAGGACGCCAGCCTCCTCAGCTACCCACTGGTGCCTCCCCCGCTGCACGCCCTGTGGGACTGGCAGGTCTTCGGCATCGTGCTCCTTTGGCTGCTCCTCCAGGCTCTTCTCTCCCTGTTCCCCGTCGGCAAGGTATTTCCACTCGCCGCGTGACTCTCACAACCCCCAGGCCCCAGGCACATGACCTGGCGTTTTTTTCACTTGGCTAAATGAGATTACTCTTGGGAAATAGAGTACAGCGTGTGAGCACTGGAGAACAGGGGGTTTATTCTGCTGTGAACTTGTTTAGATGCTACTCGAGTCTTGATGGATTGGAGAGGTACGCGTCTCACGTTTTGCACGATGTAATGCTTTGGCATAGATGTCGAGTTCCTTTACTGCAGAAGTTGTTTTTTTTAGCTTCTAAAAGCCCTGTTCGTAATCAGTGCCTTTGGAAAAGGTGTAATGAAACTGCATAAAGGTGTGGTGTTTAGTTGCAGAACAAAAAATTCTCATACATACATAAATATATTTATAAACATAGTCTCATACCTAAGGTTCCACTGGTGCAAAAATGGGAAGAATCCCACACGGTTTACACCTCATTGTTTGATTATTTTGGGATAATGAGTCCAAATGGGCCTTCAGTAGACTAATAAATTAATATTAACATCATTAGCAGCAGTAATAATAATAATAATTATTATAATATCATTACTGTGCTTGGACCTCCAGTGTAGTACCAGTGTAAAGTGAAAATTTGACTTGATCCAGTTGATCTTGTTCATTTTTCTCTCATTCTCGTCCAGTATTTTAACGCAGGTGTCATATGTACGTCTAAACTTGTGTCTCTCCCCCAAGGTGGTTCGAGGAATGCCTCTGAAGAACGGGCAAACGTTGGAATACAGGATTAATGGTGAGTGTGTCTTTGATGTGTTTTCTGTCCTTCTCTTCTTTTTGTAATACTTCTGTAATAAATATTTTTCTCATGTAAATTTGTTTGATAATACTCTGTGTATGACCCGTTAGGAAGAGAAACTTTGCTGTGCATAATCTGGATATCAAACCATCAAAATATTTTGAACATTACATATTAGCAAGTTATGACCAACATAAAATGGCTTTGTAAATGTAATTATCAGAGTTAGCAAAATTAAACTAAGCCTAAAATGTTGTCGAGTTGAAGAGGTCATAAGTAGAAGATTTTAATAGAAACTTAAGGTCTGATTTCGTACTTAAGTCTTTAGTCTCTCTCTCCCTCCACATCAGGTCTGTACGCGCTGCTCGTCAGCGGCGTGGCTGTGGGCACCGCCGTCTACTACTACAAGGTGGATCTGACCTACGTCCACGCTCATTTCCTGCAGTTCTACACCTCCGCCCTGCTCATCGCCACCCTCCTCAGCATCTACCTGTACGTCCGCTCCCGCAGAACCGCCGCCGACCAGCTCGCCCCTGCCGGCAATTCCGGTAAGTCGAACAGCGGTCATATGCATCGCTGAATAAGAAGAGGATTTGATAACATCTAAAGGCACATGCTTTTCTTCCAACGTTAGGTTATGTCTTTTACGATTTCTTCATGGGCCGCGAGTTGAACCCACGCATCAAAAGCTTTGACATCAAGTTCTTCTGTGAAATGCGTCCAGGCCTGATCGGTTGGGTAAGTGTTTGGAACTTAACTTGCTTTGTTTGCTCGCCACAATACACGTTTTCAACCGATAACATGGGCTTGCTTAAAGAGGCTATTTTTGGACCACGTTTCACTTCTATCAACGTCAAGTTTCTGTCTTGCGCTGTGTTACAAATCACCCTTCCTTCCAGCTTGTGATCAACTTTGCCATGCTACTTGCCGAGATGAAGCACCAGAATCTTGACGCCCCGTCCACAGCCATGATCCTTGTTAACAGCCTCCAGCTCTTGTGGGTGGCCGACGGCTTCTGGCATGAGGTAAGATCCCTCTCCGTTTAATTCTTCATACACTTTATAGAAAAGTCGAAGGCCACAGTGGCAGGAAAACAGGAGGAAATCTTGAAAGCAGGACTGTAACAGCTACTCGTTATAATTATTTCACCTTATCATTAGATAAACAAATGTTGCTGGTGCATTTTGTCCGGTAAATGCAATTTAAATCACCAGTCTTGGGGCAGTTGGTGGCGTAACGGTAGGATTGTTCGCCCCGTGATCAGAAGGTCGCAGGTTCGAATCCAGGGCCGGTAAAGTTACCACTGAGGTACTCATGAGCAAGGTACCGTCCCCAAGCACTGCTCCCCGGGCGCTGCCCTTGTTAGCTGCCCACTGCTCCTTCACGGATGGGTCAAATGCAGAGGTCACATTTCATTGTGGTGCACTGTGTGCTGTGCTGTGGTGTGTTCACAATGACAATCACTCACGTTCACTTTTAACTGGAGTGACGATCTTCACCGGACTTACACATCCACATTTCTAAAGATTGAAGGTGTCTTAATGCATACATTTATTATTGTCTTAATGAATGAATTAAAATTCAAATTAAAATAACTAGGTTGAGAGGAAGCAAGACTTGGATGTGAGCTTACGCATGTAAAGTATATAAAAGTGTGTGTGTAGGAGTAGATTAATGATTACGGGAACACTCGTGCTCCATGTCATCACCACTTTAATGCAACTCCAATTCTGTTTCAGGAGAAGCTTCTGGGCATGATGGACATAGTGTACGACGGCTTTGGCTTCATGCTGGCCTTCGGAGATCTGGTCTGGGTTCCATTTGTCTTCACTTGTCAGGCGCATTATCTTGTCCATCACCCCAACGACCTGTCTGCCTTCTGGGTTGTTGCCATCTGCTTACTGAATGGTGAGTGGAGTGGAGTGGGAAGTTTCATCACAGTACGATACTATATGGACTCAATTTCAATGATTCGATGTCTGGCCGTATGTTACCTAATGGCTTTTTAGTATATCAAATCACAAACAGCAGGGCTGCACAATAATATCGGAATCGGCCGATATTTGCTTCTATTATGTCATCGGCATCGGACCGATGCTTTGATTTGCCTGATACTTCCAGATGATACTTGATGAGGCGTTTATTGCCCGTCGGATAGGTAGCGCTTGTGCCAGGCATGTCCAAAGCCCGAGGTGGGATTTTACGCGGCCGGCGGCTTCAGTCTTAAAATGTATGGTATTATTCCAAAATTCTGAGCAGTGGAACGTTCACAAGCAATGCTGTGCACTACACTCGAAATGCTCCGCCCTCACTAGGCTCTGCTTTCACGCTTACTTGACTTTTGTGCCAAAATTCTGAGCACGCAGTGGAACTCTCGCAAGCAAAATATGTTGTCTACACGCTCAACACTGCGCTCACACTCGAGTCTGCCTTCCTCTTTTATTGGCATCGGTATGGGCAGATACAAGCATGAAAAACATCGGAGATCGGCATCGGCTGTTCGTTCCCATATCGTGCATCATTAACACAAAGCATCTCAAATGTGATTAGACTTTTTCATTTCTGAGCTACGTCCCACAGTAGGCTGTATCATCACAATTACAAAAAGTTGTGACGAAACCAGCTGACATCTCTGCGCTTGCTTTGCGAGGAATGTTACAATAGGCATGATGATTGATGATTTTTTGAGATCTTTCGAGATATTTTAAACCTCGTTAAACCTACAGGCCCATACGTGAACCCTAATAACAAAGAAAAGGAAAAGGTGCCAAGACAAGAGGCTTTTCGTCCCAGTGATGCTGTTTATGTCTGCAAGTTGTATTGTATTGTTGTAAGTTGTATTGTCGTCAGATGTGTTTTTGATGAACCAGTTCTGAATATGAGAGGTTTGTGTGTGTCAGCTGTATTACAACATAATTAGTGCTTATTCTGTGGAGCTCAGGTAAGAGTTTAACATGTTAAAACCATTTATAAGTAATAAAATGAGTATTATTTTTTCCCCACAGCAATTGGTTATTACATTTTCCGAAAGTCCAACTCTCAGAAATTCGCCTTCAGAAGAAATCCATCCGATCCTAGCTTGTCTCGTAAGTACTTGCATTCTGCTGTTGTTAAAGTAGAGATCGCCCTGATCCGATTCCCAATGACGTTATTGTAAACGAAGACAGTCTGATATTAGTGGAGTGAGATGAAGAAACATTCTGCTTTTTCCGTTTTTATTTGATTGAAATGTGAATAGAAATGTTTCACTCAATGCTTAGTAGTAGTAGTTGATAAAGGAAAACTACCAGATTAGTATTTGTATCTGCACTTATGATTTTATATGTACAACATTTAGCAGATGCTCTTAACCACATTACAGGAACCGTCTCCCAGGAGCAACTGTGGTAAAGGGACTTACAACTTACACATAATATAATCTATTGCTCATAGATGACAATGCAGCTCGTTTTAGAGTCCTGTAAGAGCTTGATTTACAGCATTTAGTAGAAGCTCTTATTCCAAGCTTCCTTCATTCCCTAATAACAGTCTTTCTTAACCAACTCAAGGGCCTTGCTCAGGGGCTCATCTGTGCTCAACTCAGGGTTTTAGGACCTCAGACCACTTCCTCACATTTTAATTTAAGATCAGACCAGGAAAAGTGGTGCCTTTAAAAACGGTTATTTGCCCGTTAATGTTTTCCTTGTTATAACCTGTTGACTGTTTAATCAGACCTGAAAACAATCTCAACCGGAAGTGGAAAGAGTCTCCTGGCGTCCGGCCTGTGGGGTTTTGTCCGTCATCCCAATTACCTTGGAGACATCCTCATGGGCCTGGCCTGGTCCCTGACCTGCGGTGAGTGGCAAGATTTGTATCGGACCAATCGCAATTTACAAACAAGCAGATTCCTCTACACAGTGGCGGAGCCAGACAGTTGTCATAGAGGTGGCCAGACTAAGACCATTGCTCACACAGAAGTGGCACACATCTTACCGTGTTCTATGTGGCAAGTTGCTGGTAGTGTTCCGTGGTCACTCGCTCATTTACTTACGCAGGCAGCGACTGCCATGTAGAATTACATCATGAAGACCCGCATGATAAGCGTTTTAATGTATTCCTAAACTAATTTAAGAAACGATCTGGAATAGTTGTGAATTTAGTGTCTTTTTAATTGGAGATAAATCTCACCAGATATTTACAAAAAATATGTGCATGGTTCCGCAAAAAAGTAGCCGGCAAAGCAGTGGCGTGAGTGGCTGAAGATGAATGGCTTCGCCTCCTGCCTCTGCGCTGTAAATAGAAGTCACGATTGTGTGAATGTGTTAATACACCACACACACCGTACAAAAATCTATCCAAAAAACTTTATTGTTTCATTATGGGCTGGACAATGTAGCCTATCACAATATTATTAAGCTGTATCACGGTGCACACTATGTGTCTCGATATATATTCTTTCTTTCTGGGAGAGAACTACCTTTCCCACAATCCCCCATGCACGACTCAGAGCCATGTCACAACAATGCGATGGACGCGCGTCCAAATTAAACACTGAAAATATCAAGTGAATGGCTGTGTTGTGAGTGGAACGCTGGTTGTTGTTGAGTTTTGTCTGTAATAAGGGGAAGATTTGACTAAACTGGAGTGTTTTTGTTAGTGAGGGTGTGACACACACAGCACAGTTAAACAGCGAAGAATGTGTTTTATGCTATATTTATCTAAAAAAATTATACAAATAAAACCCGGTGTCGTTCCTACAGGTTTCAATCACGTCATTCCATATTTTTACCTGATCTACTTGATCCTCCTCCTGGTCCACCGCGAGGCGCGAGACGAGCGCCAGTGCAGGAAAAAGTACGGCTGGGCGTGGGAGGACTACTGCAATGCCGTGCGTTACCGCATCTTCCCCGGGATTTATTGAGGATCCTCACACGGACATGAACATGGGGCACATGAAATTTCCTGTGGAGAATGTGACAGATCAGGCCAGTTCTGAGAATAACGGAAGAGCAAGCAAAGAAACGAAGGAAGCTATTTGGGTATGGAAATTATTGTAACAAAACAATTGGAAACGGCTAAAATTCATGCCGTCTTATGAAAAGAAGTGTTGATTTTGGACTTCGCCCCAGTTCTAAGCTCAACTAGATGTGTATATTCATGTACATATGTGTTCTTTTTTACTAGCGTCATCTCTCTTAAATTGGAAAAACAAAAAAATCATATTTTTGAAGTATTTTATTTGCTTTGCTTTTTACATTTTGAAGTATTTTGTAATAATACCCGTTTGTTATGCATTTTTTGTATATTATGTATGATGGAATGATTTTTTAAAATCTGTATAGAAAGAACAAGCAGTTTTTCTCTCAGGACTGCTGTGTGAGAAGGAAAAAAACTATTTTTTTGGTCTTATTTTTGTATGTATTTCAGTTCCACTTTTATAAATCCATTTTAGTTGCACTCTTTTGGAGATTTTTCCATCAGAGTTGATTTTTAATTGGGCTTTGCTACCTCAGGTTTCTTGTCAGTTTCTTCCCCCACTTTGGAGAAACAAGTTGTTTAAGCAAAGAATGTCACTATTTTCCAGAGAGATCCGTAAATCTTATTCAAAACCACGTTCGAGGAACAGAATATTTTTGAAGGCCATTCTCCAAAATTTCTAATGAAGCCTTTATTGGCTCATGTATGTAATATGCAAGTGAATTTTTAACATTAATTTATCGACTTGTTTCTTTAAGTATGAGTTTCTTGAGGAAATGAAAAAATCTTTTCTTGTTTGTATAAAAGGTGCTTTTATTGTGAAATAGCATGAAACGGGGCATGAACTTCAACAGTAACTTTGCTTTTAGAAACCCCAAACATATCAGCATTTATTACTGAAGCAGCTGCAAATTTACCCCAGAACATTCTTGTAACTTTATGGAACTGTGTTCATCTTAAGGTACGCGTAGTTCATCACTTTACAGTCCTGGCACATTTTGGACACGCTTTAAGCTCGTATCTCAGTAGATTCCGGTGAAACCTCTAAAATCATGCAGGTTCGTTCCCTCTATAAAATCATAGTCGTGTTTTCTATGCAGGTTGAAGTTCTGTAGCCCATCTCACCTGAAAAGCACTGTTAAAAAAGCACCAAAGGCAAAACGATGACACAATTGAATGGGAATTGTATTTTCTAGATGAAGTATTAATGTAGGCAGCGTTACATACACAATTAGACTGGATCCTGGATCAATTTCAATTTCAATCCACATGTTTCTTTAAGAAACTGCAAACATCTTTCCTATTGTAGCAACTTTTTTCTTTTTTTTTTTTTGGAATGGTCTAATTTATACAGTGTTTATAACTGTGATAAAGATTTACATGTGAAGATCCATTTCTACATTTTAGTCATTTTTCGTGATTTAGTTCGAATCTAGAGAGCAGTATAGCGGTAAGGAATCTAGACCAGTAGAACACCGTCACCACTGAAACGCTTTCGAGCATTTAGTCTCTGTTTTTGTTGTGTATTTATTGTTGCACCTTTTTGACGACCCTTATTGCTGACCCCGAGTTCATACTATTTGTGTATTTGTCATGCAATATTGACTCTTTTCCATCAGCAGTCCCACATGTTGTGCGCAGTCAAATGGATTGTAATTTGTAACAGGTCTGCCAGTTGACAGACGAAATCAGAAATGGGCTTCATTCACCGAAATTACTTAAGAAGAAACTCGTTCTTAAAACCCACTTACACCATTTTGACACCCAAGGTTCTGACATTAAGCAGTATGTTTTTTTATTGGAGATTTGTTCCTGGGTAAGGACACAATCTACAAATGCTAAAGAGCGCTCTTGCACAAATTTTATTGCATGCATGTTTGTCAACAAATATCACTTTATTGGGGTTGTACTCTAAAGAACAGAGAAAAACGTGAGCAGATGCTGGTGATCGAGGCCCATTGTCTGTCAAAGTCGATGGCAAAATTGTGCAAAATGAATGAAAGAGAATCTTGACCAGAATACCACAAATATTAATACGATATGCAGGTCGGACATTGCATTGTATATGTTTTGCGAAAATAAAGATTTTCTGTATTTTGTCTTTTCGGGTACTTGGTGTTGTAATCTAATATTTGTATGAAATCATGTCAATACGGGGCGCTGTCGCCTTACAGCGAGAAGGTCCCGGGTTTGACTGGGTGGTCTTCCCGTATTTGCGTGGGTTTTCTCCGGGTGCTCCGGTTTCCTCCCACAGTCCAAAAGCATGCAATATAGGTTAATTGGCGACTCTAAATTGGCCCTGTAATGTACAATTGTGTGTGTGTGTGTGTTCTGCGGTGTGTTGGTCCCCTCGCCTTGCAATCGTAGTTCCCGGGATAGGCTTCGTCTCCTCCGCAATCCGATTGGGATTAAGCAGTTCGGATTATGAATGAATTAATTTATATGTATAGTAATTTTTATTATTTCAAACATTCGTCTCTTGTAAATGTGTAGTCCACTGTACACGAATGTGATGCATGTCAAAGAAATGGTCAAGCAAATCAATTTTCTGATCGCCACTGCATTCCCCTGCTCCACCACCAGATGCCGCCATTTCTGCTCGTTTCTATTCTTGATTAAGTTTGTTTGCCATAATCTGCTACACCTGTGTTTGTGTGTACTTCAGTCTGCCTCTACCCGGTCCACAGGTTCTCCTTCTGGTTTCCTGGTAGGAAAGAGCTGTTTGGACTGGTTTTGTAGCTATACTGCAGACTGGGATATTGTGGTCCGTTTGGGGATCAGAAGTGCATATTTAAAATGAGAAGTTAGTGATGGGAATTCTGGCTCTTTTAAGAGAGATGATGATTCTTATGACTCGGCTCACTAAAAAAGGCCGGATCTTTTGGCTCCCAAATTGGCTCCTTAGATTGTTTGTTGCCTAAATTAATTTATTAACAAAAATATATTCTCCATGTTTCTCTCTCCAACCCCGGCCTGCTCAGTGTAGACACACAAACTCCACCACACATCATGTAGTTAACAAATCACATGTGACTTGAACAGAAAAAAAAACAGTGTTGGAGGAAATAGCGGCTCCGGCTCCCGGGAACCCTAGAATCTGGGCAGAGGTACGCAACCAGGATCTCTAGTCCTAAATGAAGATCGAAATGAAAATAAACAAACAGCATTGCCCAAGTTAGTTGAAGGATCTTTCTGGGTATTGTGGTGGTTGATGTTTGGCCTGTAAGTCAGCTGGTCTTGGGACAACTCTCTTTACTGCTTAGGGTTTTTTTTTCTTTCTGCTACCACTTTGTGGTACTATTTTAAATGTCTGTGGCTATGTTTGGTTTACTCAGTATACTTGAAAGTTACTCTCTCTCAAATACAACTCTGGTACCTGTAAGCAATTTACCGTTCACAAAACGTGCTACCTATGGATGAGTGAAATGTAGAGGTTTCATTTTGGTGCGGTGTGCTGTGACTTGCTGTCACTGACTTGCTTTAAAAGCTTCAGGTCACAGCATAGTGTTTTTATTCAGATAATAAACTCACTTTGCACCTGCATTCTATCGCCCATTCGAAATGTACACCTATAATAGTTTAGTAGTTTCTCATGCCAGTCATATTTGAACATGAAATGCTTAAGGGCACGATTTGTTCATTAAAACAGCATGTATTTTATGTCCCATATATTATGTCCTGTTTTACATTTTCTTAAGAGGATTCCTACTAACTTTCCATGAACGGAAACGGCTCCAGGTAGCACAGAAGAAAATTAGGCACGGTAATGTAGTTGTACCTGTAAGCCATGTGAAGCCTTTACTTTCCACTATTAAAATATAGGCTCCCATTAAGGAGTCATTACATCAGGGTCAGTACAGGAGAGAGACCGGCCTTGTCTCCAAAGAGGCAGAATTGTCAGAGTGACTTATTGTCCCTGTGTGGCCCATCTCTCATCTCAAACCCTCTTCAGTTACAGGTCACTGCTGACAGGAGAAAGCTTAGTGTCTGTGGCAACAGTTACGCTCACCAGTGATGCTCCAATCTGATACGGATATGGGTCCAATATCAGGGTCAGGTATCAGTACCAGTGGGCTGATCTATTCCGTTAAACATCCATCTTATTCCCAAATTGCTCCAGGGATGCTGTCCCTGTAATACGGAAATGGGTGAAGCTCAGGATAAGAGCATCTACTAAGTGACATAAAGTAAATGCTTATTGTATTTATTGCAAAGTTAGGAAATCAGTGTTGAAGTCAATCGGGCCTTATAGCGTGAAAGAATGATCCCAGTCTCTTCTACACAATGAAATATGCATTCTAATGAAACTCTAGTATCAGGTCAGTAATCAATATCAGCCCACACCCAAAGTAGGTAGATCTAGATCAGCACTGAGACTAAAAATGTTGCATCGTTACATTGCCAACGCAGGCTTGCGTCCACACTGCAAACGTTTTGTGGATTTTGTCCTCACTGTGTCTGACGCATCATTTCCATCTTAATCTTATTATCTGCAGCGTCTTTTCTTTAATGAGTTCCATATATCCTTGCATCAGAACAGCTCTTGGGAATTAAGACAGATACAGATATAAATAAATCAAGCTTTACTGTTTAAATAATGGATGGTTGAGTGATCATAATTGGAGCCTGTACATTCGTTTGAGGCCATTTCCATTTAAACTTGGAGCAATAAGGAGGTCTGCTGATTTAATTGCTTCAGCCGTAGTCCCGTCACATGATTTTGTAGGTCACTAATTATGAAATTCATGGGAACCTGAGTAACAAGGTCAGTTGGTGGATGCTATTTTTTCTGAGAGGCCAAAGCAGACCACAAAGCGTCTAATCTAACGTCTATTTTGTTCATCATTAATTTTATAGACCTTCTAGCTTCGCTATTGTTTTTTCCAAATAGCATTTGAAATAGGATACACACACACTTCCAGAGGTGTGTCATAATGATTGATCTATATCTTCAGAACTAATACATTTCCCATAAACCTCTCTTTCTCTTATAATAAAACCCTTAAAATAACAGTCTGAATTAGCAGCAATGACAACAAGCAACCACATGATGTCGGTAATGAGCTGCGTTTGACTCAAAAAACTGCTGAAATGGAAATGTGGGTCCAATATTTTAGCAAAGCTGACCTTCTAACTGAAGTAAGAGATCGAATGGCAAAATATTGCTGATTTTACAAAGAAAAGGCATTATCAAGAAACAGAAAAAGATTTACATTAGGACAGTAATTACTAACAAGTAACAGCAAATTTACTAAAAAGCAAGCATTTTATAAATTCATTCGACTTCAACGATTCTCAAAACACAACTACTGTTATAAGCAAAAGTTATAAGATAAATTATATACGATAAACGGCATTCGTAAGAAAAATGTATTATCAAGATTTTTTATATTGTCATACAGTCCTGTAACTTTCACTATATCAAATATTGGAGTAAGACGGACTAGAAATTGAGAATAGACAGTGATCAATGTTCCTTTAAAATGATACTGCTTTGTTTATACTTCTATATCCAGACAGCATGGTGACATTTCCTCTTCTGGAAACAAACAGAGAGCGTCTGTCAGGGCATGTAGGGTCCAGCGACACTCTTCAAAGGTTAAGCTCTGTCTCCCTCTCAAGTTGTTTATGGGTTAAAAAACTATATATAAATCTTTCTTTATTTAACATATATCTGTGATATTTTTCATTAACATTTAAGGCGATCTCTTCCAGAACGAATTCTATTTCTCAATTACAAGGACAGTATCCCTGGAAGAACTTCAGTTATAGGGCCTTTCTCAGGGTCTCTTTGGACAAGGGCATTTCTTCAGGGGCTCAGATATATGTATGATAAAGGTTGTTTTTTAGAGCTAATAAAAAACAGAGAGACCAAGGGTTACTTTTGGGCTGTTGATTAGAACCATAATAGCAGTCTCCTTAATGAGCTGAATTGATGGTGTCCCTACAGCAGAAGCAGTGTGAGTTAAAGACACAAAGAGTACAAGAAGTAGATGATGACGATGATGATGATGATGATGATGATGGAACCATCAGGAGGTCCTCTAAAAGTGCCTTGCCGCATTTGAAAATGTAATTGAGATGCGGTTGCACTTTGCAGCCCAGAACTCTGAGCTGCTCTGGCAGGTCTGTGACACATCAACGGTGACAGAAATCAATGGCGCTGCACTTCACAGTAGCTTTCAAAGTCGTCTCTGATGAACACACACGGCTCTTTTCACAACGCTGACTCTGAACAAGAGACTTGAGACCTGATTCTCTGACATGATGTCTGGCTGCATCACAAAAACAGCGTTTCAAAAGCGACACATGGTTCAGATGCAACATCTCAAAACACCCTTGACATTTTGCCTCACTTTTGGACACTACCTTTTTCTGAGATACTAATTAAGATGCAAATGAAAAATGCTGTTAATCAGCGTGATAATGCCATGTCGTTTCATTGTTGCCGAACGCTGGTTGTTTCTTTTTAAGTGTGAGTGAGAATATATTTGCCCCCTCAAATCAAAGAACAACTTGGTAGTATTTGCAAAAAGAGAATTTTGGTGTAATGCTATTTGTATATTTTGTATGATGGAATGTTAATCTGAAGCAAGCAGCTACGCTCTTTGGACCACTGCTACATGTGGCTAAGAATAGCTTTTGCTTTATTTTTGTGTGTATTTTGATTAGTCTTTTATAAATTCTTTTTAGTTATGACATGCACTCTCTGGGGATTTTTTTTATTTTCTCACAAAAGTTTGAAATCTGACTCTTCCACCTGAGCTTTGTAGTCAATTTCTTCCCATAACTTAGAAAAAACGTTGGTTTAAGCATCTGCATGTAGAGTCAGGAAATTATTAGTTAATCTTAACAAAAAAAGAATAAGTAAATAAATAAATAAAACACATAAAGGAAAAACTAGAAAATCATATCAAGTAAAAAATAATATTTTAAGGTCATCACTAAAATATTGTAATAAAAGCGTTATTGTCTTGCCTTTATATATGTATTTTATATTTAAAATACTCTTTTATCTAAGAATAGAATTATTTATTGTGGAAAAAATAATGAAATGCCTCTTAAATGCCTCTTTAAAAGCTTTTATAGATGGCAACAATGTGCATGATATGAAACAGCAACTCTGTTAGAAACTCCGTATTTGTGGTAAGACTTGACTGATTTGTACAATTTGAACAGTGGTTGAGGAATGTTAAAAACGAATGTTCATGCATGGTGGATGTGTTTTTGAGCTTGTATCTCAATACAGTCTTCAAAAACTTATAATTTCATGCAAGTCTTTGTCCTCTGTAAGCGTATATTTGTGTATTCTATCCAGGCTTAAGTTCTGTACATAATCTCACTCTAAAAGCACCGTTAAAACGCAGCCAAGCCTGAATTATTGACAAATAATTGAATAAGAATCTTGTTATTGCATATCGTTAATTTATGAAACACAAAAAGTCATTGGCTGCTTCTGTTTTCACAGAGGGGGAGTGTGTTTGCTCCCTCCAGCCTGGAGTTGGCAAAATGATAATGATACTGCTCCAGATGGCTCGCATATTGTGTTGCTGTTGGCAAGCCATGAAAGTGCTTTTTGCCTTTTATCGCACCCTAAAATCATCACTGCGAGTCAGAGCGTCAATCTGTGGCTATTCTTAAATGCATGACCGGCTAATCGTGGGCAGCGGACGAAGGCCCGGAGGCAGTTTTCATTATGCTACGTGGCGTGGACGACATGAAAATGAGTCGGGCTGTGAAAGAGAGAGTGACACTGATGACAAACACGTCAATGACAGAGTGAGGAAGTGCTTTTGTGTTACTAATATTTTAGGGTAACACTACAAGAGTGTTTTGTGGGTGCACTCTTTGACTTCAAAACCGTTTGGAACACATACAGAAGACATTTAGAAATTAGTTAATTAGCAAATGAATGTTTTCTATTAAAGCAAAATGTCTCATGATGTCCATAAGGACAACATACCAACATGTCCTCATAAAGCCACAATAATCAAACAAATATCAGCTTTTCTTTTCTTTTAGTAAGATCCATTCCATCAATTAAATGCTTTCAAAAACAAAATGTTTGCGGCAGTTTTGTGGCAAATTTGGGGTTAATTTGTGGCAAAGAGTGGACTTTGCCAGAATATGTTTCCACATCATGTTCTCCATTGTCAGCCACTAGTGGCAAATTGTGGCCATGTTCTGGCAGCAATGACAAATTGCCACCTGTGGCAAATGTATTAGCCAGTGATTTGCCAAAACAATTAGTCAGTAATGGCAAACTTGTGAACTTATGGTGACGAATTTGCCAGGTTGTAAATTTTCCACAAAATTTGCTAGAAGTCCATTGCAAGTTTGCCACAAACCTAATTTGAATGTGAAAACATAATCTTGCTGCAAATTTGTGGCAACATTGCCAAAGGTTAACAGTGACTGTTTGCCAGAAGCCTTACATTTTCGTAAGGGAAAATCTGCCCACACAACACAACGAGAGACAGAGAAAGTGACCTGGACTTAATTTCTTTGTTAGGTCCTTTCATTGACACCAGTACTGCACCTAACCCTAACCTTAACACCAGTAACCAAAAAGCAAATCTTTTCACTCTTTCTAGAAAACATTTGTTCCAATGAGGCCATAAAACAAAATTACAAAATTATTTTTCTGATCTTAAACAGAGACACAGATAGAGAGAGAGTTCCATTTCTTCCAGCTTAACCTCAGTAATCAAAAGTGACTTACAAAAAAAACAACTTACACACAAGAAACTCACACTTGCATGCCCACATGTACACAGACACATACACATGTCACTTTTTCTCTGCCTTCAGGGATGTTAGGGTCCAGTTGACTGTGTATCTAAAGGTGGAACTGTGCCATAATCTGTGAATGTCATTTTTCTCCAGGTCCTGTGAATTTACCGATGTGCTGAGCTAGAAGTACAACGGCAGCTTTTCACTTTGTTGCTTGACTATTTCCCCGCAGCTCCAACTGTACACCTCTTCGAGACGGCAGCAGAGGCAAGCAGGAAAATAAGTGAATTCAGGATTAGATTCTCCTAAATCTTTAAGTCTTTAAGGTAAGTTTACAAGGACACTTAGCAACAACCTCCAAAAATACAAAAATGCTTAGGGCATGCCGGGAGTTTTGACAGAATATTTATGGAAGCTTACGCTTAATACCCTAAATACATTTTTTCCAGCGGGATTATAATTGTCCTTCATCACTAACGTCATTTTCTAATTGAATCCCTGGCTCAGGGCTAAGGATTTTTTTCTGCTTTTTCGGGGCCATGAAGCTTTTTGGAGGGTTTGCTGTGTTGTGCCTATGGGTTGCGGAGGCCTTGGAAAACTGCCCAGAAGCTTGCAAATGCACCCAGAGAATCAACGTAGAGAAAACTGAAGTTAATTGTTACAAGCAAGGACTGCAACACTTCCCATCCCAATTCCCAACGGATTCTTGGATCATAAAAATGGGTGAGCAATGACAACTTGAAGCAAAGTGATTTGAAGTACACCCAGACAAGATTCGAAAATGTCAGGAATAAAAATGAGCTCCTTGCAAAACAATAGACAGGGTATATGAGCTCCCAGAAAAGTTAAATGCCAGAACTGTTGACCTGTGACCCTTTTTGATAGCAGGCTTTGATAAGTGACTTCTAGATGTCACTCAAAATTTTATTAAGGTTTCTAAGTCATTCTTTTGACATGAAGGCTTCTAAGGCTTCTAAGTCATTCACATTTCTAATATAAATAGACATATTGTAATGAGGAAGATAAAATTGTTTTCTCTTTTGTTCATTTATTCATAAGGTGAAAACTCACTCCGGGAACTTCCAGCCAACATCCTCAGTTCTCTCCCCAAAATTGAGAGTGTGAACTTGGAACGCAACTCGATCAAATCGATACACCCAGAGGCTTTCTCTAGTGCAAGTAGACTGATGCTTCTGAACCTGCATGGAAATCAGATATCCAGCCTTCCCCCAAAGGGTTTCAAAGACCTCCTCAACCTCCGCTTCCTCATGCTGGGCCATAATCAGATCGGCAGTGTCAAAGCTGACGTCTTCACTGGCATGAGGAATCTCTCGGATCTGGACCTGCCAATGAACACAATCACCGTTCTTCCCCCCAATGCCTTCAGACCTCTCATTGCTCTCAAGGTGCTGGATCTGGCCTTAAACCATATCCAGAGGATCTCTCCCAAAGCCTTTATGGGGCTTGAGGAGCTGCTTTTCCTCAACCTGGATAACAACGACCTGGCGACCATCCCAAATGGAACCTTCAAGCCGGTGAGCAACCTGGAGATGCTGGTGCTGGATAACAACCACATCTCTGTGCTGACATCATCCATGCTTGAGGGGCTCTCAAACCTGCAAGAGCTCTATGTGAGGAACAATGAGGTTGAAAAGATGGCAGCTGATGTGTTCCGCCATACCCCAAAGCTCACCCAGGTGGCCTTGACTGGCAATCGGCTGCACACCGTGGATGGCAATATGTTGGCCAATGTGTTGGGTAAGAGCAAAAGTGATTTATTCAGCAGTATATGCTGCTGCCTTCCATAAGATGCAGGTCTTCTAACTTACCGTCCATATGATGTAAGTCTTATATCGTATTGTCCACAAGATGCATGTCTTATATATAAACTTTTATGAAATGCAGGCTTCATGTCTTACCTTCTGCCTCTTATCTTATCCTCCACATGATGCAGGTTTTATATCTTACCTTCCATAAGATGCAAGTCTTGTATCTTATCTACCAAAGGATGCAGGTCTTAAATCTTACCTTTCATAAGATGCAGGCCTTATCTTATCTTCCATAGAATGTAAGTCTTATATCGTATCCTCCAATAGATGCAGAAACATTGGTTCATATGTCATGTAATGTTTCTGTACGATTAATGAAGAAATACTGCAATGTTCAACTGGGAGTCTATTTTAACAATCCAGGTGCAAGGGGTAAGTTCAAGGATACATAAATGGTTCAACCAAGGAGACCATCCCATTTAGATTGACCATTTTTATTTGGCAAAAACAATATTGTCTTTAATGTGTATGTGATAAGTTTTGGATGAAGCCTGTTGCTTGGTCGCGGTTCCCTCATCTCTGAAGCCGGCAGATCTGGCTGGGGGACCAGGCAGGAAGGCGAAGGAGCCTTCCCCTGGACCAAGACGGGGAGCCGAAGGTGACAGAGGGGCGGAGGCGGGCGAAATCGAACAGCTGTAATGACAGATAGGGTTAGGGTTAGGGTTAGGGTTAGGGTTAGGGTTAGGGTTAACCCTAACCCTAGCCCTAGCCCTAACCCTAACCCTAACCCTAACCCTAACCCTTACCGCTTATATACTAACCAGGGGTAATGTGATTGGATGCGCCGGCGCTCATTAGGTCTCCTTGTTTGAACTTTCGTATTCACTTACATTTGTTACGCCATGGCATAGTCTAAAACTTTATGCATTTTCTACATCAAAAAGTGTTTTTTGGACATGCCATGCAATGAACCAATCAAAGTGTGATTGACCAAGCCAGGTACCTTTGCACCTTGATGGATTTCCATTAAAATGGTGCATTTGCTAAAAACGCAAATGCTTTTGGAACTTGCGTACATGTCTTGTGCATCTGTGTGTATATGTAGCGCATGATACTATCCTTACAATGCCCCATAAAATAACAATGGAAAAAATCCTGTCATTTCAATTAAATGGCCACTAGGGCAAATTTATTTAAGGTGTAACAGCTGATAAACGTTTCTAGCAGCCGTTAAAATGTTTCCAGACTCACCCTTAAGTTAGTCATCATTGTTGGTTTTGTGGGTTTCTAATTTCCTTTTACTTTTTACAGCATTTGACAGATCTTGAGGTTAAGGGTCAGTTTTGGTTTTAGCCTTTAGGTTCTCCTGGAATTTAAATTCACAGTCTTCTTATCAGCAACACTGTGTTTCAGATAATACATTCTAATTGGTTAGGTGAAAAAACCTTCTCCAACTTTAAATAATAAGGTTGTCATGTTTTCTCCATTGACCCTTCCAGGTCTTAAGGGTGTTTATCTGTACGACAACCCCTGGAAATGCGACTGCAACATCAACTCTCTGGTGCAGTACATTGCACAGGCCAAAACCAACCCCACCCCTCTGGAGAGGCTGCGTTGTGCAAGCCCGGAGGAACACCGTAACAAGCCTGTCCACAAACTCACACCTGAGATCCTTCACTGTCTGGCCTAGGAGCTTCTGAAAAGTCTGAAATCCGAAATCCTAACATAAATATCCCCCAAAGTTGGAGAGAAAGTGAGCGAAGTATAATAGTAGGAGATTTCTCTATAATTGAATGGTAATGCCTTACATAACTCTGAGCACAATGACTTTGACAAGACAATGATAGGGGAACCCTTGCTGCAGATAATCGCCATAATTTCCCTCCCACACAGGGCCATTATTTCCAGGCCTCCCGGAGAGATGTATTACTATGCAATATGATCAATTCAAGCAGCTCTGCTCTGTTTTTCATACCATATTATCCATCAAATTGATACTTTTTTTTTTCTGCACAGCAATATCATCTTTAATCATCGCTTGATTAAAATACTTTTGCTAGCATTTCTAGAGCTGATGAAGTATTTGCAGTAGATTTTTTTGAAGTGGGATTCTCTTATAAGCAGGACATTATTATATGAGATCACTAGTCAATCTGTCGGAGAGAATGATACTTCAAGGTAAATGCTTAAGAGCATTATTCTGTGTAATTGTCCCCAAAAATCCTGCTCTGGTACCCTCTTTAAAACTGCAAGCTCTTAAAGGGTGCCAAGAAAAGCTGCTTCTCTTCAGTGATTATTGATATGATACTGCTAGTAGACTGCATAATCTGTATAATCAAATGTATTTATAATAAACCAAGTTTTTCTGTATTACATTTTTAAAAGTCTTATAACATGGTCCAAGGTTTAAGAGGTTCATCTCATTAAGGTATACGCTCCACATTCATTAAAAAACATGCAAATGTCACATCAATGTGTTTCGTCAATTTTGTAAAACACTGCCACATGCAAATGAACACAACACCTCTTGAAATTGCCAGCGCTCTTGCTTGAGTGGTTTTCAGACGAGGCAGTGAAGCTTAAAGAAAATAAATAGGGGTTAGAAAATCCTCCATTCCCCCTACCCTCCCAAACTGACAGGCAGACTGCAGAAGTCCCGCCACCACCTGAGAAGGAATTCCTCATCGGATTGTTACAGCTGAATAAGCTGCCATTGAAATCGTCGTCCTACCTCCAAATTCCACCCAGGGCACTGAGGCAGCAGGCCCAGACTCTCTGATGGGATTTCAAACACTCGCGAACCGCTGCTGCCTGGACTTCTTTTTTTCCCCCTCTTCCCTCTTCATACCTTCCAGGTATCATGCAAACAATATGAGCAGAAGACAGAAACCCTTTGTGTAGTCTAAAGTTTACTCTGCATGTGTTAGACATTTTGTGCAGAAATAATAAAGATAAGAATGGTACCCGTCTGTTTTTAGAAATAATAAGAGCCATATCTTGATTAACCCATCCTCTTTAGTGTACAACCATCATTAGGGTGTTGCTTAGTGACTCATGAAACAGTTACAAAACAATTTAAACATTATAAAAAGTCTTACAACACCTAGACGAGGACTCCCCAACCACCGGGCTCCAGATCAGTTTGTACCAGGCCGCACAGAAAGAATGAAAACATTCTTACAAAAAATGTGTAATTTTTTTTGATCATCGCAGTCTGTAGGGTGGTATATTTTCAAAAACACTTGCATCCGTGGTTCACAGGTGGTGGAAAGGCGACTCACTTGGTGAATAGGTTATATATTATGACCTTTATTGTGTTTTGTTACAAGTCTCACCCCCTGCCCCTGGTCCATGAAATAAAAATGGTCCTTGGTGCCAAAAAGGTTGGGGACCACTGACCTAGACTACTTGAGGTCAAAAGAGTATTAATTATGTATCTTAGAAAGACTAAAGTATAGTTACATGCAAATCCCTCTTACCATAGGAACCGAATCGGTATACATTCCAACAGAGGCAAAAGGAGCAGTGGAAAATTCTTTCTACAGTCTTTAAAAAAAAAAAAAAAACATCCCTAGGCAAAAGGTCTTGAGAAGTTATAAATAAATAATTAAACAAATAGGTTGTAAGCTGGTGCCTGGTACCAATCAACTCCAATTATGCTCATGCATAATTAAACATTGTCAAGATAATTAAAAAAGAAGCCCCTTAATTAGCATAGATATTAATGAGGCCAAGGAGGTGATTCATTTGAGGAGGATAAGAATGACACTATAGATAGTTGACGTTGTGGTACAGTGACGGAACATATTGCTCACATCCCTGTATTTTGCACTGTGATGAATGTTGCCAGATTCAGATCAGAACCAAACCCCATCATTAATAATGTGGAAAAATAAGAAAAATTGTGAGAAAATGTGTCTCTTCAGTACATAAAGATTGCTTAAAATCAGTGTCCAGTACTAAACCATGCAAGTATAAGCCAAACTCAGCTGCAGGAATAGGATAGTAATTGTGATGTATTCCATTTCTCCAGCAATTTCCCCACTTTTCATTCAGAAAACACTATCTATAATTAATCCACCATCAAAGTATCAGCGCTAATGATGATAACGCAATATCTCTCCGACAATTAGAGCTGCCACGTTGTGATTTTGTCATTTTGCCATCTATTGATGAAATCTTCCCTCTTTCCTTATGGCAAGACATGCAGATGCTTTTGCTTTCCTTGCTGCATGGGGAGAACAGCGAAAGGTTCTCGTCGCCCGCCTGCACCATGAAGTGATATTTAATTTAGAAATTTCTGATAAGGCAAGGCCGCTTGCTGAGAAAACTGGAGTGGAATAATAATGAAGCCAGGATCCGCTGGGGCTCAGAGCCTAACTACAGAGCGCATGTGCATGTGTCAGCGTTTTTCTGGGCTCTTTTCTGTGTTCTACGCACGCTGGGATTTCCAGTAGAACCACTGATAAGCTTCAGTTCAGAGCCTGTTTCAGCATTTCGTCGTATGACGGGAGGAGAAGCGTTCCAAACCCTTACCTGTTTGCCTGCATGTTAGACTCACGACTAACTGAAAGCCATGCTTTTTTTTCAAGGCTGAGGAATTTCGTTGAGAGCGTTGAAACTTTGATAACAATCATAGATCTCACAGTGTAGGTTGTTACATTCTAAATATTTTTGGATAATCCAATTTGCCTTGATAACAGAAGTATTGGCCATTTAACCACTGTAGACCACTGTATCCACTTGTTCAGATGTGTGAAGGTTGGATTTATGCTTTTGACTTTTTTGGCAGGAG
Organism: Distichodus sexfasciatus; assembly: GCA_032718565.1. Lineage (NCBI taxonomy): Eukaryota > Metazoa > Chordata > Actinopteri > Characiformes > Distichodontidae > Distichodus > Distichodus sexfasciatus. The sequence goes on along the minus strand of JAVGVS010000328.1, from coordinate 431,044 downwards.
GGAAGGGGCGGTTGAATACGTTCAGTAGGTTGAATACGAAATATGGGGTCATAACATTATGACAGATGACATTATATTTGAATAATTATATTTTAATCAGAAATCCTCATCACATGATATGTAATATTTATCAGTTATGCAGCCTGCCTTATCTGTATAGTGTTAACTGTGAAATTACGAAATGAAGACAGGTACAGGGCATACCTTAGACTGTGACGTCCGTATCATGATTTTTCAGTATGATTTCAGAACCATTGCCCCATTCTACTGATGGATTCCCCTGACTGTCAAGTTTACTCAAATTTACACTTACATTTATGACACTTTGTAGGAACTCTTACTTAGTTCCTAATTACAAGGACAGTCTCCCTGGAGCTACCTGGGGTTAAGGTTCTTGCTCAAGGTAGTAGCATGACCAATAACCTCCAGCTGATCCGGTGGTAGTAACGTTGGAGGTAGGACAGAGATGATTTGACCATATGACCTCTTGGTTTCTAAGTGAGTAGCAGTAGGAAACTCACCTAGAGACCACCCCAAATCTAGGTTTACCAAAAATTCTCATGTGAAACTACAGTCCTAAGCAATTTCTACACCACATTCTTCTCCAGCGCCATCTTACTCTGGTGTAATTGATGATAAAATACTCATAAGGTTATAGTTCTGGGTAAAAGCATCTGCTTATATGCTATAAATGTGTTCCAAAGTGAATCATGACAAACACAATGTTTTCTCCCCAAAATAATCCAGTCCGCCCTGGCCGGGATGTTGGCACATATGTCTTCCTTGCTTTGAGTGTTGTTGCTTTCTGACACACTCTTAGCACCCAGCTGATGGTTTCTGCACACCATGTGTCGTCGTCCTCCTTCTCATCCTCAAGCAAAGCCATTAAGGGATGTTTTTGTCAGACTTGTTCAGCAGGTGTGAAGGAACAGCGTCTGCTCTCTTGAACGTGGTGTACGGTGATGATTACAGTGAAGAGAACAAAGGCGTGAGCTGGGCCTCTAGGTTTGGTAATGACTTTAATGAGCAACTTCTCGCAGATGTATGAAACTCCACGCCAAAGAAAAAAGACCTCTCTCACGAGACACCCTTGCAATGTGGCAACTGCCAATCACATCTTGCTCGCGAACAGAACTTTAAACCGACACTCTCTGATAACAAGTTGCAACCGCAGCAATATTTCACAACTGACAGTAGAGTGTCTTCTGTTCCTGATATGACATCCCTGTATAACCCTCACTATATTCCCTCTTTGCTGTCGTTTTGCATGAAGCAGCTTAACGGTGGTGCTGAGTACTGTATAACCCCCTCCTCCCATCCCACCCAGAACAACAGTAAGCAAAACAACAGCAAGAAACAACAACAGCCATAAAATTGAGTGGGAGGAAAAAAGGAAAACAGGCCTCGAGCACAGCACAGTGGCACTTTATTTAAAACTGTGGGAATTTGGGATGGATGATGCAGTACAATGCCTCACCATAAAACCAGTGTCTGACTGATGCTACTTAATTATATGAAATAAATCCAATCAGATATTGTGGATGTACAGATGTGACAACATAATAACACTCATCCTTGACTCAGCAAAAATATGTTTTATGAAATGGGGATATTTAAGGACTCACAGAAACTCATCTTTTCCTCCGCATTGTTTGTTTACATCACAGATTCATATTTTGGAGGAGGTGGTGGCACAGTGGTTTAATGGATTAAAATCTTGTGTGGGTGACCTTAAGATTAGAGGGGGTTGAATCCTGGGGGAAACTAAAAACACCATTGCATCCCCGAGCAAGGCCCTTAACTCTGAGTTGCTCCAGGAAGACTGCCGCTGTTAGGAAATGGAAGTCAGGAAAAAAGCATGGACAGTCTCCTTGAAACAACTTGGGGTTCAGGGACTTGCCAAAGGACGTAATGATGATAGTGTTGGAGGTATGGTACAGCCTGACTTGAACTCATGACATCCTGGTTTGTAGGTGAGTACAATAATTCCATGAGACCACCCACCACCCCATGAGAGCATTCTGCACCTTTCATACACATCCACTACAGGTTCAGACTCTGTAAAATTGACAAAATTACAAAAGTATAAGATTTTTGGCAGTTCAATTCCTGTGCCTGCAATGATGTAAAAACAACAAACTGCATAATATATTTAATTGCAGTGTAGAAAGATCACCCCATATGATAGCATGCTATTGTCACATACAATTAATTGTGATAATATGCAATTTCAGACACAGAGTTATGCTTACCTTTGTGAGTTTAGTATCCAGCGTCTTCATGCATTGCCATATGTAAATTCTGATTAATCTATAATTATTAGACCATGTCTAAACATGGAATACAGCTTCTATCCCTGCTTTTAAATGCACTCCCAATGATGCTGTATCACCAAAACACTGCCCAAGACCACATTCTTCCGCACAGAGTGGATGCATTGATGCAACACAGGACTAAAAAAAGAGCATTGATCTCATGCTGCCATTTCTTTAAAGAGTTCATTAACTCCGAACTGTGTCACTGCATGTAAAACGAATCTCGGCATTAACCCAGCTGTTTTCCTGCAGTGTGTTTTCTTCATTCAGCATGTTTTCCTGCATCAGCTTGTCAGTATAAAACATCAGGGCAATGATGAAAGCATCATATCTGCAGGGGAAGCCTGCCTCATGTCTTCCCCGCGCGAACGGATCAGTCAGAGCCCGGCAGCTTTCATGTGCTGGAGGAGACGAGGCAGCGAGGCAGCGAGCTCCAGCATCTTTCTTACTGGCCCACTTCTGGGTTGTTCCTGAGCTTCTCAGAGGCTCTCCGCCTGTTTCATGTGACTTCTATAAAGGCTGACATCAAATACACACACAAGCAGACACACATACACACACTGAGCTTGCTATCTTTGTGAGGCGCTTCCAACTCTCTTAATTACTAGCTCTAATAACACAATGTCTAACCCGAATTTTAACCTCAGTGACAAAGGCAAATCTTTTCACTCTTTTAGTTTTTCAGGTAAGCCCTACAAACATCCCTACAGCAGAGGTGTATACACAAGCAGTCTCTATGCCCCTGCAGCCCATAATAAAATAAAATTCCACACTTCTCAAAGGCCCTTCCTGCACTTGAGTCTTGTTAAGTCCCACGTTTTACCCCACTACAACTTTTCTAGAATCACATTTCAGTACAGGAATGTACTCACACACATAAATTTGACAAATCTTAAAGACCCAGAAAGGTGAAAACCGTCCATGGTTTGGTAACATGTGAAATGTGTCAGAAAAGAGGGTCTGAAAAGATGTGGAAAACCCCTGAATTCAGTTTTACCCCGTTGTGGAGTTATGGAGTTTAACAGTTTTTCACGTCTTTTCACAGTAGGCCTAAGTAGGTTGGGACTAAAACACAGTCTTCTTACATGGAGAGGTTTATGTTTAGCAACGCCCTTCCCTGATCTACTGCTCTGGCCCTGCACAGCGTCAGTAGCCTACCTGCGAGTCTGGGCAAGTTTGCTAAGAGAGTCTGTCATATGCTAAGTCCGAAGTGGTTCCTAATGTCTTCATTTCCTCACCGCCGGTGGCTGCCGTTCAACCACCAAGTGTAAGTTTACCTATTTTGTGTTTTCATAAACTGTAAAATATGACATGTGCATGTTTAACCTGTTGTAAAGAACTCCAAATGATTAGCAAATGCATGAGAACACACAGCTAATCAGTATAAGCTAGCTCAGATGTGAATTATAGCGGTAGCGTAATCAATGGTAACAGGTAAGTTAGTAAACAATCTGCTTTAATCTACCAACTCTCATTTTTTGTGCTTCTCTGCCATTTTAGCCTTTCCCCCACTGTCCTCCTGCTTAAATATTTCTCGGCTTTATCCCGTGTTGTTTTGCGTGTTAGCCCAGACTGTACCTACCAACCTGTCACTGTCTGCATCCGACAACAAGGGAAGATTTTCATAGTTTTACTTGCACGACTTAAGAGTGATCTTTTTTAACAGTGCATGTGCATGCGTGTGTTTTACAGTCGATGGGTAGGGGCTCTATAGTAGTGGGCGGTGCTTCAGTGCTTTGAGACGACGCGCCTACAACATCTGAGCATAGAAAGTACCAGCTGTATTTTCACCACTTTGAGCAGCGTTCAAAGTAGCAGTGTTTACATTCACTGAAAATTGTCGAGGTGATTAGTGACAACTATTTCTTTGACATGAGGAACTTAGAGCCGATTTTATTTTGATCTTACTGGGTGTTTAAGGATTTCCATAATTGTAAGGACAGTCAGGTCCTCACAAGCTTCTAAAATCAGCACCAAGTTTTTTTTTGAAAACTTGGCATTGTGATACTGAGACTTATACTGATATATTAAAAAAATAGATTTTTCTTCGACCAAATTGTCTGAATAGGTAAATTAGGAAAGACTCAAATATTCTTCGATGATTAGGGGAGTGAGTCTACTACAATAAGAATAAGGAAAAAATAATCTTTTTCTCTCAACTTGTATGCAAGCCATCATTTTTGAAATTTAATCACCAGGACCATTGATGGTTATATCAGATCAACATCACTTATAGATTAGTTTGAGAACCAGGTGAATTTCCTTTTGTTTCAAACAAATTTCAGCATGACGTGTTCGATATAATTTGCCTTAGCTTGATATTGCACTCCCTGTCGCTGTGTATGTATCAAGAACATCTTGACAATGACGTTGAAGGAATATCTGATGCCGGCCTAATTTCTTATTTGTTTTGACATGTTAAGGGATACCTTTTGTAACTGGGTCTCTCTCTCTCTCTCTCTCTCTCTCTCATATACACACACCTCATGTGGTGGCCCATGCTAAGCCAGTAAGAAGCAATTCGGGGCTAATTAATTTGTGTTTACCACCAGACCAACCACTGTGCCCACATTGTGGATGCTTATGAAACATCACCAACACGGCTTTCCTGTTAAACAAACACAAAGACAAAAGTGGAGCAATCTTTGGCTGTGTAAATCCATGTAGAAGTGTATTTGAAACAGAAGCAGGTCCACATGAAGCCCTTCTGCACCCACGCTGGTGCTGAAGCCTCCTGTCAGTCACAGGAAATGAAGGCACGCTCACCGACAGAAGTTTAATTTCACACACAGCCATCAAGATGATTGGAAAATGTCTCCTTTCGTCAGATGTCTTTCCTTCAACCATCCTCTTTTCCATGTGAACCATATCCAGCTCCCCAACAACCTTCACCTCTCCCTTATTGCACACACATTTAAATATGCTTTAATGGAATTGTATATTAGAAGTCATGGCATGTTTGATGACAGCCTCTACGAGCTTGGTGTTCACAAACCCTGCTCTCAGTGTGTAGTGGCTCACAATGTTATATTAACACATTAAAATGTGTATCGTCATTTGTATGATACAAAATAATTTGATTGCATTATAAATAATTCACAATACTTTTCCTTGGGTAACTCCATTACATTTTTTAAAGATAGCAAAGCTTGTAATGTAACCTTCAACAATCTCTGACCAGACCACTAGTGGCTACACTGCCTTTGCTAGTTTTTTGCTGAGAGCACATTCTTACTTATTTGTTCCGTTCACTGGTGTGTGTTCTGCGCATATTGTTATTAGATATGTACCACTTGTTAACTGACTGTGTTTCCTTTGCTTGTAATTTCAGACAAATGCTGCATTTTTATATCTTCTCAATGCTTTCGGCCTGACTGCGACTAAATTCATTGAAATATCATGAATCCTAGTTATTTATCACAGAAATCCAATATGAGACCTTTATAAGCATTTGAACTTTTGCCTCTTAGTTTTGTACAAATTTAAACTATCTGCCAGTGTAATTTCCTTAACATATTACAGGAAATGATGCATTTACTTGCTAAAGCAAAGATCCAGGATTTTGTTTTTGTTTTATAAAGTACTTCCAAGTGCTTTATTAAAATAAGAGACTTTGAGATAGAGTTACAGCCCCACATTGTTATTTCTCACTGTCATTTTTTTTCTTGGCTACTACAGCTTTTCTGAACAGTGAGATCTCTACAGGGTTGACTGTATTGTGCTTATTTGTGTGTCTGCCCTCCTGCTCTTTTCGGCAATGACACAATACCAGTCCACACTGACCTTTTCATTCTTACTGTTCTCCTGCCACTGAGTAATATTTCTTATACCACTGTTCTGATGTAACTGCCCCCTTATATTGTGTGCACAGCTCTGGAGATTTGTTAGGCTTTATTGTTGAGGAGAAACGTACTGATAAAAATGACAAATGGTGCAGTCATCACTAAAGACTCTAATAGTACTTTCTGTAGTGATCTGGTTGGGTTTGGTTGTTTTAATTTCCTGTACTGGGCAGTTCAGACTTCAGAATATTTAGTTGAAAGATCACCATGTTATTTACAGTACATACCATAGCATGATACTTTCTACATTCTGACATCACGCAAAACTATTACTAATATCCTAAGTCTTTAATTAACACTAATGTTAATTAATATTAATTGGCTTTGAAATTAACCTATGAAACAGGATATATAGAGACAGAACAGTTTTACTGCCGCATTGTGGAGTGATCACTGTTAGCTACAATAGCAATATAGACTACAAACAACAACAACACTGATGGATGCAACTACACACAACTCAAATGCCACTATACCAACAACAAAACTAATGAATACAACAACAATAGAAACATCACCACAAACTACCAACAATAACACTAAAATTTACAACACTGACAGAAACATCACCACCACCACCACAAACTACCACAACCAGCAACGATACCAATAGATACAACAATGTCAGAAATATTACCACCACAAACTACCAGAACTAACACCAAAAACAACACTAGATACAACAACAATGACAGGCACAACCAACAACAGTAAAAGATACATCAATTATAGCAACCTACAACCCGCGACCTACTACAACCACCACCAAAATCACCACCAATAACACTAATGCATAAAACAACAATAGAAACACCACCACTACAAACTACCACAACCACCATCACCACCAACATTACCAGAAAGAACAGCTATAATAGCGACTCTACCAATACAAACTACTACAACTAGTCAAACACCACTGTACCAACAACAAAAGCAAATAGATACAACAACCATAAATTGAAACACCACCACAACCTTGAGCACCACAAGTAACAACATTACTAATAAACACAACAAGAGAAATAACATCACTAGGGCGTGCACCAATGTGACCAACAACAAAATGAAAACAAAAGAATGCTTAAAAGAAAAAATGATGAATGTAAGATTCTACACAGAGAAACATTTCTGGTATGAAAAAGTTGAACAGGATCATTTATGTCCTCTTTAAGGAATATTTTCACACTGCATCAGACAACCTTGGCCAGTTTGTACCTCACTGAGGCACATGGTTTATTGGAGAAGCAAGACCTGGATCCAGTAATCATATAAAAGGAAGTATAGAAAGGAAAGATTTATTTGTTCATTCTTCTGCACAGCTATGTTGTCTGACCGGCAGGGGATGGGAATCTTAGATTAAATTGCGGGCTAGTCTGCTCAATCCGTCACTTTCTCACAGTGTGTGAGGAGATAGTAAAGTAGTGTTTTCAGTTTCAAATAATTCAAAAAGATTAATAAGCCACTAAGTTGTGTTGGTGTTAAGGACCTTTTGGAGAGGAATTGTGCGTCAGTCAGTATCATGCCTTAGTCTCACTTGCAAGTCAAAAGAGTTATTTCTGTTTGTAACATTACAACTATTTTTGTGACTAGAATAGTTTACATCTCTTCTTTAAAAATGGTAATGATGATGTCAGTTTAACGCCTCATTATGAGCCTTATGATTCTGTCTACAATGGATTAAGAGAAGTAGTGTTCATTGTGTGATTCCCGTTAATTTATGAACGTCTCATTTACATTTTGATGTATGATACAAAATAAAATAACACTAGTGAATACACTTTTTTCTTGCTGTAAGGTGTTGTAATTTGTCAATGGGAGATTTGTTTCCAAGTACTTTTCAATCAGATTTTTTGCATTCAATATTTATAGAACTATATATTTTCTTGGGTATGGCAAAATGCATGTGAATGAGAGTATACTGTTTAACAGTTCATTTGAGACTTTAAATAAGCGATTTTGGTCAAGTTACCATGTTACCCTTGCCATGTATTGCCTTACACATCATATATAAATACTTCATGAGCATTGTTTTTAATTATTCATGTGTTTTCAAGTGCTATACAGTGCCTTATACAATACTGAATAATGACTGTTATGGTAAGATCATTATTACAGTATTAAAATTCTTCTTTCTAGGGATTCTAGCCAGCTAGATTGTATTGTTAATTAATAAATAGAGAGCCTAAGAAAGATATGATCTGCTAAAATTTCAGCCATGCCGTACATCAAGGGCAATCATTTTTATTGGCTTATTGTTTGAAATCTAAGTATCAATGCACACTGATGTAGAGAGTTCAAAATCAACATCAAAAAGGTGTTTGAACTTTTGTGGAGGTTGAAAAAGGTTGTGTGGACTTTGAAATCGGATCATGGAGAAAAGCTCGCCATCAGACTTCCTCTCCGCAGAGCTTTTTGCTTGGGGCTAGACATAATGCGTCGCACAGAGAGCTATCAGACCATTAACTCAGTAAGGTCTGCGAAAAGCTTCATTAGATTGGCTAATTAGCAACTCGCTGTTATCATGACTCAGTGGAAGCTAATTAGCGAGGAGGTAAAAACACAGGCGGCGGTGCCTGCAATTTCAATGGACCGTGCCTCACACTATGGGTCCAGAATTAATCCCACTATATTGGTCTCGTGTTAACGCACAGAGATCAGGTGAGAAATATCCCACAGAGATTCAGAAGATCTCTAGAGATGATAGTTTGGAATGTTTCCAAATATTGCAGTGCTTTGGACATTAAATGACTATAGAAAGTAGGGCTAAACTGGAGATGGAATGAATGAAGACAGGCACAAATGGACCAGTAAAATCCTTACATAAGTCGGATACTCCTCTGATTGGCCTGTACGCAATTGCCAGATTGTTTTACTTCAAATGGGTATTTGAATGTACTACAGACGTTATACAGCTCATCTCTGTGTCGTCCTTCTCAACAGCAAAATGTAAAGGTATGGCTAATGGAACATATTAAAATACAGGTGAAATAGTTGTGGTTCCTTAAGACAATTATAAAAACAATCCTAATCCCATGTTTAATGTTTTTTGGGTTGCCAAATTGAAAGACAAATTTTGTTCAGGGTAATAAAGGTTTTTCATTCATTCATTCATTCATTCATTCATTCATTCATTCATTCATTCATTCATTCATTCATTCATTCTTTCATTCTTTCATTCTTTCTTTCATTACGGAGTCAATTTTTGTGCACAACTGGGCAATGTTACAGCAGGCTTATCATACATAGCCCACCAACCAAATTTTAAAAAGGTATGAACAGGTCAAATAAATAACAATTATAATGTATCTTATCCTTGAGCGATGTTGTATTATTGTACACAGTTTTATATTAGACCTGTAACAGCATCTAGAACAGCATCTAGACCATTCCAACATTCTCTAAGCACTGCATTGGTTTTTGCATTTTTATTTACAGCATGCTCAGGGTGGCTTTTATTTTATGACAATCATGTTTTATTATTTTTTTCTTCAGTGACATTTGCAAACTCTATTAGGTTATACAAATAGGCTATTATTTGAATTGATCTGATGTTTTGCTTGGTTGATATAATATTCGATAGCCTTGTAGTCTAATAATTAATAACTGTTCTCTTGCTTTATCTTACCTTGTTTACATACGACATCTCAACAGTTAGTTGCATGGTATTTTATTAAGCTATTGAGCTTATCTAACTGTATAGCTCCATCACTATGTTTTTATTAGATGCCTTGTAAAATTTGTGCATTATTGTGTTGTATATGAATGGCTTAAATTCTATTGTTACTATACAGTCATTTCTCATGTTTTTATTGTTACACACACAAAATATCACAAAAAATCACATACACTACAAAACATTTCCTTAAGATCTTTTTGTCTAATTTAAAATGCCCATAAGGACATATGTTGGGATTCAGAACTGCTTTGTGTAAATACTGTGTTGTTCTTTGTGTTCTGTTAAACAGGTCAGTGAGCTGTAATGGAGCTGCTCACATATGATGCTCCTGCAGATGAACTTTGGATGAACCTTCTATTTACATTATAGCAGTAGTCACATACACAGGGAAATGAAATTGACCTTTCACTTCATCCTGTTTGTAAATATAGCGCTCAATTTAAGCAATCATGGCCATGATACTGCAAGGTTAATAGTAATTCATAACACTGACATTTGGTCATTTGTCTGAATCTATTGCCTAACACACCACATTACAGTGTTGCATTTTCTAAAATTGTTGTTTATAAACCCTATGAGACTGGTCCTTTTATGAACACCATATGGTATAAATACATGGTACTATGGTGATGGTACAATTTCACCATCAATTTAGCCGGCAGTTGTCAGTTTGTAATAATGTGTTAATATTAATCAAATGTAAAAACCAAACTGCTTATGATAAAATAATATTATTCTACTGATAGTCTCATCAAAAATGACCATCTGATGTTTGAAAAGTATTATATTAATGTTCATGACATTTAGGGTGAAGTGTCTTGCTCAGTGGCTCACAGGGGCATTGCAAAGGGTAGGACAGAGCTGAAATTGAGATTATGATCTCCTGGTTCTAGGCCTGTATCTTACCACTAGGAAACCACCACCCCATATGAAAAATCAGTATGACACTATGGGAGATAAACTAAAGAAAATTATGCAAACTTTATCACTCTCTTTTTCTGACCATACTATATGACAAACAATTGAACTCAAACCAGAGTTAAATTAATTCAAATTTGTGTTAGATTGAATCTACACTAGAAAAATTCTCAACACTAGACATTTGACTTCAATTTGCTGTGTATGCAAGATGACTCTCCATCTCTCTTAAGCAATTTGGGCTTACAATGTATGTCTTCAGTGGAATTGCACCTCTGACCACTCAGTCACCTCTGTTCTCTCATAGTATTTTTGCATGTCATTTTTGGACTGTTTTCCCTAAGTTCAAATTTTGGTTTGGAATCTATCTTTTATTTTCTGTTTTGTGACTTTAGGCTGTTCTTTTAACCATTCTTTCATAATAAAGTCCTCAACAGTTCTGAAACGCTTAAATAAAGGGTTAGAGAGATAAATCTGAATCTAAATCTAAATTAAAGAATCAGTGCAAATATAACCACCTAAAACAGTGCATATAATTCAATGATGAATTCATAAAATTGCTCTGAGCTCTTAAGGCATCAAAAGTGAAAGCATTTCATCCTCTCTCCGTGTCAACATGAATAAATGCTCAAATGACATAAAGCTGATGCAAAGAGAATGGCTGCAAAATTACTGAGTGTGCCTTCGACATCTCCCCATGCTGCTCACGTCAGCAGATTGCGCTGGTCCAACTCTGTAATTCCAGGTGCTCTGGGTCACGCAAGCCATGCAATCTGGTTTGTTTTTTTCTCTTTGGCTCAGAAGTCTTCCTTGGATTAAATGGCTCCTGACGGGTTTGCGCTTGGAAAGTCTGTTATCAACAAACTGCAGAGGAAATGTATTTGAAGGATTGTCTCATAGCATGCTGTTGGTTGTTGCTTGTTTTATCCTTTGCCTCCTTGATTGCACCATCATTTTTAGAAATGTCTGCCTTTGTGTGCTTACATTCACAGGGAAGTTAATTCTCTTGGAACTTTTTGCTGGCTGAATGAGGAGAGACTGAAGAGAGATTGACATGAACTCCACTTACAGAAAATATGCATTTGAAGACAGATGTATTGTCATGTTCCCACTAATACAGTGAAAAAAATTATAATCCAACAGTCCGGCATGGTAACAGAAAGGATAGCTTTATTGAAGAAAAACAAAGAAGAAAGTGAGTTGTCATGAGTTTACAAATAAAACCCAACAAAACATCCTACACAAAGGCCTAACATATTTTGTTTACCTTTATCATGTTTTTACTATCTTTACTGTTATAAATCAAGCATTTTATTTTATCCACATTTTGCTGATCACCTTTGATTTTGTTCCAATTATTAGATCATTCTTGTCAGTACACCAGCTGGTTTTAATGACATTGTAAATAGTTTGTCACCTCCGCAATACCCCTTTCGGCCACCAGAGGAAGCGCTTGTTGTCTGTCCTTGTTTAGGTTCATCTATCCTGATGTGATACACCTGTGTTCTTGTGCATTTAAGCCTGGCTTTCCCATTGTGTTTGTCTTACATCTGTGTGTCCTATGTGGAGTTGTTTTGTGTAATTTGATTTTGATTACATTTGGCTTTTTTAAAAAAATTATGTCGAAACCATTACCATGTTGCATCCATTACCATTTCTTTATTTAAAAGGTGAATGTCCTTGTACACAAGTATTTCTGGCAGTAAGGTAGACCTGGATTTGATCCTACAACCTCTTGATATGTAGACAAGTGAATCCAGGTTCTAGACAACCACAATCCAATTCCTGGCCTCCCTGTTGCACCTCACCAGCTAATTTAAAGAGCTGAGATTACTGAAAAAGTCCTCCATATCTTCCTAGGTACTACTGACAATCATTGCTCACCATTACAGTGCTATTGCAATCTTGCCAAGGACACATTGTTTCGGGTAGAGGAGTGGAGGTGGATCCTGCAAAGACACAGGCTCTGACTGATTTTCCTGTGCCACGGTACGCCAAAGCTGTACAACGCTTCCTTGGACTTGCAGGGTGGTACCACAAGTTTATTCCACGGTTTGCCAACCTTGCAGCTCCACTAAACCATCTGAAAAGGAAAGGAGTGGAGTGGAACTGGACTACTGAGTGTCAGGCCAGCATGGATGCCTTAAAGGTATCCCTGAAGAGTCCACCAGTACTTGCTCAACCCAATTCATCTTTGCCATTCCAAGTTTACACCGATGCAGAAATTGCCAAGGAGCAAGAAGATGACAACGGAGTGGGTGACCTGAGGAAAAATTACTTGCAGTCACCTCTTCCTTCAAACCGCATCAGCTTTGTGGACCACCAAGGGATGTTGTATTGGCATGTTCCTCTTGCAGACCAAGGGGAAAAGTACCAGCTTGTGGTTCCTCAGTCTGTAGTGCCACAGTTCTTGAGGTACTTCCATGACAATCCTTTGGGTGGACATCTAGGTCGACTGAAGACCCTGTTGGTGGAGGTGGCGTGGTGGCCAAGTGTCCGTAAGGATGTCTGGGAGCATACCAAGACCTGTGTGATCTGTCAAAAGTATAAGGCTGATAACAGCAATACGTCCGGTCTTCCACAGAACACGGTGGTAAAAGCTCAAGGGGAGATGCTGGGGGTGGATCTTATGGGTCCTTTCCCACAAAGCAAAAAGAGAAATTCATACCTACTGGTGGTAGAGGACTACTTCTCCAAGTGGGTTGAATTATTTCCTTTGAGAGATGGAACAACACCTCATCTTGTCAGGATCCTTTGGAAAGATATCTTCACCCGCTGGCGGGGTTCCAAAGTATCTGGTGTCAGGCAGGGGACCTCAGTTCACCTCTAACCTCTTGAGTGGCGTAGTACAAAAGCTCACCACCAGCTACCACCCACAGACAAATCTAACAGAACGCATTAACCAGACAATAAAAACAATGATCGCATCCTTTGTAGGACATCGTAACACCTGAGACCAGTGGCTGCCGGACTTCCGATTTTCTGTGAATACAGCTCAACAGGAGACCACTGGAAGGACGCCTGCAGAGCTTGCCCTGGGCAGGAATCTGAAGGGCCCTCTTGAAAGGCTCATACACAAACCACCCTCTCCTGGGCAGCATGCCGCCTACAAGGTGTTGGAAAAACAGCAGAAGATGGCAGAGGAGGTCAGAAGGAAAGTAGGAATGCACCAGGCCAGACAAGCTAAGTATTATAATGCCCACCATAAAGATGCACACTTTAGGCAGGGAGACGTAGTCTGGGTAAGGGCACATCCACTCTCTAAAGCCACTGAGAAATTCTCTGCAAAGCTAGCGCCTAGGTGGGAATCGCCAGCCACATTTATAAAAAAAAAATTGGGGCCAGTAAATTACAGAATCAAATGGAATGACTCACCTGATAAACATGATACTGTGAAACTGTGAATGTGGTAAATATTAAGAAGTATTATGGTGTCTAACAGTAGAAGCCTCCAGCTGGAGGGAGGGTCTATGTAGCACTGCCACATACTATACACACACACACACATATATATATATATATATATATAATATATATATATATATATATATATATATATATATATATATATATATATGTGTGTGTGTGTGTATAATGTGGCAGTGCTACTATATATATATATATATATATATATATATATATATATATATATATATATATATATATAGTTAACATATATAACACAGTTATAACAAAAAGTAATAGCACAGTTATCCTTAATCGAGATGGCCCCTTGTGGCCAAAATAGAGAATGACAACCCATAATAATGGCCAAAATGTAGATTATAATTTTTCCTTTGCAAAATGGGAAAAAAAGGGGTTGCTAAGGGCTATTGACAAGAAATACAATAAACTGATTTTTTGTTGTTCATGAACGGGGTCTCTGTGAAAAACTGTGGAAAGAAGTAAAGGAGCAAAAAGTGGGAGGAAAAAGAAGAAATATTAATGAAGAAAACAAGGTGATTGCTAGCAACTGGCATTCAGAATAATCAGCCCTCATCTGTAGTCTCTTACTTACTGCCTAAACCCTATCTCCTCCCCATAAGGGTGACGTGACAATGAAGGAATGAGAGCACATCAGACTGTTGACACTGTGTTACACAACTCCCAGATTTCTATGCCTCTCTGTGTGCACTTTATATAGAACAGATTGGCATATGGGTACACTCTGTCTAACAAGATACAAAACTTACATGCACTCTTCATCACATGTCCAGAGGCAGGACACATTTATTTATTTAATATGGATTTGTTCTAATAACAGAAATTATATCATGTACTATATGCACACATTAGACTTCAAGCATAATGGAATTTATATGTTATGTACTTTTAAAATGTATATTTACTGTAGCTCTTTTTGAGAATACAATTCTAAAGTTTTCCTTAAAATGAAGCATTTGTGTGATAAATGCTCAGAATTGCAAATTGAGTTGTTTAAAAAAAAACTGCCACCTTTAAAAAGATGACATGACTTATGATTAAATTATTGAGACTATATACAGTCACATGCTAAAAACATGTTGCTAAAGAATTCCTTTAATATTACCATTGCAAAGAATTCATAAATGTTCTCACATAGTTGTACATGAGCGAAACATTATGAGTAATTAATCACCTAAGACCTTTTTATTAGTGATACATTGAACAATTATAGTAAATGAGGGATTACAATAATTAGAGCTGTAATAAATGGTAAATAATTAGCATGAAACTAAGCATACTCCATAATTTAGTTCACGGCATGAAATATTAATGCAGGAAAGTTTTGTTGGAAAATATTATGATGCAAGACAAAACCTATTGTTGAATGCCTCGCTGTAAGTGGGATGTAATTAATTTTGAAAAATACGAGCCATGCTCCAGCCCAGTTTCCTGTATTTAACATTTCAAACAATTACATCATTCACAGAGAAGTAATGCTGCAGCAGCTTGGTTCTGAGTTCACAATGGAAATGTCAGAGGCTGCTGTTAGAGCTTGTGAGTCTTTTTCATCAGAACAAGACTGATGACATATGACGTGAGGCTTTACTAGTCAGAAGTTCAGAACTTTTTACTGCGGTTTTTGTTTGGTTGTTGGCTCACACAAGTTTTTCTAGACCATTTAACCCAGGCAATGTTGAATTCCTCATCTGACATGTGTCTCTTCTGAGGCATGATGCAGCTCCTATCCTGGAAACCGCATCTGCACCATATTTCGCTTGCAGTCAAACAGGCATATGTTCCGTGGCGTAAATGGAATTCAATTTGAAATAATGCATTTTTAACAAGGAATATTATATCCCATATCTTATAGCGCACAGCTGTAGAGCGACGGCATTGTGTAACACAGGCTCATCTGCATAAATGCTGCCACATTTCTTGCAAGGAGTCTGAGAGGAAAGTAGCAGTCCGTCTGGGGAAATTTGCTCTGAATGTTTTCATTACTGCAAGCAAGCAAGCAAGCAAGCAAGGTCGCGTCTAGCTGCTCGATTGATTAGATGTGACACGGCGTCCAAAGACAGAGTGCATGACTGTAGCAAAACAACAAATTGCCAGGGATCTCTCGTAAGGGGCGGACGGCGAGGTTTCCACAAATGTGCAAACTCATTTAGATGCTAAAAAGGGACTTTTAGTACCATTCACAGCTCTATTCCAACTTCCCTGACTCGTCACAGGCATATTCGGTCCAAAAGTGCTAATGCAACATCTTGAGACCGAACACCACAAGGGAACGGTAATGAGAATCTGCATGTGTGGCCAAGGCTCTTCTGATCTGACGCTGAATGTGCATGTCATTGGGAGGCTTACCAACTCATCCTTTGTCTTCCTATCCTATTTCTGCAAACCAAATTGGCTGTGCACCCTTATCCACGGTGCGGCTGACAGATATTGCAGAGACAGCTGTAGTTAGCATTACTAAGTGGAACAGAAAGGTGGTAGACAGGCTGGCATTTTTGAGTAATGTTTTCTAGGCAGAGTATCAATGTCATCTCACGTGCAGCGCATTACGATTCTCATTCTCTATACCCATAGAGGGACCAAATAGCACGCACATGATCAGTTGGAAAATATTGATGTAAAGAGCTTTTAAATGCAAGGATGGCAAAAATGCCCTTTTAGGCATCTACAGCTCAGACATATGAAGTAGAAATTCAGTAACCCTGATGTCTTAAGGGTCAGCCTGTTCAGGTGACATTTTAAAACAGTTCTTATTAGTTTTCATTCACTGCTAGTCATATTGGCTTCTCCTGTTGGAATATGCCTTTAAGTAGAGACAGAGCCTGTCCAGTCATGCACTGATTTCATTTCTCTTGTCCCATGAGCTCTTTCTTAAACAAGAGCAAGCCATTTGAGCAATCAATGGCCACTTACTCAAGAGAGGAGCTCTCTGGAAAATAACAATCAGTAATTGCCAGTGATCAATGTGTCACCAGCAGTGACCCAAAGAATGGAACGTTAATCAATGGAGAGTCTCTTCCTCAGATAAAAAAATGTTGGGTTTCTTCAAACCTGCACAGAATGTTGATTCCTTTCAGGATTTGCGATAACTGTGCTAAACACAGATCTTATAACACCCCAACATATAGTCACATGTATATTACTAATATTATTGAACACATCCCTTTTCAGGGTATACTGTACCTCTTACATGGCTTTTTTACCACTGCAAGCTTTTTCAAAAATAATTGAAGGTCTAACCTGACCTTTCTTGACCCTTATTTGTCTAAATATCTGTTTTAATCTTTGTGATTTTCAGATGATTTTAGTGTGCCACACATTGACACTTCTATAAGATGTCCTACAGAAATAAAGATGACTTGACATGACTCATTACAAAACATTTATTTTTATTTTCTGCAAGTTGCTTGTACCATTTGCTATGTTGCTACTAAAGATGGCACCAATTCGATACATGGATCAGATATCGGTCCGATAATGACTCAAGTAGCTGGATCGGGTATTGGTGGCACTGGACCAATCTAAGGAGCCGGGACCTTGTGCTTCACTAGGCCTAGTCATCACAGCCTAAAATGCATGGCCTAAAGGACCATGCCTGAGTGCCCAAATGAAATTGTATGCCATTGTCCAAACGCAGGAACGTAAAAGTGGCTTCTGGAAAGAAAATTAAGCACTCCTGCCCTAGCCACTCAGATGACGGATGCCGCAGCACTTCTCTGTTTGCTTTTCTTTCCATATTGGCTTGGAAATTGGGCCAAGCAGAGGAAAAGAAGAGGAGAAGGGAAGGTGGGGGGCGCGCACATCGAACATTTTAGCGCAAATGATGCAAGATCTCAGAGACTGAGAGTGTTCAAACACTTTGTACGCACTCAGCATGGGCACGTCAAGCAAATGCGTCATGCTCGGCGAAACCATTTGCGGCTCCCTTAATGTTGGGCAACATGCTGCTGCAAGGTCCTAAGTGCGTATGTGTATGTGTTTCTGGGTTCAGATAGGAGAGAACAAGAAACAAATGAGGAGTCGAAAAAAAAAACCCATCATTTCCTCATGCCGGCATCGTAATTGCTTGGAGGGCTCTGCTAAGTATAATTAATATGTCGAAGTAATAAACGATCTTGTTCCTAATGCCAAAATAGGATTACAGAGATAACTCATTCAAGAGCAGAAAAGGGAAAGCTGTCTGTTTGTGCAGCTTTCTCATTAGATTGCCAGTGTAATCAAATATTCCACATTAGAATCTATACTAGTTTTCACTGCACAGTATGAGAGGAACAAAAAAGGACAGTAGAAATCATTATTTTTCCCATGGAGACAATAATATAAAAAATATCAGACTATGAGTAAGAAAGCAATGCACTGATAATAAAAGAAAGTGGAAATTACACAAAAGGAGTAGATATATGAGGCCAGATCAACACATAAAACAAAGCACTGTCCAAAGATATCATAAGTTTAACAACTATCACATACAACAACAACAACAACATATATATATAATATAAAAAGAATAAATTAGACTAAAAATGTAAAAAATTATTTTAAAAAGTGCATAATTACAAAAAGCTGCCTACACACTATATTTATCCCCACTCTATTTCTTTAAAACTAGCAGATCTTAGAGTTCTAGAAGTAATGTAGATAGTTAAATGATCAGTGATATAGGAAGATTCTAAGACCATTAAGCACTTTGTAAGTAAGTAAAATAAATTTTAAATCTATTTATTTAAACCTATGCTAGTCTACATGTATGCTAGTCCCAGGTAGGCAATAAAGTTTAGGCAAAAGTGATGTCAAATAATCTGACATCTTATAGAATTCTTGTTATTTTGTAAGTCGGCAAAGAGAGTTGCAATAATCAAAATGACTTGTAATAAAAGCATGTATCAACTTTATACCATCTTTCAATGAGAAATTATTTGACTTTATCTATGTGTTATCCATTTTTCACTGGCCCTGTCATCCCCACATCTCTTTGGACTATAATAATCACCTTTGTCTTTACTGGCTAAAATCTGCATATCTTATTTGACCACAGTGTTCTGAAATGGTTTGACCCATTTCTGAGTTAAGACACAGCCTTGCTTCTGACACAGACTATATGGTTTTTTCCTAAATCTTGTCTAGATTTCTCGATCTAAGAAAAGAGACATTAATTATGAAGCAGGCGTTCTAACGCTCCACAGAACCATTGCATTCACAAGAAATATTCTCCAAACTAGCTCAGTTCTTGGGAGCGTGACTGCATCCCAAATTATACTTTAGCACAGTGTTTCTCAAGTCTGGTCTTGCAACCAAATGTTCTGCACAGATTTGCAATTTCTTGCACCAGCACACCCTGATCCTACACTGCTAATTAGCTAATGTTAATAGAAGTTCTGTGAGTATGATAACGTGAATCTGTGCTACGCTTTGACATCCCGGGGCTGGAAAACGGTGCTCTAGCATTCTAAATGCAGCCATATGTCTTGCATATGTTGGAGTTTGACTTTGTCCCAAGTCAGAGTATAGTTTGCTAAGTGGTGTGTCAAAATAGCACACATCTGTGGCTGAGTTTCATATCAGAAGCAATGTTGAGTCTCAACTCTGGTTGCACTATTTCAGAACTCCGTAGTCAAGTATGCCGTTTCAGATGCAAAATCCTCCTGAGGCTGAGGGAGCAGACTGAGGAAGCGACAGTCAAACTCATTTACTCAAGCAGCCTCGGGGACTCAGTGTGAGGTTACAGCTGTCACTCCCTGGCCAACTCAGAGACAAAATGCCCAAAGCTGCTTAAATACAGATTGCGAGGGAAATGTGTTACTTAACTCCTAATACTAGGGATGCAAATCACAGGTTTCATCATATGATATTATATTGATGGCAACGATTCAATGTGCGACAATATCACAAAGTCTGCTATGATACAAATTCAGTTAGGTTAATTTCAGGTGCCAACAATTGATATGAGAAAATATCATATGCTGTTATAGCATATTTCTGAGTGAAAGCATGTCCTCAACACAAACTAGCAAGACTATGAGTAGAAATAAATAATAATAGCCTTACAAGTTGTTATTATCTCATTAAAATTATCTGTTGCCCAGCCGAGATACTAGGCAGGTTGGCAGGCAAAAGGACCCAGGCGGAAGCTGCATGTCATTGCTTCCATGTTAGGCAAGAGGTCGGCAGAGTTGTTAAGAAGAAGAGGTCGGGGACATACCTGGATTTCATACTTTAGTACATACTGCTTTTCACAATAGAATGTTGGAGCCTAGCACTAAGGATTTGGGCAGAGTCCTGGGCAGAGTTTTGTTCAGTGCAGATGGGACTAATGACTGACTGATCAGCATTTAAAAATCAATCAACAGTAAATGATCGTTATTGAAACAGCACAAAATCACTGCCGCTGTATACTGCTCTTTCTTGAGGGCATGAGAAATAATAGATGTTTTCAAGGTTCTTGGTTCTTTATTGTCATCAGTCGCTTAAGGGATGTAAACCTTAATGACTGATATTGCACATGATTATTATACTGCACAGGTTAGATGTAGAATCGAAAACATCATTGGAAGAAAGGTGAATTTACAGTTATTGTATTAACACTAGTGCATTTGAGTGTGCCTGATGTAAACAGTAGACAGTAGGTACGTAAAGTGCAGGTGTGAGGTAGTTTGAGCATATGCAATTGAGGTCTGATATTAATGTGTTCAGAGTCTTGATGGCTAACCCTAACCGTAACCCTATGAAGCTGTACTGTATATAAGTGGGTGGTGTGCAGTTATAAGGTCCTCATTTAGGAAGCAAGAAGTTGTAGGTTCAATTCCTGCACTAACATACAGCACTACTGCTATCGGGTGCTTGGGCAAAACCCTTAACCCTAAGTTGCCACAAGGAGACTGTCACTGTTATTAAAAAATTGAATTGACTCTGGATAAGAGTGTTAGCTAAATGTCATGTTGTATACAATAAAATCACTAATACCATTCATCATTATAACATTCCTGGGAAGCGTGAAAACATAGCTGTTCAAAATATTCTTGAGAACAAGATATTAATGCTTTAAAGGAAAATAAATTGAATCAGGTAGAGAAGTACTCAAGTAATGTTAAATATGAATTTATTGAAATATAATTTATGAATAACATGAAAATTATGTGTCCTTTTCGTTAAGTTATATGTTTTGTGCTAGTCAAAAATAAGATGATGAATTGTGAAATTGAATGCTGTCACCAAAGCAGTAATTTACTGTCACAATCAGAACATACAGTAAATGCAGAATGAATTAATACCAAAATGCCAGTGGTTCAAAAACTGTAATGTTGTAAATGATAAAAAAAAGTCTGTATGTTGGTACAAATCTTGTTTATTCACAATATTCAAGGTTCAAGGTTACTTTATTGTCATTGTACAAAGTGTGATAAGACAAAATATCTCCATAGCCACAGTACAACATAGCACACAGTACAGTATAACACTGACTATCACATTCGACAGGATGCAAGGTGCAGACAGGCAATACAATAATTAGACATTGAAGTGCAATACATTTCATTCATTCATTCATTATCTGAACCGCTTAATCCCAACTGGGGTCGTGGGGGTCTAGCCCGTGGCCCATTTAGATTTGCCAGTTAGCCTATAGTGTATGCTTTTGGACTATGGGAGGAAACTGGAGCACCCGGAGCAAACACAGGAAGAGCATGCAAACTCCACACAGAAAGGCACTACAGCCGACCTGTGGCTCGAACCCAGGACCTTCTTGCTGTGAGGTGGCAGCGCTAACCACTGCGTCACAGGTGTCGTGTCATACCTAATACAGTATAATAAGTAGACTAGTACAATGATGTAAGAGCGGAGAGTGAATGACTAAATGACTATACATGGTTATATATTGCATAAGGTCAGTTGTAGCATTAAATCCTCATTGAGAGAAAGGTGAATTTACAGCTATGAAATTAACAATACAGAATCTGTGTGTGCCTGCTGTGGCAGTAACCAGTAAAGAGAAGGTAACGTGCATGTAGAATTTAGAGGTAGTTAAACATATGCAACTGAGAGGTATTTAAACAGCAGAATAGATCTTAATGTGAGGTCAGAGTCCTGATGCCTTGTGGTATGAAGCTGTTAGACAGTCTAGTACAGGCAGAGCGGAAGCTTTAATACTGTTTGCCAGATGGTACAAGTGTAAAGATTCCATGTAGCAAGTGGGAATAGTCTTTCACAAAGTTTTAGGCTCAGTTGTAGTAGCAGGTCTGGAAAATGTCTTTCAGTGTGTTGCTGACCTTCTCAGCTGCTCTCACTATCCATAATAAGAATTTTCAGTAATAAGGTTTTCAGTATAATTTCACCAAGTTGGAAGGTTAATTAGCAATATTTCATCTATGCGCTCATGGTTCAGAAGGTGTCAAATAAACATACTGAATGCTCCCTGCCTGTCTGTGTGTCTAAATTGTGCACATTGTTGATGACTCTTTCTGAACAACTGCATTTATTAAAATGTCACAATGTTGTGAGCCTTTTCCTTTTGTTGCAAGTGCATAAATATTTAGAGGTCGCGTGGGCTGCAGGTTTAAGGCGGTAATAAGGTCATTTACTCCACATGATACCGGTGGCTCAGTGTGTGAGCCTTCGTAATGAGGTCGACTGGGGCCTCTCCCTCTCTCTCCCCTGCTACCGTGACATACAGGTCTTAAGGAGCTGTGACTTAAAACATGCCAGGGTGCCACAATGTTATTTTTTTATATCTAACTCCAGGCTTTGGCTTTTTATGAGACTGGGGAATCATTCTCGGAGATCATTAGTGTTGTGAAGAGGGAAGAAAAGAAAGAGCTTGGTGTTGACATGTAGGTTAATGGGTATAAATGTGGGTGGTCAGACAAGATTTTATTTTTCTACTAATGCAAATTGCATTTTATGACAGATGTAGGTATAATATGACTCCAGCAGTTATGCTGAACTCTATAGGAAACATCTGAGAACATGGTACTGGCTTTAACCTCTTAAAATCTAAAGGCCTATATACTGATTTTTAATACCGACAGGAAAGCTCCTTTTCTAACATGCTTACTCTGCTTTTTGTAGTTTAAGGAAACTGTAACATGGCTCAGAATTTACAGTGTTCAAGGGAGAGGTGTTTAATTGTAAAAAAAAAAAAAAAAAGTGATATTGATATTGATTCTGATGAAATAGGTTACACCAAAAGCAGCATTAAATGGTCCTAAGCCTGACCATATGCAAAATGAGTCTCTATGAACCAGCATAGACTCGTTACTAGCTTGATGATGGATAAAATGGGTGTTTATAAACTAACAGTCTGATTAGCTACAGCCAGTTAGCAGGGTAGTTTTATTTTTTCAGTAAGTCATAGCAACAAAATGCTAATACTAAGCCATTAGGTGATATCCTATAATTCCATGATGTTCAATACATTTAAGAGCCTTTAAATGGAGTTACAATAGCTCTCCTTACTTTCACTACACCATAGCAATAGTATAGATGGCTGAAAATAACATTCCACGCTTCACTGTGCCATATAAAAGCCATTAATCAGCAGTGGACTCGGCGTCCTGTAAGGGCAAAGGAAAGCGACTTGTGGTGCTAAGATCAATACCATCAAATACCGAGATATAGATCTCAATTTCACTGCCTGGACTGGCAAATTAGGCAAGGCACTCGGGGGCCTCCCACTGCGCTTTACTATTCCCAAATCACCCACTGCAATCCTGATAAAACCGCCATTACAACATGCTCGGGCAAAAAAAGATGAGCCAGTGTGTTAAAAGACATCATTAGACTGTCATGCAAAACTGCTTGACCATTCAGTGTGTCATTAGCAGAATGCTGCATGGACAGCTGATATATTAAATGTGTTTAAATCGAGGCCCCCCTCCTCCCTTCCTCAGTCAAAAAGTTCAAAGATTGTAGAGCACAAAGGAGAGTTGAAAGGCTGGCTCACTGAGGAATCGCTATTTAGAAAGTCCCCCCACAGAATCCTGCACACTTCCAGCTCTTTGAAGCTGGCTGATGACTGAGAGGCTGGAACGAACACTTGAATTATTCAACCCTGGCTGCTTTATTTCTTTATTTAATCACTCCCTGGCCCAGAACAACGGCTTTCTGAACATTACTGATCCCAAAATATGTTTCATAAGCTGATGGTTATAAAAGTACATGAAGGCTACTAACTACATCGAATAGTAGATAGAGTTGAATGGGCTGAAGGCATTATACAGGGGAAAACTCAGACTGAGTTAGTAACAAATACATAGCAAAATGACTCAAATGAAGTTAACCTCTTTACAAAAGTCAATATACAGTACTGTGCAAAAGTTTTAGGCAGGTGTGAAAAAATGCTGTAAACAAAGAATGCTTTCAGAGGTACACTTGCACAAAGTCAGGGATTTTGTAGGATTATAGTCATTATATTATTTTGTAGTCATATTATTTTGTAGGATTATAGGATTATAGATCTGTGGTTAGTTCTCCAAGATGTTTGGAACAACCTACCAGCCGAGTTCCTTCAAAAGCTGTGTGCAAGTGTACCTAGAAGAATTGATGCTGTTTTGAAGGCAAAGGGTGGTCACACCAAATATTGATTTGCTTTAGATTTCTCTTTTGTTCACTGCATTTTGTTGATTGGTGAAAATAAATGATTAACACTTCCATTTTTGAAAGCATTCTTTGTTTACAGCATTTTTTCACACCTGCCTAAAACCTTTGCACAGTACTGTAGGTCCAGTGATGTACTGTTGAAATGTAACACACCTCAATGTGTTCTTACATTGTATTAATACAATTTATGAACTGGAAGTGGCCGCCTGGTCAACATTATATGGAGTAACAGCATATATACAGTACAATGGTCCCTAAAACCATCTACATAACTTATAAAAAAGCTTTTTAATTAGCAATTGCACATTCAAGATCAATGATATCAACAGCAGGAATTGTAAAGTAGAAATAGTTGATGGTAGAGTTGCCAAAACCAAGAGGCTGCGCTAATCATTTTTACAGTCTCTATGTTAATGATAACATGTCCAAGACCAAGAGGTCTTGGACATTAAGATTTAACAGATTGGAGTTTATTTAGTTTAAGTTAGTGTTTTAACTCATTTTTAGCTGGTTCTGTCTTTTCCAAGACTAGATTATAGCGAGTGATACCTTCAGCTGAAAATATCATTGACAGTCAGCTGCAATCACTAAAGGGTCTGTTCAATGCCAGGGCATAGAGAAGAGATGGAAAGATTGCTGCAGTTTCCAGGCAATCACATTTTACCTCACTGCCATCAGCTAGGACCTGCAATTCCATTGCCATAGCTTGTAACTTTTTCGCAGTTCAGCTTCTTCACATAATGCATACAACATTTGACCAGTGATATTTCTCCCCTTCACCATTTTCTCTATCCTCAGTATTCTTGGTGTTGCCCGGCATCTTACTGTTAATCCTTTTTGCACATCTGTGAAATCTGCTCATTGCTCTGATCTCCGTCTCATTACTGACTGCAAGCTTTTCTTCTTTGCACATTTTACTAACGTAAACTGAACAGCTTGAATATGCTTGTGCTTGTTATGCTTTTGTGTTTTGTTCTTTACTTTAGAACAAGATTCTGCACACATTAATACCTCTCTCAGCAGTAGAAAGATAAAGGTATTGTACTTTTTCATTACTTCATGATATGAAATGAAAGTGGATCTCCATGAAAGCTTCTCTTAATGCTGTAAAGGTGTTAATGGAAATAATCCAGCAGAAAATGTTATTCAATGCTATTCAAAATTATAGCTGAATATAAACTAATGTCAAATACAGCAAATTCCTGCAATACAAGCAGCGATGCCTGATTCACTTGCAGCACTTTGCCTGCAGCCGACCTTTCCCTCATCATGCCAAAGCAGAGATTTCTAACTGTGTGCTGAAATTAGGTTCCTCAAGAAGCAGAATGTTAATGTACTGGATTTAAATTCTGGATTTGTCTGTTCCCTGACCCTTGCACAGCTACTTTCTGCTTGATATGCAGAACATTGGATTTCTGGGTACCAGAAGTCAGCATAGACACATTGCCATAAGGATGCATAACTACTGTGTATAAAAACCCCAGGTACAAACTTCAAAAATGATGTAGAAGTTTTTCCAAACTTTATGCTGTGTGCAAAAAGTTCAAGAGAACTTCTAATGCAAAGGAACACATACACTTAAATGCCTATGTTTTGGGGTGTATAAAGTGACAGATAAATGGTTTCGTTTTTGAGAAATGTTAAGCATCTTTCATACAGAACTGTGACAGATATGATCAATATATGGATTTGACAAGTGAAAGTCACTGATTATTTGTCATGCACCACGCTGGTGAAGTGTTTTTGCGTTATCAACCTTGCCACTTGTTCCTTCACTGTTAATACCTATATAGGGCAGTGAATTGTGGATTCAGGAGAATTTTTGCTTGGGTAACTGGGTTATATTTGTTTGATCTTTAGTCTGCAGTTTTGCAGTTTGAGGCCATGACTTTGGTACAGCATCATTAAAGGAATGAAAAGCACACAGTTTACATTCTGATCACAACACCAATGCATATAAATTCTATTTCACACCCCAACATTCATTAATATGTTGGGAGGGTTTTTTTTTCCCATTATATATAAGCTGTTCTTAGCAGACTTGATGTCCACAGGCTCTTTTTAACATCCTTACACAGACTTGCCCATGCATGAGAGCCTGGAAATCTTAAACAAAAAACTACTGTTTTGCGAGTACTAAGCATGTGACCTGACATTTAAAATGTGCAGCATGAATACTGTGAAAAACACTGTGATCGGATGGCCGCTGGGTTGGATCCCGGGTCAGTAAAGGTACTCATGAGTAAGGTACCTGAACCAAGTACTGCTTCCCAGGCGCTGCCCGTTAGCCATGATGGATAGGTCAAATGCAGAGATCACATTTTTAATGTGGTGAACTGTTTGCTGTGCTGTGCTGTATTCACAAAGACAAATAATGACCCACTTTAAAACTTTATTAAAGATAGAAACAACATGACAATTAATGAGTTAATCTATCTGATATTAACTATTATCAAGAAATCAGACATACAGGCAATCATCCTTATTATACTTTTTATATTGTTGAACAACTTACTTTTTCTTACTTTTCTTACTATATTTTGTGTTATTGTTAATGGGTGCAGAGAGAGAAGTATTACACCTTCTGTCACAATCATGTGTTGGGAAATAGACTAAATAAGCTGGCAGAGAGTGATGACGGTCTGTCTCTAAGGAGAGCTCTCCCTCGGAACACTCAAGGCAGCTGTTTATAACTGTCTGACTAACTCACAGTGACACACATAATAAAGTGATGAACTAGCCAGCGTATCTAGAGTCCCTATGAAATTCTCTGATGAATGCTTCTCTAGATTGCAAAAATATTTATTTAAACCTACAGTGGATCTGGAGACAATTTTTTTTCTCAATTAAAATTGTTTAAAGATTTTCAAACAATCGTTTCGAGGGAATGAAGAAAACCTCACAGCGGAACTTGCACTGTCGCGATTTTAGCTTCTTGTATTGTTCTTAAATCATTTTGCCAGTTATCTGACAGGCCTGTGCTACCCTAGAGATATTTCACTTAAATTAGGTTTGACAGTGAACAATGGGGAGAGAGAAATGCCAACCAACTAAAATGTCCTGACAGTGTTATAGATGGGGAAAGATAGAGCTTAAACCAAGTTTAACCTTCATATTAAAATTACTGAAAAATGTGCACTAAAGTGAAATTAATAAAATAACTACAATATAACAATTGAAGTTGAAGAGTATTCAGAAACATTTTGTGGCAGATAAAGTAGTTTGGTAAGGAAATGTAAAGCATTATCACACATAACAATTTGCCACATGATCAATTAATAAAAAAGTATAATAGAAAATATTCATTATATTTTCTTGTGTCGGGGTTTGTGTTGTCACCTACAAAACAGTATGTAAGGTACATATTTCACCAATATTTCAATCAGGACTTAAAATGAATATGTAGCAACTTATATCAGTTTTTCAAAGTTTCCTTGATCTCTCGTTTCTTTTTTGCTGCTCTTATTATTATTTCACTTATAAGCAGTGATTTTTATAAGATATGTGAAAGCACTCGCAGCATTATTTAGAATATTTTTCCAACTCAACAAGTAATCTTTGGGAGGGAAAAAAAACTAAAAAAAGCTACAGAGACCTTGTTGACGCTGGTGGCTGTCAATCATACTTCTCTATCATCTCACACTATTGCCCTCTTCATTTTTGCCAGAAACAGTTCAAAAATAAAAATATTGTAATGTGAAGGGAACTTACAAGTAGACAGAACACAATTTTGTAGAAATGTTGCTACATTTTGCTGTATAACCCCTGTCAAGCAGCCAGATTGCATATATGAAATATGAATGTTATATACGATTGATTGCATCTGCATTGTTTTTTAAATCCTAAATAAGCCCAACAAATCATATTGAAAGATATGGAAATAATTTTTTCGTCTTGGTCAATTTCTTCATGTATACGGCTAAGCTTTTTAACTCCCTGAGTAATTGGTACATATATTTAATTCATGGATTCATAATAAAGAAATAACAATGTTGGGAAAGCACACATGCATATGCCACTAATACGCCACTATTAGGTAGCAATTTGAAACATTTACAACATTTATAGATATTATTAATCATTTTTGTTGCTAATAACTACATTATAGTTTGTTTGTGCAAGAATAATCTTTCCTAGTCTTGCATTGAGAAAATGACTATGCGCTTGGGATATAATGTGCAACATTTCATATTTACTCACACTTTTACACTCATACATACACTTACATTCTCGTCTACTCAACAGAAGCACTAAGCTCCTATTTTAAACTCTGCTACACACACAACTGAGGGCTCCTGCTTTCAGTGTGTCCGAGCACGACACAGACGTCTGAATCTAATCTCGTCTGTTAATTACGGCTGATTTTGGGCTGTTCCGCCTCGCTGTCTTGACCTTCAGCCCTGTTCCCTAACTCAGCATGTACCTGCAATATGTGTGAGAGAACGGCAAGTCCAAAATAGCCGCCTGTCATGCACCCTTTCCCCGGAATACTGAGATGAGATTTCAGCTCCACCCCGATTTTATAACACCTTGTTATCCCTTATATATAAAAGTTGCCAGCCTGACCCGTGTTTGTCTGCTCTTTGTTTTTGGTGTGGAAATATTGCTAGTGCTACTGAGTCATAGGTGTTGCGGCCATTATATTTGATGGGGTTGTGCCCCCCCCTTTCAAAATTTGGACCCCCCCTCATATTTACCATGTAAAATATTAGTCCACCCAGCGTTGTTACTACTGCTTCGCCAAAGAATTCCATTCCACTTGATCCATAAGAGAATACCCATACCACTGAAAATCCATGGGAAGTCCACCATAGGTTGACAAAACTGCACTGTTCATTGTGTGAAGTTATTTTTTATGTTTCACCATTGCTTGACACATTGTCATATTGCGTGATGAAGAATAGAATAGAAAAGTAGAATAGGCCCGCTAAAGTCACTGCTGGTGGTCAACAATATTGCACCTGTTCATTCTGTGAAGTTAAGAATATTCTTATTTTTATATAACAGTTGAGTGTCACAGAACCGGGTCTGCCATGGGGCCTGTCTGTGTGGAGGTTGCATGCTCTCCCCGTGCTCCGAAAACATGCTATATAGGTTAATTGGCGGATCTAAATTGACACCGTAAGGTGTGAATGCGAGTCTGATTGTGTGAGTGTGTGTGGCCAGTGGTGTGTTGGCACCTGCCCAGGGTTGGTCCCTGCCTTGTGCCCGTAAGTTTCCGCGATAGGCTCTAGTCCCCCTGCAACCCCAGTTGGGATTAAGCAGTTTGGATAATGAATGATTGAATGAGTTGAGTCTCAGAGTGTTGTGTTACGACTAAAACAAAATCAGAAAAGAATAAATAAAATAAAAGGAAAATGCAACCATAAAGTCATTGCTGGTGATAAATTGTGTCAAATTCATTTCATTATCTTAGCTGTAGCAGTGGGCTGACTAGTTCAGGGGTCTGCAACCTGCAGCTCTTTCATCCCTCTGCCACGGCTCAATGTGTGACTTCCTGTAGCTTAAAAAAAAATAATGTAAATAAATAATGGCCATTATATTTTATTTTGATGTCATTTTTACACAATGAGTTACCACTTATTTTGGACATCAAGGTCATCGTGTAACATTAACACGTTTTGTCGATGTAAATATGCGTCACTGGTCAGCTGTATTAACTCTTAAATGCAACAAACTAATTCTTTTATACATGCAGTAGCATAACTATAAAAATGAATATGCTGTGTTGCGTCAAGGTTTTAGGTACGATTAAGTGCGTCAAGGACTGGTACAATTTAAAAGATAAAAAAGGACAAGGACAATCCCAAATGTGCTTAATTACCAAATATATTTTTTACATATATTTTTTAAATATAATTGCAAAAATTAATCTTAGAACACATTAACCTAGTCAATGCAGAGTTGAAGATTTTTGTAGGCCAGATAGACATGCATACAAAACGTCCCATATGGCCACAAAATGGCCATAAC
Organism: Distichodus sexfasciatus; assembly: GCA_032718565.1. Classification (NCBI taxonomy): domain Eukaryota; kingdom Metazoa; phylum Chordata; class Actinopteri; order Characiformes; family Distichodontidae; genus Distichodus; species Distichodus sexfasciatus. Next base: position 400,286 of record JAVGVS010000328.1, on the reverse strand, counting down.
GTGTTTGTCTGATGATTTGTGCATTTGTTGTTGAGATGAATAAAAATGGCGGATGAGGAGAAATGAGGGACATGCCTTTCAGGCGCTGCTGCATGTTTTGTGTATTTGTGTGTGTGCCAGCCAAATCTGCTGGCTGCCATTTTGTTGGAAGGGTATATCTCCCACCTGTCTGTGGATTAGCCTATAAACACTTTTTTCCCCACAAATTCTCTCAGCTTTCTAGCAATAGTTCTGTGAAAGTGTTTAAAGCCTACGTAGTTCCAAATTTATCTGCAATTTGTTAAGAAAGAAATGTGTGTAAATACACAAAGCCACGCACACATAATTTATGTGTATAGAGCAAATATATAATAAAGCACATCTACATCATATATACAGTGTGCAGAGACAGATCGATGTAATGGAAGTTTTGGCTTAGATAAGGCTTTTTTGGACAGCTGAAACCAAATAAATAAAGGTGATCTGAAGCATACCACATCATCTGTCAAACATGTTGATGTGGTGGTCTAGTGGTTTGGATAGTCGCCTCTATACCAGGAGGTTGTGGGTTTGAATCCTCTCTCCAGCGCTACCTTCATTGGGTCTCTGAGCAAGTTGTTCTCAGAAAAACTGTCCCTGAAATGGAAGTTGCGTGGAGCGTCTGCTAAATTCCATAAATGTAAATGTGAAATGTAAATGTTAGAGGCTGTGTCATGGCATGGGCATGTATGGCTACTAATGCAACTGGGGAACTGCTGTTTATGGATGATCTGACTGATGTACAGATATGAAATGCTTCAAAATTAAATGCAAGATTCTTTACAGCGCAAACAAGTAATGACCCATTAAAGTTGGGTCATTTACAATTTGAAAGTGATATTCTTCACTGGCGAAGTCAATCACCTGATGTCAAACATGATTTTTAAGTTACTAAATACAAAACTAAAGGCAGACAGACTAACAAACCAGCAGTAACTAACGGCGGCTGCAATAAAGCCCTGGTAGAGTGTCTTAAGCTGAGAAACTTGGCATTTGGTGATGCTCATGAATTCCAGACTTCAGGCAGTCATTAGCTGCAAAGGAACAATGCATACATTTTAAGTTATATTATTCTGTCTAACGACTTTTGCAAAAATGGAAGCACTGAAAGACCAAAAAATGACTGTATTTTCTCAAAGCTTAGTGCAGCGCATTTGTTAAATGGCTTAAAACAAATATGGTTTCTTCTATTATGATGGTATACAGAGAGAAAATTGCTACCATGTACAAATACTCTCTCTAAATGTAGATAGCTAAACATCCATCAGGAATGCATCTTTGTCTCTGTCTCAACAATTGATAGGAGTATGTGGCAGCATACAAATTATTTATTTAATGAATAAATAAAAAGAAGCTTTGGAAAGCTGGAGGAGTGAAAGGGAGAGTGAGAGTGAGAGCTGAACAATTACAGTAGCATTTTTAAGCAAACCTCTTAGAAATTTGCTCCTTTATTCCTTTTGAAGTAAGTATTTTATACACATTTGCACACTCACACACACACACATATAAATTTTCCTTTGGTCCATAGCATCCCAGTGAGCCCCCTCACCCCTCATCATTGTACAGTACGACCCAAACAGCCCGAGGAGGGATTTCTGTGCAGCAGCGCCTGTGTGTCTGAGGGGATGGCGGATTGGTGACGTTGTTTGTCCAGTGCCCAAAGGGATGGGAAGGAGCCGGTCAGGGTTAATGGACCTCTGGTCGGCGGTGTGCTCCGCGTACCCAGTCTGTCCTGATTAAAGGTGGCGTCCAGGCCCTGTCTGTCCAGCCGGATCAGGTTTTGTCAGTGTGCCTACGGGCAGAGCTCTGAAGGCTGGCCAGAGCAGAGGAGCTTGTGGGGTACTGACACCCTCTGACGTTTTTACGTTTTTTTTTTTTCATATAACTGGGATTTTAAAAAAGTCATATACACTGATCAGCTATAACACTGTGAATAACATTGATTACCTCATTGTTCATCTGCTTCTTTTCTGTATGAATACAAATAATGAACTATATCTATCTGTCTGTCTCTCAGTCTCTGTCTAAGAAATAACGACCCACATCTATGAACCCCATCTATCTATCCTGACAGTGAGTAGGATACAGTATGTTAGGCAGCAAGTGAACTTTATCAACTTCATTTTGTGCTTCAAGCGAATAATTCAGAAGCATTAAAAATGGCGTAAGGCTTTGAGAGACTTTGACAAAAGCCAAATTGTGGCTAGATGACTAGATGACTGGGTCAGAGTATCTTCCAAATTCTTGTCTCAGCAGCTACCAATAGTGGTCCAAGAATGGAAAACTGGTGAACCGGCGACAGGGTCATAGGGGGTCGAGACTCAGTGATGGGGGAACAAAGGTTTGGCTGTGTTGTTGGATTTAACAGAAGAGCTAACATAGCTGCAGACCTACTCAGTATTAGGTCATAATGTTTTGGCTGCTCGGTGCATGAACTGCATTATTTTTAAGAACAAAATATGCAGTTCTAGCTCATGAACTCAATTTGACTCGTAATGGATATTTTGGATAGTAAATCCTTTTAGACTTGGACTTTCTGCCTCCAGTAAACTAGCAGAGTAAATCAAAAGAAGAAATACTTTTGCATGAGTTGTGCAGAATATATAAATACATATGGGCCAGGATGCACATATACACATACGCTCTTAGACACACCAGTAAAACTCATGTTATAATCCTCATTTAAAGACAAGACGTCACTTTCAGTCCCCTGTATTGAGTATACAAGCAAGTCTCGCAGGAGGATTCAGCTCTGAGACCGGGCGCCTTAAACCTACATAGGCAGTGCGCCGTGGGAGCCGAGGCGAGAAGGGGAAGCGGGATGTGTGTGTGTGTGTGTATGTGTGTGTGTGTGTATGTGTGTGTGTGTGTGTGTGTATGTGTGTGTACTCGTAAACAAATCTATTAGCAAATAGGCCGCAGGCTCCTGTAGACAGTGTGGGGAGATCCTGAAATAGCTCAGAGCGCCACAGAGAGACGATTGGGATGACTCCCGTTCCGGCAGAACTCTGCAGAGGGGATTTCAATCTCCCTCTCTCACTGTGTCTCTCTTCACCTCTCTCTCTCCCTCCTCCTCTTCCTCATTTCTATCTCCTGTTCTCTTCCTCTCTCCCCTTGTCTATGTGTCTTCCTTTGTACCCTTAAGTACCAGTATGGATTTCTACTTCGCACCATTCATTTCTCTCATTCTCTCTCCCTCTCTCCCTCTCTCTTTCTGTGTTAACTGTCTAACTAGATATATGTTTTTCTATCTATCAAAGAATTAATGAACCATGTCTGTCTATCTATCTATCTATCTGTCTATCTATCTATCTATCTGTCTGTCTGTCTGTCTGTCTATCTATCTATCTATCTATCCATCCATCCATCTACAAACACACACACACACACACACACACACACACACAGTCTATGTATTACTATCTTTGTGAGGTCCATAGACTCCCATAATGAATAAATTACATAATTTTACACCTACACCTAATCCTAACCCTAATTTTAACCTCAGTAACCAAAAGCACATCTTTTACCTCTTTTAGTTTCTCAAATAAAACAAGCACATTTTCTATAAAGTCATTTTTCCTCATGGGGACCTCTCAAATGTCCCCACTAAGCCAAAAAAACAGATAAAAGTGAATTTAGGGGACAAAAGGTCCCCACAATGCGATAAATACATGAACACTCACACACACATACAGGAAAAATCTGTGCCTGAGACGACTTGCCAATTTCACAGAAAAGTGCACAACCACGTTTAACTATAATTTAAGAATGTAACAATAACATCACCCTGTTACAAATCTCTATTTTAATACATGCTTCCTCACATGCAATTGGTATGTCATTTCCTACATGCTACCCCCAGCAGCTTTCACTAAGCAAATTAGAGAGCAGGCTGTACTTGATGTCTTCACCCGCGCTTTGATGTCGGGAGTAAATTTGAGTGCATTCCCAACTTCAGCCTTTTACCAAGCCTTCTAAAATATTAACGGACTTGTCATTTAGTCTCTCGCACCGTTATTCAGATCTTTCGTTTGGAGCCATTGAGGCCTCTGCGATAGCATCGGCTCAGTTTGAAAAGCTCAGTCGGAAGCGTCGCCTCCATCCCGTTTTAAGTCCTTCCGTGTGATGCTGATTATTCTTGTGTGTGGATAATGACGACGCATCAATGGCTCGCGCTGGATCCTGCCTCCATCCTTTCAGCGACTCTTACGGGCGGATTAAAAGCCCTGCCAGACCAAAGCGTTTTGCATTCACACTTTGTGCGCAGGCCGCTTTTGAAGGAAATGCGACATTTAGCGTGGAGGGGGAAGCTCAGCTCTCAATTAGGTCAAATGAATGCCTTGAGTTGATGGATTTCGTGGAGCAGGATTACTGAGATGTGGAGGCTGATCGATCAGCAAAGGTTGGTGTGTGGTTCGAAGGTGGAAGTGCTCCGATGGGCAGGCACTTGTGTTAGTTAATTATTTGTGATAATCATGTTTTATGGTCGGTGTTGAGGGTAATGAGTCACAGAGTACAATTTCAATATAATTACATTAATTTCCTCCATAACAAACCGTTACAGTTTGGATTTGACTAATCACAATAACGTTACAGGATTATTAAAATGGTCTTCCTTTAATCAGAGTGCTTTTCTTTTTTACAGATCATTTCAAGCCTTCAAATTATTTTAATAAACAGGATGATGGGAAGTGCAATGGTGTCTATTGATTTGAGAGAGAAATTTCTAGATCAAAAAGGAAATATTAAACAGGAAATACACCATGCTTCAGTTAGTAAAGATACTCTGATTATTTTCAGTTAACAGCAAACCTGCCACAAACATTTTGTTGTTGTGAGGGAACATCTAAACGTTGAATTTTTCACCACTGTCTTTCAGATGCTGATTCAGTCAACTTAACATAGTCAGTTAAGATAGATGGTTATCTAGTTAAATCAGGCTTACATTTTGGTGAGGTAAAATTGATCAAGGTCATTTTCCATAGAGAACTGTTTTAATTCTCATTTTTTCATGAATAAATTGGTCCCTACCACACTGAGTGTTAAGCGGTTATGTGATGTGGTAGTCATATGTTTAAGTGCAGTAAATGGTCATGACTTTAAAAAGAGCTGCTCTCCGAATGCCGAATAGAGCAGGCGTACCATGAACAAATGAACAAATGAGTGATTTCAGTAGAAATATAGAAACATACATAACCTTCACTATTACTGTGGTCAGGTAGAGAGTGCAAATTGCTAATATTGATAATGTCAAATTACTGAAAATACTTTAGTACAGTAGCAAAATACAATTAATAGTATTTTATATCCCTGGTAGACATACTTTCCAAGATCTAGTCGTACATTCGAATAAAATGATCGATTCCACTGGGCCGAGGCGCCTCATAATTTGTGGCTGCTTTCTGTGGCTACATTAGCTCTGTCGTTGATGAAAAGTGTCCCCAAACACACTGTCAGCTAGAAAATTAATGAGGAGCAGGAGCAGAAGATTAGTCTTCCAGGTTCGCTGATAAGGCCACGTGCTATCAGTGCAAGGTGCTGCATGTAAAACTCTGGCTTGAAAAATGGCAAAACTTAGACATGGAAAACCAAGCCACCAAATAGTGCTTTGGAGCTGTTGGACACTGATTTAACATGTGATTTAGAAACATGTAAGTTTGAATGGAAAGAATACTGTATTATCAAGATATCTCAAATATTACTGCAGTTGGTGTAGCGGTTAGGGCATTCACCCTGTGATCGGAAGGTCACCAGTTCGAATCCTGAACTGGTAAAGGCACAACTGAGGTACTCATAAACAAGGCACCGTCCCCAAGCACTGCCCCTGGGTGCTGCTCATGTTAGCTGCCCACTGCTCCTTCATGAATGAGCCGAATGCAGAGGTCACATTTTGCCGTGATGCACTCTGTGCTGTGCTGTACTGTGACGTCTTCACAATGACAAATAATCACTCACTTTCATCATAAGTAAGATTTAGGATTGTACTCTGCTCATTCTGTGGTGATTTTGTTGTGATTGTGGGTGTATTTCAGCAAAATATAAAAATTTCTCAGATACCAGGGGGTGACTTTTCTCCTCTGTTTGTGTGATTTTATTTCAGATATTTTTTGATACAGATCATCAGATTAATTCTCTCTCTCTCTCTTTCTGTCTCTTTATCTCTTCCTGCTCCTCACCTCTCTCTTTCCTTTATTTTCTCTTATATTCATACTTTCTATTTAGTCTCTGCTTCTTTCTCTCCTTGTCTTTACGCCTCCCTATGTGGTCAATTTCATTGTGTTTTGTGCACATGACTATCACAGATCACCCAGACTTTCCTCAGGCGGCGACTAGGCGCTGTTTGGTTTTGGTCTCGACTTGTCCCTCTTTGTTTTTTATGTCTTTTACATTAATCTGATCTTGTGATCCTGTTTAGCTGTTGTCCATGTGTTTCGTTCAGTCCCTCTGTTCTCATTGGTTTAGACATTTAGTCTCTTGTTGTTTCTTGTTATCTTGTTATTGTTTGATCATTCTGATTGGTTAATTCGCTTTGTTTGGCCCCACCCCTTGTTAAATTCTTTATATTACATCCTGCCTTTCCCCATTGTCTTTGTCGGCCCTTCATTTTGTTGAACCCCGATGGCGTGCGCTCTGTTCTGTGTGTGCATAAGACATAAGACTTTTCTGTTTGTGGCCAACGTGCCTGATTTATTTTGATGTTAAATAAAAGAATCCTTTAACACCTGCATCTCTATTTCCTGTTTTACACCTGTGGGCGGTGACTGTAAAACTTTAATTATTGACACTGATATCTATGCTATTATTCATCATTTGAGGTCTAAAAGCAGAAATATTAAATGTCGAGACAAATGAATTGAAGTACATAAAATAGTCATGTTTACTATAAAATTATGTCTATGTTAAGGTCTGCATGAGTCTTGATAATAATTATATGATGGTCATCTTGACTGCCTCGCAATATAGATCCCTCCACCTTAAAATAAAATATACAGACATGAACAATTGTACAAATGATGTTTACCATTGTGTAACAGCGACGCAGTGACTCTGTTTTGACGGATTGGTGATAACACACTAGATCGTCTAGCCAGCTAAGAGCCAGGCAGTCGCTAAGCCACAGAGGACTGCTAACAAACATTTTGCTCTCAGATGGTGGTAGAAAATCAGTGTGAAAACAATAGCGGCCTCACTGTGCTGCACGTCTGATGCCGCGGTTATTGCATCCAAGTATCTCCCACCGCTGCCTTTCAAAATGGATCTGAGAAACGAGTATGTGTCTCAGCTCTCAATCCTCAAAAGGCATACTCATGGCTTACTCTCTTATTACTTTTTCTCTTGCCAAATGGCACAATTAAATTTTTTTTTTCAACCTTTAAGGACTTTTCACTCCTGTTTTCTTCTCTATTTGCGAATGGTGTATAGATTGTGTTTATATGTCAGGATATTTTTTCAGATCACTTTTTATTACTTTTTCTCCAAATAAAATGATCATCATTATCATAATCATCATCCTCATCACCATCATCTTCGTCATCATCTCCATGATCATCATCATTATCATCGTCTTCTTCTATTTGTCATTATCTGCATGTATATATCATATATGTAGAACTCTAACTAATAATTGAAGAAGAAAAAATTATGATGATGATGACAAAGATGATGATGATGATGATGATGATGATAATGATAATGATGATCGCCAGGAGTAATTGGTGGCCAAGAGTATGTTTGTGATCTACACTGCAGTGCCTGATCTGAATTTGTCTTCAGCACAAGTGAGTGATTATTTGTCATTGTGAAGGCACACTGTGAAATCTGACCCCTGCATTTGACCCATCCGTGAAGGTGCAGTGGCAATGCACGGGGAGCAGTGCTTAGGGACAGTACCTTGCCCATGAGTACTTCAGTGTTACCTTTAGTGGTACAGGACATGACAAACAACTGCCCCTCACTTCTCCTCTTAGATCTGTGTTCTGCCATGAGGTTGGTTAAACAAATGTTGTGCAACAGAAATTGATGTGCATTTTTAAACATCAGATTTGAAAACTGTGATTAAATATAGGCAGTGCTGTTTTAAAGAGGCATTGTCAGCAAGGTAATGGTTTGAGGTTTTGAGATCTTCCATTTGAGGCTTTGCAAGGACGTTTTTCTATATGAGGACTTGATGAGCAGAAAATGATTTTATAGTAAAGTTGAATCATTTATTTGAAAATGAAAGAGTCCAAATGTTCGCTTTTGGTCACTGAGGTGAAAGTAAGGGTTTAGGTGTAGCCAAAGTTTAAAGTATGAAAATCAAAGGAAGCACATCACAGAGACTGCAAGATATGACTGTGTTTGTGTGAGAGAGCGAGAGAGAGAAAGAGAGAGAGAGAGAGAGAGAGAGAGAGAGAGGGAGAGAGAGAGATAAAATCAGGGGGAAAAAGTCATCCAAGCCTAGAAGAAAGAGAGGGGGGGAAAGGAAGCAGGTGAAATCTCTGCTCAGCTGGCCTTCTGGGTAATGTGTGTTGACAAGGCAGGATTCTGAGGCACCCGGGAATCTGACAGGTTGCCCGTCCATCGCCACAGGAGGGACAACCACACTTGTCAAATCGCATAATGCTTAGAGCCATCCACTGGAGACCAGGGTTGGGGGTAGTTCTTATGTGGAAGGTGTGTTTAGTCACAAGGAGAAAGTTGCAAAAAACAGATGACACCTTTGAGCAGCTTGGAGTTGGACGAAATCAATTCCTTATCAAAACAGACAAGTAGTGGAGCGAGCCTTGAATACTCAGTTTGTACCTTAAATCACTTGAAGTCCTTCCTTTTACCAACTGAGGCCTGCACTATGCAGTACATCAATATAATTCAATTTTATTTGAATAGTGCTTTTTACTACCAACACTGTCACATATCAACTGTACATTTTTCCTAGGGATAAGCCTCTAACAAGTAAAGCCCCTGAGCGAGGCCCTTAACCCCAAGTCGCTGCAGGGAGACAGTCCATACAATTAGAAAATGCAAGTCCCTCCGTATTTAAATGTAAATCAAAGATTTCAATATTTATCGAAACATTTGAGGTTCAAGAGGTCCCTACAAGTTCTCTGAGACAGGACCTCTTCGAGAACCAAAAAGAGTATTGTGTTAAAGGCATTCTAGGGATCATCAAAGATAGGGGACCTGATGCCTGTGATGTACAGTATATAAATTAAATTTAATTCAATTAAAAGTTATTTGAATAGTGTTTTTTCCACAGATCTTGTTATGGAAGTCATTTTGGATAAGAGCGACTTCCATAATAACCATATGTGTACATATAAATATAAGATTTCAGTATCTAGTTAATCACTGAAGGTTTAAAAAGTCACTACAAGTTCTAGGAAACAGTGCCTCTGCAGGATCCAGGTGATCATGTGGTCTGATTCCTCTGGAAGAGAATTCATTGGGTTCCAGCAAGGTCCGGATACAAGTTTGAATGGACATAAACAGTTTGTTCGAATGGTATTCTGGTATTATGGAAGGTCTCTCAGGTCTAGCATGAGGAACTAAAAAGGGCAGGGTGTCTTGGTCCTTCAGTGACACTTGGAGGGAATATGGTGATGCAAGATGTCTACAGGGTCCATTGTTTTACCCTACCATGGTTCCTTGTGCTGTTCTTGGTCATTCAGTGACTCTTGTAGGGAATCTGGTGACACAAAATCTCTGATGGTCCAGCACAAAGAACCATGAAAGGTCAGAGTGACTGAGTCCTTGATACTTAGAGTGACAGCAGCAACTGAAGCGCGGGTGCAACTCAGCAAAGAGAAATGACACTGTGTTAACCATATAGGAGACATGCAGTGTTGGGGAAGCTGCTTTTAAACAATGGCTTTTCAAGCTACAAGCTTCTTATGATTAAAGATTGCTACGTTATTGTCTTAATATGGTGGTTAGCCACACTACAAGCTACAGAGAAAAAGTAGCTACCTACTTTAAGGCTATTTCATGGATTCTCAAATCCATCATTGCCATGGTAGACTCCATCCTCTGATTCCATCTCACAGCTGCCCAGAGTGTGTTGTGCTGCAATGACTGTGCACTGTGTGCCTGTTAGATGCCACTTCTTACAATTCAGCACCAATCAGAGACACCTGGCATATAGTCACAGTGTGCAGCTAAACATTTTAAAAGTTGCTTTGCTACTGATAAGCTCCTCAAAAAGTAGATAGTGGTGTCGCCAATCTTAGTTAGCTTCTTCCCAACACTGGATACATATTGGTGTATAAGATGCCTCGAATAGTCAAAGTGCAGCACAGGATCTACGACAGGCCTAGGAATATACTCAAGTAGAGAATGGTTTCCTTCAAGATCAGGAGCTATCAGGTGCTGGAGTACAGCCATCAAAGCTTGGTGGAAAGGACGATAGAAGTGCCCATAATGGGAAGGTGGTGGCCCTAGATATAGTCGCATTGCACAGTTCCAGTGCTGGAACAGGGAGACATATGACGACTTTCTCATTTCACGGCTATAAACGGCCCGGCGCTTGATGCCAGGCACCAGCGTGCCTTAACTCACTGTAATTACAGGGCATGAGGTAGCGATCTGGAGGGAGAGCAGGTGGAGTCAGAAGGACAGCCTGCCACTGATCTGTCAGACTCTTGCCGCACAGCACTCAGAAAACGTACATAATACCCAAGTGACAGGTGAGACCCGTCACCTCCCCCACTCCCACGGAAGTCTCCTCCTGACAGTGAGTGTCAGCGTGAAAAATGCCTGTGTGGTGCCGAAGGGTTTATGAGAAGTTCCAAAATGAAGGGATGTGTGAGAAGGTCGGAGGCTAATTGAGCAGAAGAATCAATGGGAAACCACTGAGAAAAATCCTTGTTTGATGTTTAGGAGGTTACAATAAATATGATGCATACACCTTATAATGCACCTTTTCCAATATATTTTATATTGCTTTAGGTTTTGTCTCTTACATGAACAAACCAGATTACACATCTCTATATCTGTACCTGTATGTAACAAATCTATGATCTTAAACTTTGTATACAGAATTGTATTTGAGAAATACAACAAGCACTGGTTTTAAAATAGCATTTCCTTTATTCCATATACAAATACCTCAACCAATATTGGATAGACACAACCGTAAGGATTATAAAATGCTAGGATATTGGTACATGAAGTGTAACTACACAAGGCATACTTATGCCAGCAGACTTACATGACAGCCGCATTACACATTCCTAAAGGGATTGCTAGTCTTATCCCCAAAGTCTCTGCCAACATCAACAAGGAGCTACTTTTCATTAGAGACTGACGCTTGGAAAGCAGTATCCCCTTGAGTCTTGTAGTGCTTACGGTCATCAATGCTTCGTGTGGTCACACCTTTGCCTGGAATATGTCCAGTGACAAAAACAATCATACAGAATGATGCCTCATTCAAGGGCTTAGGCAGTACTTGGAAGAAAGGTGGGGGTTTGCAGAGGGATAGGGGGAGGAGTGACACTTCCAAAAATGAGAAATAAATAAATTAATGTCAATTATTTTCAGTAAAGATTATTGGCAGCATTTGCTGGAATTAGTCACATGTAGGGCGAAAAGATTTGAGTCCACCTGATTCAACTTGACCAAATTCATTTCTTTGTATTGCTTTTGCGATGAAAAAGCTGTGATTAAAACCCTTTAATATTTATGCTGTTTTTAAATATGTCCTGTTACTGCAAACTCTATATTGCATGTAATAACCTTACAGCTTCATATTACTTATAATGACATTACAGCAATGACAATGCTGTAATGTTTGTTAAATATGACATAATATAATACTGTGTATTGGAAGACTTGCCTGGCGTTCCGGGTATATAAATATAGTATTATTTCAACACGTCCAACTACTTGTAACAAATTGTGCAAACCCATTACGACTATTGTGCAAAGATGTCTCTAGTTTCCTAGGTACAGTCCCAAGTGTAAGCAATTTGTTCTTTTTGAATCTAAAAACATCGGAATGACTGACGACATCAAAAAACACCAGAGCATTACACAAATCTTGCTATGTACACAAAGAATGCAACATGTAGGATTCATATTAAAAATCACCTATTGCAGGATGCACAAACATACACACACATACACACCCACATATCACGAAAAGCCATTCACATAGATTGTATCATGTATAAACACACTGGACTAGAGTGTGCTCTAGAGAAAAAAACGCAACATTCGCTGTTAAGATTGGCCATGTTTCCTTATTTCGTCCTCAAAGCCAACACCCACGTTTATTTAGCGCTACATTTGGTGGAAGTATAAAGGTGATTAGGTCCTGGGCCTTGATGTCCTGGAGGACATGTGCTATGCCTGAGACAGTTTGTGCAAACAACACCACCACTGGAGCTTGGGAATATGAGTGTGCTAGCTGAAATTGTGCCTGGTGCCTCTACAACCAACGTCCTAACCTCACCAGTCTCCGGAATATACGTGGCACCCGGGCACTGGAATTGGACAAGGGATTATATAGGTTTGATTTTGTGATTGTAAGTTTTGTGGTCCAGTCTGAGTCGTCTATCTCCAAAAAATGAATCAAAATCAGGTCCAAAAGTTGTCATTCAAGGACCAAAGCTTGAGTTTCACGCTTAGGATTGCAGGATAGAGTCTCCCCGACATCTGAAACGTATCTCCTGCGATGAGATCTCGGTTATGAGGTCACCAGTGAGTAGATCATACTGGAAGACAAGAGGAGAAAATCTATTAGATTCAGTATGGGTTTATAAACACAAAACACTTGTTTATGGATCAAGCGGTTGTAGGTTTAAATCCAGCTTATCTACCACCTTGGAGCAACTAAACAAGACCCTAAACAAGACCCTAAACACCAAGTTGCTTTGTGGAGACTGCTAATTACAAAGTGGGGGAGTGATATTTCTAAAAATGATAAATGATGATGATAATGATGGCTAAATTAATAATTATTGAATTATAGATTATTGAAAGTGTTTGCTGGAACTCATGACATGTTGTAGATTCAAATCCAGCTGTATCCTACCTCCAACACTACCACCACTGAGCAACAGAACAAGCCCCTTAACCCCTTGTTGCTTCAGGGAGATTGTGCCTGTCATTAGGAAACGTAAATTGCTTTGTCAGTTCATCAAATTGAGGTGGTGAGCTCTAGTGGTAGAATGTTCACTTTCAGACCAAAATGTTGTGGGTTCTACTCTAGCTTTACCCTTATCACTACTATCACTGAGCCCCTGAGCAAGACCCTTAACACCAAGTTGAGACTGTCCCAGTAATTGGGAAATGTAAATCGCTCTGCATAAGTCTGCTAAATTCTGCCAATGTAAACATCATTTTGTACAGGCTTGTGCTCGTTTTGAGGGTGATGTTTAATGTACCACTACTTGATGTTTTTTTGGGAACAGGCCAACTTTGCAAGAGGTCGTTTGTGTTGGTTTATTTGAAGCCACCATTAAAAAGAAGCACTTGAAATGGCCCATGGAGCTGATGCCAGAGGGAGCCAGTTTTGACACTTCAAACACAAGCAACACTTCAAACTCGGCAAAAACAGCTTAAAGCAAGTTAGGCTGCAGTTATGTTTAATTAATCAAATCAATTGAGTAAACTTAGGCATTCGTCATGGAATTTGGGAGACTCAGCAAGCCGGAAGAGGAGAGGTCTGGTGATGGAGATATACAACTAGAGCTCTGTCAGCTTTTCAGTGGATTTAAAACCATTTGGAATCTCTGAACTTGCAACATGTGTTAGTTGCATATTTTATAATTTCACATTCATCAGCATTTCAGACTTGAGCGATGGTGCTGGTCTAGTGGTAGGATGTGCGATTACAGATCAAGAGGTTGTCTGTGCAATCTGGCTTTATCTTATCTCCAGGACCACCACCTCTACCCCAAACAAGACCCTTAAACTCAAGTTGTTTGAGGAACACTGTCCGTGAAATTAGGGAATGTAATCGTATGCCAAATGCAAACATGTAAATGTACTTGTCCAATTAAGCCCCATATTGAATAGTTTTCATTCAAATCAGATTTCAGCCCATTTGGAATTTCTGATGTGGCTCTGAGACTGGCAAGAGCTTTGGATCCCAAATCCATTACTGTAATCACCAGTAAGGTGGCGGGTATCAGCCATAATTACCATGAAGGACTGGGGCAATTTTATGCTGTAAAGCTTGGGGACAGCCATCGTTAATCACAAACCATGTGTGTAAGGCACCAATTATAATACAAATTAAAAACACACAATTGCTTGACAATCCAATTACATATGGTAATATTTGCTGTAGACAATTTACCCAGCGAATGTTGCCAGATGGTTCTGAACTGCATGCCTTAATGGACTAACATAGGTTTTACATGCTAAAGAACTTAAAACCTCATGATTCACTACACAACAAATCAATAGTAGTTCTTTAATAATGTTGTGATGTGTATTTTTAGCACTGCTACGTGCACATCATGTATTTTTAAACCATCATAATCAAATACAGTTTGTAAATAAAAATAATAATAATTATGCCATATCGATTATGTAGTTCATTTTAATGTGCATGTAGAACATGTATGAGCTATGAAGAGAGATCAGACCTACTATCTAGGCCAAATTTTAACATTCTTGTCTTATAACATGCTCTACACAGGGGTAAAGCAAAATTTTATTATAGTGGTAAATTTGCACATTTGCACAAATGGTATGATCAAAAACATTATAGCAAAGTGTTACAACCAAATTCATTTCTTTCTATTGCTCTTGTGATGAAATACTGTCCCTTTAAGAATGAAATTTTTAACAAATAACTTAAAACCTTAATATACTGATTACAAACCATGTCTTAATCACGTTACTATATGAACCCTGTATATATGTTGAATTCTACGTGCATAGCAAGATTTTTGTAATTTTGTTTGTTTACACTGGAACTGTATGTAGAAAACTGACCTCACAGCTTCATAGTATTTGTAATTATAACACTACAATGTTCATTTCACAAATGTCCGATACAACAATGATATTGTAAATTTGGATATCAGCTGATATGATACAAATCCGATACAATTTCTCAGTCTTTCTTAAACAGAAAACAGAAAATAATACTTAAAAAAATGTCTGAATACATGACTGAGATTATACTGTTATGTGAAGGAAATACTTGACTTCAGTACTGTTTTCCTAACTAAAACAATGTTATAATTACATATCCATATGTTTATGCTAAATTATTTATCATTATATTAACATCTAAAAAACTATTTGTTTAAACACAGTTGTGTAATTTTGTGACGGGGCCTGATTCTGCAGCACTAAAGCCATCAGAAACACAGAGATTATGAGTGAGAGCTGGTGTTGTTAAGGAAATTAAACAGTATAATTGTGCGATTAGCTTTTGGGGTTGTAATGTGTTGCGTTGCTTATTCTGCTCATTGTCATATCAATATGTAGGAATTAACGCAAATGTCGAACAATAAACCAGCTTTACCGTATTGCTATTCCCCATTCATGACCAATTGTGCGCGCATACAGATGCAAACCTACAATTTACAGATCGGTCCAATGCAAATTATGAATCATAAGCTCTACATTCCTTGGCAAAGTCCCAAGTGTAAGCAATTTGTCCTCTTCAAATCTATAAGCATCATAATAACTCACAAACCCCCCTCCAGATTATTTCTATTTTGCTATGTACATAAAGGATGCAGTATGTAGGATTCATATTATATACAGTCAATAAGTTTATGCAGTTAAGCATTTATGGTTTTAAATTTAGTTTTACTAATGCTATTAGACTTTATATGTTATTATATAATATTGCTGCAGTCCATATAGTGAGTAAGCATACATTTGGAAGTGATTTAGGCAGATAACATAGGCAGGTTGTCATTGAAGCCGACTGTCCCCAGGTTATGAAGACTCATGCAGTGTTTTGGTGGACTCAAGTTTGGAAAGCGCAAACGCCCATGGCTTTGTCTGGCCTGTTGGGATACAGCTTAATTAGAGCTTTTCCTTCCTCGCTGCTGTTGGATGCCAAGACCACTCTGTCACAAGATTACCCTCCTTAAAGAGCCGCCCTCCTCCCTCTGCCCCCCTCGCCAGCTCAAAGCTGAGGTCCAGAAGGCCAGGCGATGCGCTTCAAAGCTGCCGTAATCATCATAAATGGCATGACTTTGCCAGCTAGTGGATCACTTCAAAGCGGGAGGTTTGCAAAGCGGCACTGAGAGTGAACTTTCTTAGCCTCTTTTCACGAACCCTTACACTCATATACATTTTGAAAAAATGATGGACCCAAACTGGACAAGCACCTCTGAAGTTTCTGTCTTAATACAGTAATGTGTAAAAAAAAGATGAACATGATGGTTCAAATATAGGAGATGGAAGAAAGGAAACGGTAATTATTAATAATAATAATAATAATAATAATAATAATAATAATAATAATAATAATAATAATAATAATAATAATAATTTATTATTGCTTTTATATTCTTTTTTGTATATTGTTATACAGAATTTTTGCTATTTCAAAATGCAATGCTATAAAAGTTATGAATTTGATGTTGGTAATTTTGTAATTTTTGTAATGTTTATTTATATCTTCACAATTTGTTATTGTTTTAGATCTTCTACACAAATTAATAATAAAAATAAGAACAGTTCACACATTCATACAGCTATTGCTGCCAGTCACTTTTAACACATTTTTTTCCCCATGAACTAAAATAATAATATATTAGAATGAACAACAACTAATAGACTCTATATTGAAATTTGGATATTTAATTTTTATAGTTTTTATAGTAAAAATTGAGAATTAGATCATCCAGCCATGGATATGTATTTCTTAGAGAGGAAGCTATTTCTTAGCTAAGAAACTAAGAGCTGAGAAATTCTGGCTAAATTAATATGCGAACAACAATGATCCAATGTGTAGACCCCTAATTATTGCAGCTAAAAGAAGAAGACGAAGTTAAATGATGAATGGGAATATATATAGACACGCTCACTATGAAAGAAACAGTCACATCTCTCACGACCTTGCCTCTCCGCTTAAGCATTCAGACAGCATTGGAACTGGTATGACAGTTTCCCCTGATAAAACCCTGTCAGATGGGATTATTCGGTGCTTCCCGTCTCGTCAAAGAGGCAACCCTCGTTTCTTGCGACGTTGCCTTACAAACTGCTGTTTGGCTAATGAGGCATGGCAAAATTTTGGCTATAATTTGCTGGGGAAAGGCCAGGTGCCCTGTTTGATTTGCAATCAATCTAGGAGCAGGCGCTCTAACCACACATGTTCAGCTTACAATAATTATGCAGGCCTGATGTAGAGGGGTGTGCTAGAGGTCGTGCTATGAAGAGAGACGACTGAAGCTGTTTGAGAACACAACACAGTCTAAAGCTGCACTCTGGCATCTGTGCTTATAGAGTGTTTTGCTAAAGTGTTCACCCCCTTGGTATTTTTTCTATTTCATTGCCTTAAAAGCTGAAATTTTGAGTTAGATTTTAATAAATGGTCCTTCACAAAATACTTCAGATTAACAAGGTTAAATGGGGGAAAACTTGTCTTAAAGAATTCCTAAAAATATAAAACTGTCATGCGTACTTATGTCCCCCTACTGCTTTGAAGCCCCAACCATCACCTTCAGAAGCTACATAATTCATGCAACGTACACAATGTAAGTATTAAATGGTCTCAGCATATTTACGCTTCTTCTAATAGGCCCCAAGAGTCAAAACCACTGCAACACCACTAAGTTAGGGCTACCATCAAAGCAAGTGACAGGATGAAGACCAATGAACTCCTCACAATGGTCAGAGGAGAAGTACAGATCGGGATTTATAAAAAAATATCCCAAACCCTGACCATTACACAAAGCACCATTCAATTCTTTATTAGAAAATGGAAAGATGATTCCACTAAACCAAACCTGCGAAGAGAGTGTCATCCACCAAAGCTCACAGGCCGGGCAGGGAGGACAATTATGGCATATGGCATATAGTGTTTTTTATGGCATATTATTTTGTAGATGTTTTTAGTTTACTTGACAAGTAAAAACAATGCAATTACTAAACTTAAAATGAAATTAACAAAATCCACACATGCTACCAGTTGTAGAAGTTAGTAGTAGTTTACCATTTTGCTTTTTTGTTTAATCATTAGGTCTAGTTACATTTACACAATGCATCATGTTCAGGCTTGTAAACCCCCATCATACCACTACTGGCCTCCCTCTTTTTTTTATAATGTCTATGGTTTGTTTGCGCACACCTGTGTTTGTTAGGCGTGGACAAACAAACCATGTGCTAAACCTGTATTTAAATGTAACACAAATATTTTAAAATCGTTAACATATTAACAATTAATATCCTATTTTAATAAACCCATAAAGCTCTAAATTCATAATTAGTTTTTAAAACACTGTTTCCTTTTATTTCCTTTACAAACATAATTTGAGTATAATTGTAAATTTTCAAGGTAAGAATTTAATCCTTTTTCAAGGCCTGAATCTGTGTAACAATAAAAACACCGGATAAGCTAATCGGAATAACATCTGATGTAGTTAGTAGCCAATATAAAACACATTCTCTTTCATTTTCATAATGATTTTTCTACTGCCGTGCTGTTGCACACTGATTGGCCTGCCGATTATTACTGCAATATCAGACTCTATGTAAATGTAGATGATGACTCAATCTTATTCTTTTCTCTGTATGTGGGATTTCAGGTTTTATGATCCTTGATAGAATTTATTTAAAGCCATTTGCTGGTGCTGTGTTAGAACACTGCAGCTGTGGTTAGGAATTCAGCTTTTATCTTTCACCTTTAGTTCATCAAAGGTTACTAGGCCAATACACTTCATAAGGGCCCTGAAAAGCATTTGTTTGTGTTATAGTAACAATGTGGATACACAGTACGCAGAGGGGGAAAAAATAGAAATCCAACCCAGGGGCATGTTCCTGACACAAAGCAAGCGCACTGTGTCCTTGCCATTTCAAATACTTGTTCTGTTATACATTTCTACTCTAGCTACAGGCTGTAGGTTAGCTTATATACTGAAAAAGCCCAATCCTGTGGATCATTTTACTAAAAGTATTTAGGATAATTATTGCGAATAAGGGATGAAATGAAGATACCCACCAGTAGAGATAATAGAAGAAGGAAAGTACAAAGAAGGACATCTTGCACCAAGCCTCTTTCTGGCAGAACTTGAGCGTGTCTCCATTCATGACGTACGCTGGGTCGTAGAGCAGCTCCTTAGTGTCCGTGGGGCTGTGAAAGTACCTGCCGAAAAGGGGAAAAACAAAAAATGGGTAGCGCGCCATGATATGAACTTGCCCCTTGCTCTAAACTGGGGATTCCCAAGCATCTCTGATCCACAAGGCCTCAAACTGTTGGATTATTGTTCAATGTGTTTATGTAGTTCATTTCTTGACACACAAAGTGCTTTACAAAGGCAATAGGAAGCCGCTTCAACCAACATCAGTGTGCAGTCAGTGATGCAACAGTAGCCGTTCTGCAACGCAGATTAGCTAAGGTGGTGAAGGGGCAGGAGAGATTTAGTCAGCTGGACATAATGTCTGATTAAGGAATCAGGCTTGAAAGAGCAATGATGAGTCATTGTAGCAGAACATCAGGGATCCACCCATACTCTTTTAGAAAGATGCACAGGGATCATCTATAAGCTCAGAGAGTCAGCACATTATATTTGATTTTTTCATTTACAGAAAATGATTGCCCATGATTCAGAGTGACCGTAAGTGCCCTGTGTGACCACCCAGAGAGTTCTGACCCTTTTTAAAAACTACATTAGTTTAGATGCTGGGTCCAAATTTCACAGCCAAATTCTTAGCTTTTGGCTGTGAGGATGCATTTAAATGTACTTCAAATCAACCCACAGTCATCTCTTGCTAAATCTTTCTTTCCTGTTAACTGGTCGATATGTGTATATCTGGTTAATTTCACGTTAGATGATTACATGAGGCACATGTATTAAAAGAGTCTCTCATTTATTCTTCTCCTTAGAGATATTTTCCCAGGGACAAAGGCGTACCTAAACCATACTGTGATGACATGGAAACATGATTTTTCACTGTATAGTTGTTGTTTTACTGTGGTCTTTTACCCAATTTATTGCATGTTTTGATGATTACTTGTTAAAGAAATCCAGGTGAAGTAAGTAACAGTGCTTTACAATATTGTATGCATTGTCTGTAGCCAGTATACAGTTTAGTAGGGGGCGGCTTTTCCTTTATTTGTCTACAGAAAACTCAGCCATTTGGGCGAGCCGTCTTACAGCCATTCACAGTGTGCTGCGTTAGTGCCGTTCCATTCATGTCTGAATGCTTCCCACAACTAGTCAGTTCCCCTAATTTATCTGCCATTAAGTGTGGCCTTGATGTGTGCTAATGTGGAACTTAATTGGACACCAACGAAATAGAGGTTAATGACCCCACAACTAGATACTGCCTGGTCTCATCGGCCATTTCATACTAAAATGTGCACTAGACTGCTTAAACTGTTGCCCTTGTTCAAACAAAAAAGTAAGTATAGAAACTGATTGTCATTTTTAGCCCAGCATTGTAGATATAAGGGCTTGCACCTCCTTGATTTCCCAGTTTTTACTTGTTTTTAATTGTTCTTTTATCATAACCTCAAGAAAAGCATGGACAGAAAATAAACACAAATGGGCTCTTTCTAGTTCTCTTTTCATCCCATCAAATACAGTCAAGGCAGTGTGGGTAGAGGGTCTGGTATGAGTTGTTTAATTTATTATGTAAAAATATTTCTTGCAGTAGGGTGCGGTTCCTTATGCCAGTGCCATTAGTCTATGGTTGTAATGGTCTAGCAGTAGGATACTTGTTTAAGACTCAAAATGGGTAAAACATATTTCTTTATATTGAAAAAAGACTTTATATTACATTATATATTACTTTATTGTTCCATTAGAAATCCGTTGTCCATGTAAGTTACAGACATTTGATTTAGGAGGCCTCGGTGTGAAAGCAAAGGTGAGTTTTTTCTTTACACCACTGCTGGTTTCCCATTTCTTCTGCATTTATCCGGCCATGTTTACAGTGCGGACCCCTACTGAGCATGAAAACCAGCACGTACTGCAGCCTTCGCCGCCCGGGGTGGGGATTCGGGAGACGGCGGTGAATAAACACAGCTGCTGTTAGCTCAGGCATGGCTAATATAAAATCATATTCGAAACAAAGTTGCGACACAGCGAGCTGAAAAACGGGCAGCTCTCCAACGCCATGCCTGGTGATTTCTTGACAAGGAACATCGTCCGCCTGCTTACAGCAAGCGTTCAGGCAATTCGGGTACAGAAATACAGCAAAAGAGAAAGTGACGGCGCATGAGGAGAGAGAGAGACACACACACAGAGAGAGAGAGAGAGCGCTAAGGACATGGCCACAACAGCTGTGCTCAGTAGGGAAGAGCTGAGAGGAGAGAAAGATGGACGGATTTCATGCTACATCTCCCTCCCTCTGCTTTCAAACACTCCAAAAAATCTAGCAGCGACGGCAATTAACGTGATGGAGAACATCTCATAACTTCCACTGGCTAAGCAGAATGCTAATAAACTTCTGCAAGCATTGCGGGAACGAAAAAAATCTCAAACCTCAACCTGCACTGAAAAAGTTTAATAAATTGATTTATTAATTATCTTAAACCATCTGCCTTCATACATCCAAAAAAAAAAAGTTGTTTAACATCTTTTATACTGTGCTCATTCAGTACATTTATTTTCTTAAATTAATATATAATAATATACATTTATATTATCAAACTTAATTCAGATAACATGCTTAAAGTTGATTAACTTGATTTTATAAATCTTGATTTTTTTCCACATATTTAATAGAATAAAGGGTAAAACATTATATTACATTATACGAAATGATTTATTTATGTAATATTTATTCAAAAACAAGATTTATTAGAATATATTTTATATGCAGTCAATTTTGACCATATTTTATTCAACACCATCAAATAATTTATTCAAAAGGTTAAGATGGTCACAATTTTTTTTTTTTCAGTGTGGGGAGACAAACATATTAGCATGCACCAAACAGTGCCTTGTAACCAGACAATTAGACCCATGTCCTCAGAGACACTTTGCCCCCTAGCCCTTGCCATTAAATGTAGTTCACCTATTGTTTCTTTCCTAGGAAACATTCTTTGGCACTGAAAGCACAGGTATGCCCTGGAACTGCAAGCCTGACCATAGTAATTGGCTCACAATTGCAACTGGAGGAAGATTTGTAGCATGAGAAGTAAATTGCTGCAGCTCGTCCTTTTAACGGCTGCTTTTTCTGGCAGGTTTTGCTCATTGAAGCATTAGATTCCACAAACAAATACTTATATGTCCACATAGGACAAAAGAAAAAGTCAGAAGAAAGGAGAAATACTCATATTAGCCTTTTTTCAAGATACACTAGGGGCTGAAGATGCCTGGTATGGTGAACAAATGTTGTTAGTGAGTCTGTAGAATAATGCCACAGGGGCCATAGAAATGTCTGGAACGAGATATGACCATTGCTGTTTTGCACTCAAATAAAAACACATTCTGCCCTATGTAGCAATGGACAGTGAATGTAAGGAACTAAGGAAGGTTTCTGGAGCATGGACAGTCAGAAGTGGAAATGGAAAGGAAGTTAATTGAGCTCCTGTAACAGTGTGAACTCAAGCAAGGTCATGAGAAAAGAAAGTCATGAAAAACAAGAAAATGTCCTGTTAGAAATGGTTTGTGGTGTGATCTGTTCACCACATTATGAATATACTGGAAATCAAAAAATGTAAAGTTCTGAATTTTGTAGGTATATTAAAATGTTTAATGTTGCGAACCCGTAAATAAATAAAGCTACCTCAGATACTCACCTCCATGTATTGTAGAAGAGAAGAGGAATGTTGAGACCCACAGTTAGCCACTCCTGGGCACAAAGGAACATAATACAGAAGAGACCGTGGATAGAATACTCTGGAAGCACCAGCTGTAGGAAGACAAGCAGAGATACATGACTTAACAATTTATTATCTTTTGAGTTGATAACTAAGAAAAACAAGCATAGAATAGCTTTTGTCCATTATTAAATGAACTACTTTTTATCATATTGTCATTCTTGAATTACAACATAATGCCCAGGATGGAATTATTGATTCCTCTAATATTACAAAAGAGAAAGAATTCTCATATCAGAAGCTTGTGGTTAACTCTGTGGAGAGTAAAACTGGCTGGAGGCAATGTGCTGCATGATGTAAGTTCTTCAGCATTGAGACTTTGGGTCCACTAAAGGTGTTTGTTTTATTATGTTGTCTCAACAAAAGCTGACTTCAGGGCTGACAAGAGAACTGTTCACAATTCTCCCCATTTAAAGATCTGAGTCTGAAGAGCTGGCAAGGTGAAATGGTTTTACTGAATAAAGGATTATGCTTATCGTCATCAGATTAGTAAGATTATATTGCATAATACAGTATGGGACAAAATGACTGAACACTGATGTAGGTCATAAAGGAAATGAATTCTTATTGCCTACTTTGGTTTCCTCCAGTGTGGGGAATTTTACTTAATCCCCGTTTCATTCCAGATATTATGTAGTGCACATAATAATGCACAATACTATAAAAACTAATTCCAAAATTAATATAATATTTAATCAATTTGCTGTAGAAGATGGGAAAATTAAACATAAAAGTGGCATTTGATAAAATAAACCCCTGTATGAAAACCAAAATGTCAGTGATATAAGATTATGGGGAAACCCAATGATTAATGATGATAATATACTGTATGCCCAACCCTTTTCCCCCAAGATAGATGCTTTTGCAAACATGGGAAAGATATGTACTATTTGAAAATGTTCAATTCAAAATTGCAAAAAATTCTTTAACTCTTTTCCATCTGGACAGATGACACTCTAATGATCTTAAAATATGTCAAGAAAGAGATTGATGGATTTTGACCTTTACGTGTGTACACGCGCACACACACACACACACACACACACGTACGTCTCTGTATTACTATCTTTGTGAGGTCTTTCCATAGGCTCCCATAATGACTAAATGTTTATAATTTTACACCTACACCTAATCCTAACCCTAACCTTAACCTCAGTAACCAAATTCACATCTTTTACCTCTTTTAGTTTCTCAAATAAAACAAGCACATTTTCTATAAAGTAATTTTTCCTCATGGGGACCTCTCAAATGTCCCCGCAAAGCCCAAAAAAACAGATAAAAGTGATTTTAGGGGACAGAAAGGTCCCCACAATGCGATAAATACATGGACACACACACACAGAGACACACACACATATACACGTATTTCGAACGTCAGTCTTGCACATTTAATATTTTAATATTTTACAATATGGGCAGCTGTGTTGGGGGCACATCTGGCCAATTGTGGGATAATCTGCCTTCATCTGTAAAACCTCGGGTCAGATTCTCTCAGCATATGACAACCTCAGAGCACAAGTGCTTTAATTCTTTTCACCTCAGTAGTAAAGGCGAGTCAACATATATGGAAACAATATAGAAAATGCCAAAAATATCTGATTTGTTTCACCCAGAAAAAGAAACAAAAATTGAGAATATTTATTGGCTGGATGGAATTTCTTCACAATGATCTTGCCACTTTAAAGGCCTAATGAATCATAGGCTTACATACTATGCAAATATTACATCTCTGCAGATGGTATCGCTGTTGCTTTAAGTAGTGCATTCATTTATTTAATGGAGTCATCATTTCACACTAAGTAGTATCACTGTTTTAGTTCCTGCAAAAACATGCTGAATGTTAATTCTGATAGTGACACTGCACTTTGCTAAAGAGCTAAAGAGTAGGACTGATCTAAAAAGGCTAATGCACTTTGGTATTATTGTTAAAATACCACAAGGTCGCTCTCTTTTGGTGGGTTGATATCTGAACCACACTTCTGCCCTTTGTTTTTGGTATTTCATGCTTGTTTATCTCTTTCCCACTATTTTTAAAAACGTTCTCTATTGTTTTACCATAGAAATACAAATGGTAGTCTTTGTTACGTCCTTCCCATGAAACCCCATTACATACAAACATGGCTGGCATGGACTATAGTTCACAACAACTCACACTTTCAAGTATTAAGAACTGATGTGCTTTTGCACATTAAACAATTTAACTGCTCTGCAAGGCAACTGATCATGATTTCTGAACGTCACTTTTGCCAAGCCATTGATAGGTTTGCTGATTGCTTAACCATATGTTTGTTTTTAGGCAAAATAGTTTTGCCTCTGGACTTGGTCTGCTTGTTCTTAGTAAAGGAACTGAAACACACCTGCATTTTTCCTCTGTCTTATCTTTGCATACACCCCTTACAGTTTTGTTTTGGTGCTTTGAATCCTTGTGTCATGCCACCATCATTTGTGACAGATGGAGTGACCATAAACATAGCTGCTACAAGCATCTAGGACTAACCAGAAGGTGAGGCAGTCAAAGTCCGGCAGCGGGAGGAGTTGGCTGGGTCCAGCTCCTTCTCCATCCAGGAACTGCTAGAGTCTAAGGAGGAGGAGGAGGGGATGCCAGTGGAGGAGGTGCCACCATTCCTGCCGGCTGCTGTTTGCTGCCTACCCCACCTCCGACTCTGCCTTAGAGGATTCTGCCATCCTTTCGCTTACTGGCTCATGCCTAGTAATATGGTGTCTTGGGAGTTCCATGACCCAGAGGTTCAATTCACTGCTGTGCCTGCTCCCTGGGCTCTGCCACCTCCAGGCTCTGCATGTCCCCATACCTACCCCATGAGCTCCACCTGCTCCCGTGCCTGCTTCAAGAACTCCACCCACTCCCATGCCTACTCCTATAGCTTTGCCCACCCCCATGCTTACTCCGAGAGCCTACTGTCCCTAGAGGGTTGCCACTCCCATGCCCACCCCAGAGGTCTGACCACTACAGAACCACTTCCTATTCCTCTCGAACCTCAGAAGTTTTTTGGAGGTCCAATGGGCAAGCCCGAGGACTGCTGGACCGAGGAGGCCTCGGCTTGAACTGCTGATGGAGGAGCCCTCACTCACCACCCCAGCAGCGCAACCATGGGGGCCACATGAAGAGGGAGACTCCATGTCTTGCCCTGCGTAGGGCCCTCAGTTAACTCTGTCGTCAATGTCACCACCTCTCCACAGCTCTGATTCCCGTCACAGTCTTGATTGCTACTGGACCATTAAGTGTGCTATGTAGTATCAAATCATGATCCTGACACCGATAGGATATGGTCACAGACCAATACAGAATTATCCTGTGCATATGAACATATTTCGTGAGCAGGCCAAAATCACTTGTACACAAGTGAAAACAGCTCATTCTCACATGAAAACATCTAATGTTCATGTGATTGAAGACTCATGTGCATGCAAATCTCATCCTTTTTCGTATGTGCCCCCTAAGACGTTCTGTAAAAATCATCTAATAATTAACTGAAATTCTGTTGTTTACTGCAAAAATGATCGACAAAATTCACTAACGCCAATATGAAACTTTTCAACTGCATTTAAACTGTGAGTTCACTCTAATTGCAGCCATCAAGTGGCTTAAGTTTATCAACGAGAACATTTCTTCCATATCTAGTATTTTCTGGCTAAAGACATTTCTCTCTCTGCCGCTAACTCCAAACACCCAGAGCATCAGGCGCGTAATTAAGCAGCAAGCTCATCCCCTGCTTTTGTCCTACCTATCCATTAATTATGGGGGGAGGACCATCGAGCAGCGAAGTTCAGGAGCGTTGAGTGCTTTTCGAGTACGACTTTCTGAGCACAACCCCCTTTACCCAGGAGAACAGAAGGTGAATGACAGGCTCTTCAGGCCTCAGTTACCTAATGAGGGGTCTGGTGCGCTGGTGCCGCTCACTGGAGCGCCCACTCACTTGCTCTCTGCTCTCTCTTTCTCTCTTTTCTCCCGCTCTCCTCGCTGTGATAGTTCCTTCCTACGTGTGACACTTTCCCCCCCCATGTTTTCTTCTTCTAACGTCCCATTAGAGCATTTTCATTACTTAACCCTCTCGTACACAGCGTCCACTTGAGTGGACAACAATCCATAGGGTTCGTCTTAGAGGCTCATAATTTGTGCATGATGGAGTTCAAATCAGCCGTGGCTGCAACTGTAATTCCATAATCAGAATGAGGCCAGCTGAGTTCCTTTTGTCCCTTCATTGGCAATTTTCAGACCTCGGTTAGGCTAAAATGGGGACTTGGGCGCAACAAAGAGATCAATGAGAATTAAGGCATGAGGGGAACAAGAGATGTTGGAATGAAGCTTGAGCATTTTGCCATTACTATTCAACTAATGTCTACTTAACTGTGTTTACTAGAATGCAGCTATGATATATGATTTTTTGTGATATTGAAAAGTTAAAACAAATTCAGCTAAAGGTCACAGAGTGCTAGGACGGGTCATGCCTAATGAACTATTTAAGATTTTTTTTCTGTTATTAATTACTTTATGAGTGGCACAGTGGCACAGTGGCACAGTGGTTAGCGCTGCCACCTCACAGCGAGATGAGCCCCGGGTCGGCCATGGGGAGTTTGTATGCTGTCCCCGTGTTGGCGTGGGTTTCCTCTGGGTGCTCTAGTTTCCTCCCACAGTCTAAAACCATGCTGAATAGGTTAATTGGTGATTTAAAATTGGTGTGAATGCGAGTGTGTTGGACAAGACATACATGGATAAAGCTCACATACTTGTGGCTTTATAGCATAGATCTCAAAAGCGAAAGAGAGTCTCACCACCACGACACAAAACCAAGCGTTGAAAATTCGCTACCACCAGAACATCATTGGCAGGCAGATCTGCAGTGAATGTCATCTATGTAGATAGGAAGAGGAGACCATGCACCATATTGTGTCCGGATGCAGAATACTGGTTTCAAAAGAGTGCCTCGATAGGCACAAACAAGGACGGTACATACTGTACCTGTATTGAGCACTATGCAAAAAGATGGATGTTGCAGCAAGCTAGAAATGGTATGAATACAAGCTGGAGAATGTGATTTCTATTTCTAATTCTAATTCTAGTTCTAGTTTAAAGTTATATTTAATATTCCATGTATAGCTTAAAATGTATATTTTGTACTTTATTTTTTATTGTTTATTCCATGTGCCTTAATTGTTCTTTGTTCCCTTTTTTCCTACTGCACTGTTAAAACTGGAGCCACGTCGTCTCGTCTCTCTATGTATCTGTACAGTATACAGCAGAGATGACAAAGTTTACTTTGACTTTGACTTTGATTGACACTTGAGAGTCTGTCTTGATGTGGGACATGACCATCCCTAAGGAACTTGTACTCCACGACAAGAAGAAGTCAACGACAACTCAACATTTGAGTTAAACGGTCGGAGAAGATCACAGAGTAAATGGATCTGGAAGTCGAGATCAAACATATGTGGAACACAAAGATTAGAGTCATAACAATTATCATCTCAGCAAGAAATAGACAAACTCCCATGCTTATCCAGTGACAGAGAACTGCAGAAGATAGCACTGCTCGGTTCCACCTGCATATTACAATGAGTGTTAGGCTGAAGCAAAACCTAAGGAGCCAGGGTACGGAATGGGATTTGAGGGCAACAAAGAGGTTGATGAGACCATTATGGCATAAAGGGAACGACAGATGTTGGAGCTAAGCTTGAGCATTTAGTCATTATTATTAGACAGATCTGACCTCTGTTTACCGAGATAGAGTTTAGACATCCATTCTTCACATGACATATTTATTGATTTTTGCTAAATATTGACTGAATTACTGCACAGGCTAGAGGCAAGCATCTGTATTCTCTTTCTTCTGCCTGGTTTGTTCTCTGTGGTGACTAATCGAGCCGCCGTTCTCCTTTTAGCCTCAACAAACCGTCCTCAGTCTTAGCAGATCAAAAGAGGTCCTAGTCTCCAATTACTGTCCCTCTCTTTCAACAGCAGCAATAATTAAGCGCAACAAATAATTACACACATTTTCTCTTTAAAGGACACCTATTCTCTCAAGACAGAACTGTGTTTGAACTGATGATGTTATATAGACATTGTATTTATTTAAGACCTAAAGCATATTTGAGCTGGTAACATTTATTTTGTTGGTAGTCTTTTGAATCCTTTTGATTTTTTCAGAGTTTTAGCTAAGAACCTCATTTTTATTCCCACAATTCTGAGAACATCAAATGTCTTTTTAACAAAAAAGCGAATGGGGAAAATGCATCAGCGAAAGACGCATTTTGAAGGCAGCGTGCTGCGTTTGCAGCCTGGTTTCACTCTGAACCCTAAAGCACCAGTCCACTTCTCTAAGAGTGCAGCAATCAAAGGCTGTGCAGGACGGAGGGTTTTTTCCAACATGCTTCAAGCCTTAACGAGTGTATTATTGTGTCTCATGGAGAAAGGACGTCCATGTCAGCGAGGTTGGAAACAAATATAGCAAGAGGTCAGATAGTGTGCAAGGTGTAGTCCTGCAAGATGAGCTGTTTGAGAGGTACTAATTCCATTTCCAAACCGCTACAATCCCAACTGGGGGCACGGGGGGACCGGAGCCTGTCCCGGGAACTTTCGGGCGCAAGGCGGGGACCAGCCCTGGGCAGGCGCCAACACACCGCAGGGCACACACTCACACAGTCACACACACATTCACACCCTAAGGGCCAATTTAGAGTTGCCAATTAACCTACAACGCATGCCTTTGGATTGTGGGAGGAAACCGGAGCACCCGGAGGAAACCCACACAAACACGGGGAGAGCATGCAAACTCCACACAGAAAGGTCCTACGGCCGTTCCCGGGGTTCAAACCCAGGACCTTCTCACTGTGAGGCGGCAGCTCTAACCACTGTGCCACCGTGCTGCCAGAGGTACTAATTATTTTATTAATTAATTATTTTAGCTTTTCTAGTTATTTTTAATTAAGGTGCAGCAGCTAATATACAAAGACAGTTCAATTGAAATAAAGACTATTTGGTTGACTAAGAAAAACAACATTGTTATGATGTTCATTAAAAAAAAACATGAAAACTTGAGTGCACAAAATGTAAAATTTTGAGTTTTTAAAGCTTTTATACAATGAAACTTTGTATACTGTACATAATCATTTTATTTCTTATTTTCAATGTATCAATTTACATTCTTAACTACATCACTTATAATCATCATTAACATGCATTCATTACTAAACTCAACCTAAGTAGCAATCATATGGACATCAAATGAAATATTCTTCACATTACTTGTCAATAGTGTGCCCATGTAGTTTGAGACAGTAATAATCGAACATTAAGCACCGTTAATATCTATTTAGCAAAGCCAGTCTCCCGCTTGACCACTAGGTGCTGCCATGTCTTAACTTTGCAGTCCTCGTTTATGGTTTGTTTGTCTTAATGTGCTGCACCTGTGCTTGTTTATTTAAGGCCACCTCTGTTCTTTGTCTCAGTCTTGCATCTGTTACCTTAATGTAGAGTTGCTGGCTATCTTACTCCTCTTCTGGTTTATGGTTCTTTGATTTTGGTTTCTCTGTTCAGGGCATTTCCCAATGGCCTGGTTTCTGTTTATTTCTGGTTTGTGTTATTACAGAAGGCTAAACCTTGCCTTAGTGCTGTGGAACCATCTCACTTATTCATTTAATTCTTTGTAAAGATGATTTTTAGGAATCACTTTCCTCTTGTTTCAGCCCTACATATGTTGAATGTTGTATTTTTTTCCTGAGAGCAGGACATAATATTCACAAAGGATAATCACATGCAGCACACCTTTACCAAACATGTGTTGTTTCCATGTTCAGTGAAGTGTAAAAAGTCCAGTTCCAACTCTCCTCGCTCACACAGCAGCATCTGGTATCTTAGGCCAATACAGTCCAATGCTCGGCTGTGTTGTCTGCAGGAGGTTTTGATAACAAGATGCTTCATTTCTAATGACTCTTCCCAACATAAGTAAACATGCACCTAATAGGCACAACTGTTCACTGAAGCATGCATACATTTTTATCTTTTTCTTCCAGTAATGCTTATGCATATGTTCATTAGTTCCAACTTAGCTGGGCTTGCCCTACTCAGGGAGCGGAGGGAGATCTTCTTTTCTGATCCAGCACTCTTAGCCTTGGGCTCTTGTAAAGCAAGCGATTCTTCTGCCCCAGGGCAGGATGGGGATTTTTTTTCTCCTCCGCTCCAGCAGTCTGATATAGTGAGCACTAATGAGAAAGGCTCTGCCCCATTACAGGCCTGGGAAGGAAGGTGCCAGGTAGAAAACAAAGGTGCCAGGTGCAAACAAGGCAGAAGTCCAGATACAGTCTCATGTCAGATATAATGGTAAAAACTATTTCTTCTAGAATTAAAAATCTTAAATCAAGTCAGATTTGTGACGGTACTGAGTGCACTTCCACCACTATGCCTCTTGGGACTCTTTCTCTTCCTTAATATAAAGGGACATTGCACTCAGAATTTCACCAGTTTTGACCACTTGTATTGTCTTACTGATGATAATATTGCTTCTGTTCTAGACTACTTTGCCTGCTTTTTTGCTACTCTTTTTATTTCCCCCTAAATTGCCCCAGGTTTAGACTATACTGTTAAATTTTGTGGCCACACTTTTTGTCTTGTCTTTGACTCTGTTAACATCTTGACGGATCCAGTCACAAGTGGCCAGTTTTAAGTACGTCAGTTCACACATGGTATTAAAATGTGTCTAAGAATGTATGTTGAGTGACCGATTGTCATTTCAACAATATGCTGTTGTTGATGTTGTTGCCCCATAAATGAGTATGTTCTTCCTCTATCACAGGGGATGTGGACTGATTGCATCTTTTATGTGTCGCCCAGCACTCACTTTCACACTGCTAATGTAATGTGGGCTTATGATTGAAACTCAAAGGGACAATTTCCCAATCGAGGATTAAGTCTAGTCCAAGACTAGATTTGAGTTTGAGTGGTAAATCTCCAGTGGTACTACAACTTAGTCCCAGACTAGGCTTAATCCTTGTTCAAGAAACCAGCCCAAAGTATCGTGGGTGTGTTAAAACCTGTGCAAAGATTCATTCATTCACTATCCGGACCACTTAATCTCTGTTGGGTTTGCGGGTAGCGGAGCCTATCCCAGGAACTACGGGCGCAAGGCGGGGACCAACCCTGGGAAGGCGCCAACACACCGCAGGGCACTGTGCAAAGATCTTTGATCCAAAAATGACCAGACAACCAAAAACATGTTATTGTCAGGTGTAAACTCTGCCTTTATTGCTACTGTTTGCCCAGTTTCTAAATAAGCCTGTGTATACCTTCTTGGGCTCTTTTATTAAAGTGCTTCTTGTACATTAGTAACTTCTACAATACCACACTGTACAATACAACACTACAGTTATAATGGGCAGGAAAACATCCCAAACCACATGTACTGATAGGGACAAAATGAGTAACTTTTTCCCCCATCATTTCTGGCCTAAAAACTTGCTTTCAGGCATGTAAAATCTTGTGATCTCTTAACTTAGGTAAAATGAAAAAGGATCCTGCTGTCTTTTTCACAAGGCATTGCCTTTCAGCATGTCATGTGTCGCTGCCTGTTATTGCTCGTCCTATGCAAGCTCCTTTGGAGATGACTGTGTTTGTGAAGTGGTGTGATGGAGAGGACAGAAACCTTTGTACTGTATCATCAAAAAGTAGTGCACCGTTTGAAGCGTAAACCCCCGCCGCTGTGGCAACTAGGGGGGATTATTCAGTACTCCCCAGTGACTGCCTCTGATTGGCTCGAAAAATATTCACCTTGACATTCAGTGTTGGGGAAACACACCAAGCAGCAGATAGACCAACAAGGATGGGACATTACACAGCTTGATATAAAATGTCTCAAATCAGAATCACATCCCCAAAACTTAAACGACTAACAGTAACAGAACCATGTTGCAGACATTTTGCTTTAGCCATAAAATGGTCATAGCTAAATTTGATTAATCTGTAATGAATCTGATAGCTTGGACTCAGAAAGGACCTTTTAAATAAAACATAGCCTTAGTGCACAAAACAGGTCCACTGAGAAGCATAAATGAACAAAGAGGTCTGCACTAATTGCTAACAGGGAGCATAAGCTAGGCTAAGATGAAAACAAGGCACAAAATTTGGAAGGCAAACAACTGGGAGTCAGTAAAAACACAAAGAGTGATAAGTAGGCAGGACGTTAAAGAAAACAAAATACAAGACTTGGTACTCAACCATATAGACTGACATTTTTATTGTTTATTTCAGTCAAAATTTCATGGCAAGATCTAAGATGATCTTTGTAATGGTTAAAAACTGTCACGTTCTAAAAAATTAAAACTCAGTTCCAGTGGGATGTAGGTTTGCATGCATAAAATTTCAAAAATCATTTTCAAATCTGATTTTCTGTCAAAACAGCCCTTGAAAACCCTCTCCCACAAGTACGTTTTGTTGACCTTCAAGCATATTTCGCCATCTTGAAGTTTTCCAATTTTTATATAGAGGCAATCGAGGGCCATGAGAGCATGAGGTTTTGAAGAATATCAGCTCAATCAGGACATGACTGAGAACATCATTCTTACAACACATTATGAATAATTTGATAACTTATGATTTCAAACTTGGATTGCCAGACATAGATGCAAATATTTGCAATGATTTTGTTGTCTTTACAATCAAAATTAAATATCATTTTTCACAAGAAAGCAATTTTACCAGTAAACAAAATGATGCCTTTACAAAATACCCCAAAAGTCCTTAAAAATAAAAAGAAGGGTCACATCATTATATTGAGACTATTTGTATAACGTTATGCACAGGAATGGATGTAGTCCAGATGTCACAAACACCTGCCTGTAACATTCCTCCGAAAGTGTGCTTAACTTTCTGTGAGAAATTATACTTAAATGGCCAAAACCTACAATTTACATGTTTGGTACTTCGTTGTATGTTCATTCAATTGAGTTTGACTGGAAGTACTAATATAAATGAAGAATACTTTTAGGAGGAACCTAAAGTCAAGTACAAAATGATAATCAGTGTTTAGATTACAGCCTATTTTTATTTTATGCTCTAATATAATGATCAGTGTCTTAGTCTTTTCAGAGATAAAACAATGCTACAGTTGTAAAATAGAATGCGGCTTTTGTTGCATGCAAGCCCTGCATTATTCAGCAAATACAAAGCTTCCGGTTGACTCACACAAGCAGAGAGCACAGCTCATTTCTTCACTTTTAGAATGTGAGGATCTGGGACTCTGTGTGCTTTAGCAAAGGTTTCACCTTGACCTGGCTGGGAACGTGCTGCCAGAAACTAGGGAGATGAGAGCAGAGTTTTCAGATGATAAAATACATGCAACTTTGATGACAGTGAGAAAAACTCTCTTCCAATGCGGCAAGTAAACAGAAAATGCAAGGTGAAAGATTATCCAGCTCAGTGCATTTTGATCCATTTCAGGAAAATATTATAATATAATGCTTCCGCCATCATTACTGGTGCTGTCGTATGAAAACAACACAAAATACTAAGGCCAGAATTCCTCAATTTGCCTCATAACTTCCACTTTGATTATGAGAATGTACACATTAGAGTGCTATGACTAATGTTTTTATTTTCTTAAATTTGTTCTTAAGATAGTTAAGATATTGAAACTGTTTACTATTATACATCTATAGAGTTGAAGAATATGCTGATGTAAATGCACAAATGTGCACGCAAAGAAATTTGTTAAAAAAAAGTTCCATAACGCCTTTTGAATATTCTATTCTTGTTACGGCTTTCCCCAGACAGTACTCCAGCCGGCCACCAGAGGGCACCCCTCTTCTGTCTTGTCTCTGTGTCCTGTGGTATATCAATCATTTCTCCTTGTCCACTGTTAACCCAATTGATTAGTTATCAGTTGCACCTGTTCTTGTTTGGTGCTTTGTTCCCATTATTTTGATGTTAAATAAAAGGATGCTTTGCACTGGTGCCTCCATTTCCTTATCGACGACAGTGACGGAAGTGACAATTTTTAACTAGGTTCAAATCTCAAATAAGGAAATATAAGCAAATCTCAGATTCATTCTGAAAACTGCACAAGTGGATTTTAAGAACAAAATTCTTTTTAAGAACAGTTGGTGAATGAGGCCCAATTTTTTAAACTGATGAAAAGCTGTTCATTGTTCAAACGGTGTCCACGAATTAGATCACATCCAATACCATCATATGCCATGTCATTTTACAACAATGATAGCTCACATTTCACTCACAAAAAAGTTCTAATTATGTCGAAATGGAGCATGTTGCAACTGGTGACTGACTTGTTACAAAATGTGAGTCCAACATGGCCGTTGATATTTAGGATGCACCTCAATCTGCAGAAATGATGCACTGCAACTTGTGTTTGGTGGACCCTGTCGACCCTATTAAATTTATATATTGTGATAGTTTTATTTTTAATGATAAATGTGAAATAAATTGTTCATATTGTGAGACTCAATATATTGCCCAGACCTAGCTGTGATGTGAAGTTTTTGATGCCATATTCAAATGTGCTTTTGTCAGATGTGTCTTTGCCTTGTGTTGGTTAATCCTTAAGGTGGTTCTTCATAATGAACCAGAAGAAACTGGAAATGTACAGAACAGCGGTGCAAATGGCACATCAGCTATTTTAAAGAGATCAATTTGGACACAATAATAGTTTTATAGTCATTTAGAAATCCAGATATTGAGATACATTAAGCAACTGATGTAGAACCACCATAAATAATCCATGCTGGGTCATTCAAGCAAGGGCACAGAGGCCCGGTGGGATGCAATACGAGCCTGAGGCTAAGTGTTTACCGCAGAGATAATAAATGACACCTCTCAAACCCCTCCGGCATACGGGCCTCAAACGATAGCGAGTGTGTAAAAGAGAGAGAGAAAGAAAGAGAGAGCGAGAAAATCTAGTAGAAACTGGCTTTGAGCAGGAGCCTGTAGCTGTTCTACAGATTTCTGGTACACATCTAGTATTTAGACCACGTGTTTAAAAATGAAAAAGAGACCCTCTAAGAGAAGAAAAAAATTCTAAGGTACGGTACACTTGGTGGTATTTTTTCAAGTGGTATTTTACTTGGATTTGTTTTTTTCTTGAAATAATCCTTTCCCTTTTTTAACCATCACAGTCTCTTGTTTGGGCCATGCTTCCTTTCAATTAGCCAAGTCCAACAGCTTGTTAAGGCCTGTAAAGTTTTTAAACTCTTTAAAAACTGCAGACCAATTAGCAAGTTTGGAGTTGGGCCGGTACTTGTTTTAGAAATGTAAATTACAAGGTGATTATTTTTTCCTCAACACAGTGATTACCATAATTATTTCATCCTTTTTTTATCTCAACAAAAAATACATTGTGTTATATCTCTGAATAGTTTATTTTCTATGAGGTAAAAAGCTGTTGGAATGTTCTCTAAGTGTGGCAATCCCATTATTTTTGCCTACGGCTGGAGTTGCACATGACCAATTTAAAAAAAACAACAACAAATCCTCACCTTAAAATTTCCATTGATGCTTGACACAGTTGCATCCTCAGCTAAATGCTTTGGATTATGTGTTTGTGTGTTCAAAGCTGCAGATACTGTAAGAGGTGCGAGCCCTGCAAATATCACCCCCATGCTGCTGAGCTGCTTTGTCTGGCCACTCGCTCACCCTCTCTCTGTTACATGGTAGAGTGATTCCATAAAACCTCAACTCTTACTTACAAACCTTATATAGCTAAGGATTAAGCTGATCTCCACAGCATGTAACAAGTCTGCTGTGATATGGACTTGGATATAGACAAAACAATATTCAGCCAAAGATCACCACTTTTAAAGCATTATTCCTGCTCTCCACTTTTGTTCTTTACACATCACCCTTAAATGCATAAAAGACAAGCTAGTTATAGTTGCACCAAGCAGCAAAGCAAATTCCTTGTATGTGACAGCGTACTTGGCAATAAACCTCATTTTATCTCTGATTCTGATAATGTTTGTATTGGTATTGGTATATAGTGAAAAGAAAGAATATGTAGTTTTAGAGTAACTTGAGTAACTCAAAGGTAATGAATTTCCTTGCAAAAGGAGTTTAACCAATAACAGTAATTCTGCTCTAATTGGGACATTATCTGACATTATCTGTATTTATCAAACCCTCTTATCCAGAGTGACTTCTAATCCCTAATGACAAGGATTTAGTGTTAAAGACCTTGCTCACCGGTGGATTTTAAGCTCTCCCAGGCTTTAAATGCCCATTTTTATGGTCACCAACACATTGTTTCAGTCTTTTAGACCACCACACTACGTTTTGCTTTACAAATTCATGAAAGCAATGTTTAGGTCAAACCCAATGTTGCCTTCAACATAACAGAATGATTGCAGTTTCTTCCACACAGTGAGATACACAGTTTGCTAATGAAACTCTGTTATTAGACCAGCACTCAGTCCACAACCATAACCCATCATCAAAGCCCAGGAACTTGTATCTGTACTGGCACTAAAGAAAGCACATTCCTACTCTTTACCTGACAATACACTTGGGATTACATTGATTTTATTCTCTCTTTAAGCCAGATGCTGCTTACCTTTCGGAGAAGGCAGCATATCCTCTCGATGTTCCGAAGCCTTTCACGCTGTGGAGAAAAGAAACAAAGACAAAGGCGTGTTAAATCCTCCAGAACATTCATTTTCGTACTGCTTACGCCAGGGACAATGTTCATGCTGCGACCCTGTGGCCCAGAGCTGCCAAATTGCTCGTCGCGATTACAAACCGGAATTAGGAGCTAATCTGTACAAGGCTCGTTGTCTCAAGGAAAGACTGTGACCTTCAAATTAATTTTGATGATGGGGGAAAAATGTACATAAATATGTAGGAAAGTTATGGGATAGAGTGTATCATTTTGTTTGTGTATGTTTTGGTGTATGTGTAACTCTGCCAGTTTAACCTAAAGCACTCTTCTCCAGCTCTTGGCCACAGTTCACTGGTGGAATTGTGAAGCACTACGAACTGGCAAGGACATCAAGGGACAGCACAAAAAAAATCAAACACCAGGCAGAACAAGCTGTGAACTGAATTACTGAATGGCCTTTGAAAATGGTGTACAGTGATTACATCAAAACATGTTCACACATTAATTATTTGGTGGTACTTTCTTTTGCTTCCTGTTATTTAGGTTTATTTTAGTCTACCTACATTTAAACCACAGGGTCAGCATCACAAAGCAACTTTGCTCATTTGGGCCAAGCCCCGAAGAAACCTTGAGAGAAACCAAGATCCAGAAGGAAAACCCAGTGGCAGCCATAGTGTAACGGTTAGAGACTTGGCCCCATGATTGAAAGGTTGCTGGTTCAAATTCTGCACCAGTAAAGGTACCACTGAGGAACTCATAAGCAAGGTACCATCCCCAAGCACTGCTGCCTTGGTGATGTCAAATCTGCCCACTGCACCTTCACGGATGGGTCAAATGCAGAGATCACATTTCAGTGTGGTGCACTCTGTGCACAATGACAAATAATCACAACAGAAACCCATCCACTTCTGGGCAATGCTGAACTCATGCATCCAAAGTGTAAACACAGCATAAGTGCTTATTCATGTAAAACTGAAAATGTTTGTGCTTATAAGGGTCAAAGGACCATACAGTCCAATTTGTCTTCTGTTTATAAAGTTCAGGTCTTAATATTTTTTAAATGTAAATCTAATTTTGCAGTTTAATCTGTATCAGGAAGGGAGAAGAGGCTGTACATGCTTCTGCAAGGCTAAAACTAATGTGACAAATGTATGAAAAGAAAAAATGTGGGTAAACAATGTGACTCTCAGAATTTTAAAGAGGCATTAATCAAAAAAAAAAAAGAAGCTATGCATAATTGATCAACATTTTTAAAAAGTCCTACTAAAGAGTGAGTTCCATCATCTTAATGTATTATTCACAACGGTGCCCCACGCTTCTAAATAATGTACCACAAAGCACAGTAAAGCTGAACAACCGGACCTACTGATAACACCATTGTTTTCTACATTACATTGTTTCTCAGAAGTCTCTGCATGATCCCTCCTAAAAGATCAAAAATAGATATTTCAATCCTGAATTATTGAGCTCCAAACCTTATTATTATATTTTTTAAATTCTTTTCACTTTTTATTAAAGTGAAATTCCAGAAATACTGGAACCTCACAAAAATCCTAATATTCCCAAAATTGTAGAGGAATGATTGACTATTTCTGTAATAAAAACAAATCCTGTGAAAGTTTTTTTTTCCTAGAAAGAGTTAATCTTGTCAAAATTGAAAGTGGAAAAAATACTATAAATAAGACAAACATAATTTGCATATTTGGGGGAAAATGCTTCTTAATGTGCCAGGCATGTCCAAAGTCTGAGGTGGACTTTTATATGGTACACGTCTTATGTCTCAGGAAATTCCCAGGGTTATTGCTTAATGGCTCACTACACACTAGGCCAAAAATTCCCATATCGTGCATCCCTAGTAAAAATAAATTCCTTTTTTTAAAAATAATGTATCCCAAGACTGCAAACAGCAACTAGCTGTGTCCTCAATGCCCTTGTCTTTTTAAGACATTTTGATTGGTATTCTTCCCCTTCTCTCACCCAAACCGTAGCTGTGGATCAGAAAAAAAAAATCCAGCAAACGCAACACTGAACTCCCTATTTTTGGCCCTGCATCACATTTGAGTTCATCCAAATTTGACTGAGCCGTCCCCCTCCCTCATTCACACCACCGTCCTCTCTCCTTGTCTCATCTGGAGTTTCGACAAGGCCATGCAAATGCACTGCGGAGGAAACCATGGAGACGGAGATATCCGCAGACGTATCGGTGCTTCTAATTAGTAGGCAATTAGCCCCGGCTTGCTTTGAAACGTTAGTCGGCGCGAATTGCTCTTGACAAGCAACGCCTGGCGCAGTGTAAATAAGATAAACAAAAGCAAACTTCAGACGCTATGTAGGGGCCACCGAGTCAATTCCATGTGTCAGCGAAGGAGCTTCCCGTTGCGGCGGAGGATCTGTGATGACAGAGCACAATCATGATGGCCTGAGAAACTGTGATTCACAAAGTACATGAGAAACACGGCCTCGTTTGACACATACCCAGTCTGTGGCATTTTTTCGCGTTCCTACTGCACTGCATTTTAACAAGGTCTCTTCAGATTGCAAATGCGTTGACAGTTTTGTTGCTTGATCTCTAAAACGTTATTTTATTTCCCTAATATAAACTGGCTGCTTACAATTTTCATGCAAAAACAAAACGTGCCAGTTTTTGGCATTTTGTATTTTTACTCGGTATCTGAACATCTTGTCATCATGTCAACTAAAGCATGTTCTGCAATGAGACTATCATAAACATTTTAATAGTGTATTCACTGTATATTTAGCTAGGTGTGTCTCCATTCTAGCCTTTAATAACTAATTTGCTCTTAACAAAGGTGTGACCTTGACTTAAAATCGTGTTAAATTAAAAAAAGGTTATTTAAATGTTTTAATAGAGTAAGAAAAATACATTTCAGTAAAACCCATTGTCAGGTTTTTTTTATTAATCATGTGAAAACTAATTATGTGACATTGTCTCAATTATTTGTATTTTATTTTATAGTATAACCAATTACAGTTAAATTAAGGTACTTTTCCAGACATTCCCTTCCAGAATGACCCTAATTTTCTCCTAAATTTCAGAAACACTTTCCCTGACAGCAACCTGAGGGACCCTATGGTACTGCTTGAGGTAGGAATCAATCCTACGACCCCTTAGTCCAGAGGCAAGGATCCTAACCACTAGACCACTGCTATCATGCCCACATGCTCACATGACCTCACAGGGGGCAGTTGGTAGTGTAACAGTTAGGGTGTTCACCTGGTGATCGAAAGGTCACTGGTTCAAATCCCGCGACTGGTTAAAGTACCACTGGTACTCATGAGCAAGGTACCGTCCTCAAGCAGTGCTCAGTGGGCACTGTCCATGTCAGCTGCCCACTGCTCCTTTATGGATGGGTCAAATACAGTGCTCCCATTTCACCAAATTATGAAAGATACTTGTTTGAACATAATCCAGGAAACCTTTAAATTGGAAAAAAATAATATATTAATGTTATATTTGAAGAATAATCATGGAAAATGAAAGCCAGGTGAGTTTTCATTTTGTGTCAAGCAGCAAAAAGTTGTAGCATATACCATTTGCCTTGAACTTGGCATCGCATGTGATTACTGCGAATGTGCACATTGTTAAGACATTGCTGAAACGTTACTTAGTTGGGTGAGTCTCAATTCTAGTCTGTTTTGCTTAAATGTTCATAACGAAGGTATGACCTTGACAGAAAATCTCATTAGCGCTGGATCCCTGAGCCCGAATTACAGCAATGCTATTAAATTCCCAAGTGAAACCAAACTCGAGAGGCCATTACCACATGTGTAAAGGGCATGGTTATTTAAAACTGTGAAATTCTGAATAAAAATAAATACATTTCTGCACATGTCAATAAAAATGCCATAAACCATTCTACGGTCAGTAATAACTTTACTCACATGAATTATGATTATGAGACATTGTTATGAGTGAATGTTGAATTATTATCATAATTCATGTGGCTGCAGTTTAACCACATGAATTATAATGATGTCTCATTCACTTAAAATTCACTACAGTTCGTCTCTCCAATCGACTCCATTACCTAACACTGCAATATCACAAGCTCAGACAGATGTTTCAACCACGTCTGGTCTCCGCAATCTGAGCCTTAACCTTGTGCAAATCAGGGATCCTGATATCTTAGAAATAGCCAAGTGTGGATTATCAAAAAAAGAAAGCAAGAGGTGAGTTAGTTCATAGGCGGCTGATGTAGTCTGCGTGTTAAGAATGAATACTCGCAATGACTCAGTTCACTCTGATGAGTCTCTTTCTCTCGACCCCCGCTGGCTAGTAATTTATTCTGTGTTTGTGTGCCTGACTTTTTAATGCCCACGTAAGATGAGCCGGCCACCGCAGGCTAATTGAGCATTAGCCTGCGGTGGACAGGACGCAACAGATTGTCTACGAAGCCTAGAAGGACAAGTGACATCCATAGCAAAAGGAGACGACCTCAAGGCTCTCACTCTCTCTCTGTCTCTTTCTGTCATATGGATTCTATAGACTGTGGATGATGGCTTCACTATTAAGGGAAATGACAAGTGTGTGGAAGATATGGATGTGACAGCGGGAGCCCCTTGGCAGACGCATAAGCATGGTAGCCGTGCCAGGGGAGCTTGTGGCGTGCCATAGCTCATCCTCAATTTAGCTGGTTTCGTTTAGGAAGTGCTTGGAATGCCTTCACAAGCCCCTCAGACCACAGCGATGTGCAAAGTGTGAATTTATAGTTTTCAGAATTTTTGGCTTGCTGCAACAGCTCACTGATATTTCTAGGTGGCTGGAGTTCTGCAGCGATTTTCAAACTTACAGTGGCATTGTGTAGAATACGGAATCTGTATTTCTGTCTGACATTATTCTGAATAGAATAAAATGGTCTATGAGGTATTTCTGTGGTCAGCAGGGACAGTTTTATCATATCAGAGACAGGAAGATTATGGTAATGTATCTCTAGACAAAAACTATTGTCTGAGATAAAAATTTTACCTTATCTATCTCGTTTCATGTTTCACTCACACACAGTCACAAGTGCTAGATTTATGCACAAATGTCCTCACAAAAAATCACAAAGAATTTGCAGCTTCTCTTATATTTTAGGGAACAATCAGGTCTTCAAAATACATAAATATCTGCTCACACAGATATACAGATTCAGGTCTTGCTGCTGTTGTGAGTGTAAGGGCTCAGTCTGAATCCAAAAAGGAGTCTCTCACCAAACAGACTTTCTGATCTTTACTCCCAGTCCCAGACTCCCACTCTGGTTTGTGACTTCTCTGCTTTTGGAGTTACTTGTTTGTCTGAAATTTTTCTGTTATGGCAGCTTAGCGGGGTGTCTTGTTTTGGTTTTGTGCCAGGTTTACACTACCAATTTCAGGAAGCCCCTACTCCTAATAAAACATGAGTTTATTGTGCTCTGCTATTGTGTTCACCTTACAGAGAGGTATTTCCATTGATTTCCACAATTACTCTACGTAAAACTTAACTCTAAGCTCAGTGACCAAAAGCATTGTTGTCCACATAAATGTCTGACAAATCTCAGGTTTTCCTGTCTGCTAGAGTTGTAATCTAGACCAGCTAAACCGAGACCAAGTTCTGACCAAGACCAGCGTGTTGAGACTGAGACAAGACCAAGACTCTGAAGGGCTGAGACGAGACCAAGACTGGGCCAATGCAAGTTTTACACTACATGGCAAATAAGTGGAACATGTAAAGCCTAAGCAGCCCTGAATAAAGCAAACAACATACACCAAGCAACATAAAACATATTAATTAAATATTTCTCACTTACATATCTATAATGAGGAAACTGATCATATGTTATTATCCTGCCATCCTTTCCAGACAGCTACAAATTCACCTGTGTTCATGTGCACACATGTACGTTTGTGAAGCGGCGGCCAGGTAACCGTGGTTGGCAGTAACATTACTGGTTGCACTTGAAGTGAGAAGATATCCAATCTGACAGTAAACAGCTCATTAATCATAATATTGTAAGAGTTGTGGTCTCAAAATAAAATTCTGAGTCCTCTTTGTCCGAGTCCATGAGAAGACCGACAACAAATATGGCAGAGACTGAGACCTTCAAAAACTGGTCTCAAGTGCTACGAATATCTGCTAAAGGACAGGGTAATCTGCGTTTATCAGATGGATATTTTAAATTAGATTATATTCCCCCTGAAATGTACTGTATTACAGTCTATCCTAACCTAATTCTAACCCTAAACTTAATCGCAACACAACCATAAAACAATATCAATAAACACCAAATGTCCAATGATCCAATGACTTTTCTTTGTGGGCAAATTCTCTTGGATTTGGTACATCTGGCTAAGAAATACTAATAGAATAAATCCACAGCTGTTACAAAACCAAACAAGCATGGACACCAACAGATCTTGCTTTTTGTGATGTATTTTTCTACAAAGCAGTTTTTCCTTTTGAAGATTAGTTCTTATATTAAAAATGTTCTTAGAAATTACCACAAATGTGACAAATCTAATGTATTCCTATAATTTAGGCCACTGTCCTGTCCACTCACCTAAAAAGCTGTACAAACACATCTTTCAATAAACACCTTTTTTCGTTGTTGAAGACCAGTCTTCGCATACAAAAATCAGAATCTTTCCTATTATTTAAGGGACAATGGCAACCACCTAAAAACTTACACACACACACACACACACAATTCCAATTGCTCCTCTGCCTGCCAGGCTGTTCTCAGCTTCTACCTCGAGTCCTGCTGGCTGTGTGAAAGAGAATAAGCCCACAATCTCAGCACCGCTATTGTGCTTTACTGCCTCCGGGA
This sequence comes from Distichodus sexfasciatus, assembly GCA_032718565.1. Lineage (NCBI taxonomy): Eukaryota > Metazoa > Chordata > Actinopteri > Characiformes > Distichodontidae > Distichodus > Distichodus sexfasciatus. Next base: position 355,902 of record JAVGVS010000328.1, on the reverse strand, counting down.
GCCCCGCCGGGTTACGTGGGGTAAGGCCTCGGCTCCTCCATGGCCCAGACTGACAGAAGCCACCAATTAGCCAGGTAGGGTGTGAGAACAAGTCGACTGAGATCCCAAATCCACGAGGAGGCCATCAATCTTTAAGTTCCTCTGGCCCCTCCGGCGGCGCTCAGCCTCCCCAGTCCTCCTCCGTTCTCCTGCTTACCCGACGAGAACGGTGGGAGGAAGAGGAGGCGGGTGGCATTTTTCTGTGCGTCACACTCCACGTGAGCTTGCAAAGTACAAGATGATGTAGTTCCACTCACAAACTACATCTCGTCTGTTCCGGACTGCAAGTAGGATATTTGTGATTCAAAATTTTGGAGAAAGTTTTGCAGTCGATTATTTGTCATTGTGAAGACCACAGCAAAGGACTCAGTGCACCACAACCAAATGTGGCCTCTGCATTTAACCCAGTGGGCAGCTGACATGGGCAGCGCCTGGGGAGCAGTGTTTGGCTACAGTACCTTGCTCATGAGTACTTCAGTGGTACCTTTACCAGGTCGAGATTTGAACCGGTGACCTTCTGATCACAGGGCGGTTACACTACCCATAGTGGAGTACAAGATAACTTTATAAGATTGTCCTATGCATAAAGTGATAAATTAAAAATGCATTAATTACATAAATTATGCATCTTGCCAACATTTACAGTATAATCTGGATGATAAATATGCAAAAACAGCATTTCATAACAACATGTCATATATTTGGGTACATATTATATATGACATAATAAGGTATATTTGGGTACATATTTGGGACTGTGTAGTTGAAATGAACCTGGGCTAGTCTGGAGCGGTTCTCATTTGTTGTATCTGTCATAAATGAGAAAAGAAGGTTATTAAACAATGGAGTCCCATGTAAATCTAGGCCACACTTGGCCCAAATCAGACAGAGCTTAAGACCAACAGTGAAAGGAAGCCAGAAAGCAGCATTTGTCATCAGCAATCATTTCGACAACTGCCATCCAAACTGGCAGAGGCTCCAAATCTGTTCTGAATGAATCCCCTTTGTTGGCGGAGAGCGGCATCAGGGACGGCAGCATTAATCTGACTTTTTTGATAATGCTTAGTTTATTAAAGAATGCTGGAAAAGATTGTTGGCCCTGCTTTGAAGGTGTGAGAGATTGCATGTGTCAGTCATGGTGTCTCCAGCTGGGAAGAGATGGAGCTGAGACAGCTGGCTGCTGTATTATTCATATGGAGCTGCAGAGAACAGGAAACTTTCTGAAGCTCGGGGGCGGGGAAAGCACCTGGCTGCTGCAGCAGATCAGAGGCCTTGTTAATACATTACAGCACACACACACAGCCTTGTCTTGCTATTTTTGTGAGGCACTTTTATTGACTCCTATTCACAAATGTCCTCACAAAGCCTCAAGAATTTGAGCAGGTTTTTCTATCTTTTAAGGATATCACAACGGCCTAAAACATACCAGAGGATAAACAGGTCCTCATTTTCAAAAATGTCCTAGCAATGATCTGACTAAATCCCAGGTTTTCTGGTCTTTCTCAGTCAGATCTTCCAGTCACACACAGCCCTAATCTTAGCCCTAAGTTTATCCTCACAACAAAAAGCAACGGATGTCTCAAGGATATTGTTTGATAATCCATAAATGTTACACATCACATAAAGAGGATTCCAAATTTACACTGAGGACCCACATGTCTGTGTCCAGCCTCACAAGAGTCGTGAGTGTTGATGGGCAGCACCCATGGGGCAATGCTTGGGGCCAGTACCTTGCTCATGAGTACCTTAGTGGTACCATTACCGATCTTGGGAATTGAACCGGCGACACTCGGATCACAGAGCCGATTCCTAACTGTTACGTTACCACTGGAGGATTCCAAATTTACATTGAGTACTCCCTCGTCTGTATGTCCAGCATCACAGCTACCCTTCTTTAAATGTCTGATAAATATATCTGTCTCATCGGGTTTAGTTCTATTGAATGCATCCAAACTATTTTATGGAGGCAGGAGAGACCCGTCTTAAATTAAGACTTATACTAGAAATAAACCCATACAATCTATATATTAAACCAATTCAACTGCCCCAAAAACAGGTGTTCTGGAGAACTGTTACACCCCAAATATGATGCATTTAATATGGCATTTACATTTCACGACTTGCAAATAAGGTTATGATGGCTTGCAAGCTTGTTTATATTCAACTGCAGGCATATTTCTCATCCTCATATCTCTTTACTGCTTTCCTGCCTTTAAAGTTCCGTTTCTTGTTCCTGTTTCTAAAAATTGTATTCCTATTGTCATCATTATTTTTTAAAATTATTTATGTTTCCTCAGGTTACCATACCTCAATTTAAAACTCCACTTGGTGCTGTGTGCCAAAACATGAACAGCTGGATGTATGTGTGTTATAGTCTGTACACTGACATGCACAGATGTATAGAATATGCTTGCTTGACTGCAATGTGTGGTTAAAGCCACATTACTATACTTCGGAGTAGAAAAATCTCCACTCTTTTTCCAATATCATCTATTAAAATGGATGCACTGATATCAATTACTTTGCTGAACACTGGAAGTGAGATTTTACTGGGACACCAAACATAAATACTGGGGTAGGTGCCCCAGTAAAAGGGGCCTGGCAACCCCATAGGCTTAAACTCAAGTTTCACTTCTTGACTTGACTTGACTTCTTGAGTCGTTTCTTATAAGACATGGTTCTCCTTATGAGGACCGTTCCTCATATACAAAATGTCACAACAGCAAACCACAAATATCTGACAAATCTCAGGCTTTCCTATCTTTCACCTAAAACCACTTAAAACATTTTGTCCCTGTACATACATATATTCTTACACACACACCCCTAGACTTATGAAGGTGCTGGTCCGACAATATTGTTGCACATAAAATGCACTTTACTTACTGCATGGAGTGGATTGCCTTGATCAACTGGGACTTTGAAATCTGCCTGAAGCTCATCGAAGGCTGTTATCTAGTGGAATAAGAACAAGGAAAAATAGAACATTAATATTTCTTTTATTTAACTCTACTCAAAAGATATTTTTGTCCACAGTTTAAACCTATATAAATGGATACTGACGGACTGTTTTCCTACCCGTGCATATAGAGATCTGCACTGGTTTGAACAGGGACAAGCTGTGTAAACTTAAGTAGGGCACCAATGACAAAGTGCTCTGCAGCCTTGTCCAACTCAGGGCACAGGTAGTGCAGGAATGTGTTCAAATAGTACATGTTTTGACAGTGATGAACCACCCATTTTTTAAGTATACTTTTCATCAGTCATACCGATCAGCCTACCACCACACGCAGTCAGGTCTTGATATTTGTGAGGCAGTCCCATGTGTGGGTAATTAGTCCCCTAGATACTCGTTGAAGAGTATCAATACCATGATAGCTATGAACATTCTGTCACTACAGTCATGATATTCAAATGTTTCAAATGTTCATTTCTAGCGTTAAACTTCCACAGTCACGTCAACACAAAGCAACACCATGGTGCCATGAGTCAAAGGCACATTGCTGCTTGAAATCCAAACCTGTAAGCAAGACTCATGTTTGACCAAATTAGCTGGTTATTTCTCCACTTGCACATACATCGGCCATCTTTCCCCTGAACCTTCGCCTGCTCTTTCAACTATATTGACATCCCTTTCAATTTCTGCCGGCCACTGGCCAAATACGCTATGGGTAAACATGGTGTGGGGTTAGCACTGAATGTTTAATAATAGATGGTGAGGTAGGTAAAAAAATAGGTGGTTTTCATTATAGGATCCCTCTTACATTTAATTATGCTTTAATAAAAGTCTGCATTAAGCAATTTGTCATGGATCTACTTAAACCGTTCCTTTGCCAGTGCAATGCAGCTTAAGACATGCATACCATATTTTGCATTATTCATAATTGCCCATTTTCTGCTAATTGCATACAATAGCACACCTCAAAAGGATAATAAGCTCTGGGGCTAAAAATGTGACACCTAAATAATTAATCAGCTTTATTTAAATGTTAAAAAGGGCTGAAAAGTCGCTGAATGGAGCTATTATTTGTTCGCTTTCTTCTCATCATTTTGCCTTTTTGCTGGAAAAAAGGCAAACCATAATGGAAAATCTTAAGCAAAACCTTTCAAGCATTTTCCACTCAACTCACCACAATATATGACGTTCCTGTGCATCGCATTATGAATGTTCAAGAAATGTTTGCCAATGCTGCAGTCCCACTTTAAAGGAGCTTTAAGAGCATGTGACTAAAAACCCCTCAGGTTCCTTCTTGTTGCCTTTATAGGGAACTGGACTGTCCTGGATGTGCTCCAATAATAGATGACACACCGCCACTACATGCTGCATATTCTCCAAATAAAACCAGCAGGCGTAACCTTATCTGTCACTTAGCATCTTAGAGAGGTCTGATCCACTTCCCTCCTGCTGATGTCTCTCATAAACTCATAATGGAATTCAATCTTTTTTTTCTGTGCTAACTACATGTTGCCCATCAAATCAGTACGTTTTCTGGCCAGTTGTAAGCTCATAAAAGCGAAAACCATAATAATTTTAATTATGTTAGAAACTAATGAACATCTGCTACACCCATGATTAAGTATTTGTTAAGTGTAAATCACATTAGAACCAAAAATAATTTGAACTCAGAATGCTTAGCCAATATGTGAAGACAAACTGTGATAGAAGAGCAAAACGAACTGCTGTCATACTGTCTTCTCTCTCTCTGTCTCTCTCTCTCTCTCTCTGTCTCTCTTTAGTGAACACACTCTGCATATCTACTCTGATAGAGCTTAAGGACAATAACACAGCAAACACAAAGCTTTATATGCTACTGTACAGTAAAAATGTCGACTCAATGAGGAGACTCGGATTACGTCCTCATACAGGGTTCCACATTAATCACTCAGGGACATGCTAATGGCACAATGAAATAAAAAAAATGTTGCTGTATATAAAACGAGGCTCAACCTTTGTTGCAAATGTTAAACACATATGAACACAGTTCACCTCGCCAGTTCGAGCTTTTCTCAGTTGATTTTTTTGGAATTCTGAATTATATGGCATGATAATAGACGGTGATGTTAAGGTGTTATACCTTCATTGTATTTATGGATATATGTTATAGTAGATTCCTTATCATTTTATAGTATGTCCAATGTAAATGTACCGATGATTTAATGTATAGGTGTAGTAGAGTCTGGAACAGAAAGTGCAAAGGATATTATCTTGTGCCCTAATATTCAATTATACTTCACTGACTGTGTTTGCACTGCACTCAAAAATGATTACATCTTCAACTTTCTTCTTTTATCTGAGTCTGTTACTCTTGAGCTGGCAAATGTTGCATTTGCATTAATACAAATATGCAAAAGAACATTTCCCATTTATGTGAGCAAAATCGCTTTTTTTTCAGAGACATCCCTTTAAGAGAAATGATAATGTATACAGTATGTGCACTGAGTGGGGGGATGCAGGGAATAATATGGCACGAGAAGAAGACAAATTTAATGAGCTGTAGCCATCATTTGGAAGCACATAATAAGCTTTTTATGGCTCTCCTTGTACTTAAAATGCACTAAATCATTAAGAGCAAATTGTCATTTAACACCAAGCACTGGTTTGACATCTGTAATTCACCCTCCTGTTGCATTTAGTGTAGGCCTAACTGTAGGTGGTAGCCAAGAATATAAGAGACGATCGTATTTATTGCTGCTTTAAGCCTATTACACGCCACATCCGTGTTGCTTATCACTCTGAGGTAATGATAAGTTTCATTGAGATACAGCCTTTACACATAAGCGTAACTCAAGGACCAGTGAATTATTACATGGTAAAGATGTGTACTGAACATTATTACTGGCATTTTTATACACTGCATGTGCTCACGAGACTACGGTAATGAGCCAAATAACATATACATGTGACATTTTTTACTTCATTCATTTCAAGGGCACGCAAGAGGTTGAAAGAGTAAGGATTCCACCCAGATCAAATGCGGCGTGGTTGTGAATAAGATGTCCAAAGCCCTAAGGACGGCACTTTCTTCGCATCAATGAATGGCAAGTCAACAGACCTCTGTCAGGACTCAGCATATGAACTAGAGTATGATATCCACGGGCTTCCGGAATGACTCTAAGCTCCAGCACAGTGGACTCATCCTCCCAACGCCAGGTCAAAGAGGCGACACAGCGATAATTACGCCCGTCCTTTAACACTTTGATCCGTCATGTCTGTTGCTATGCAAAAGGCTAACCCATGGCGAACGGCTGCTGGGGCTGACCCAAATCTAGTGCAGTCTTAAAGATGAGGAAAACCAAAAAAGAGCATTTTAATTTTGTAAAGGCTTATATTAAAGACTTTTTGTTTCACATCAGTCACCTACAACAATCAATTTAATCTTCTGTATTACTGTTGGAATGTCAAACCTGATATATCTGTTCTATGTTCAAAGTGTTTTTCATACCGTTCATAGTCAGACATGGTCTATTAATTAGATTATACAGCTAACTGAAATACTAGCTGTGTAATTTGGATAATCAATGGGGAAAAGCAATCCCTTCTGTATTATAACATGTCATATATGGGCCACTTGGGTTTAAAAGGTTGAAATTTTGCTTGAGGCAGCAATAAAAAATAGAATTAGAGATGCTCTAATGAGACTTATCTCAGTTTCTGCAACACAAAAGAAGATGACAGCATTGTCACTTTCTGACACTTTTAAGGACACAAAGCAAAATCCCTGGTGTTGGATTAACACCTTTCTTGCTGGAATAACACCAAGTGTTCACAAGTCCAGGTGGATACAAATGAACATGTTCATTCTTATGGGATGCTGTTGTCAGATTGCTTAGTCTCTGAAAATCTATGGACCCATATATGACCCCATATCGCAGGAGGCAGGAACAAAATTGCCAAGAAAAGCTGCTTTAGTTAACCTTTTCCAGCATGAATAATGAGTCACTAAATACGACACTATGGATGGGGGTCCATTCAAGTGGACACAGCATACGAAAAGGAAAAATTTACAATTAGTTTTAGTAAACTGCATAATCTATACAGCAAATATATTACTGACCAAACATATGTTTATGAATGATTTAAAAAATATACTGTAATATACTGATATTTGTATAGAAGAATGACAGATTACTGATTTATTAAGTATAAGACCAGACAAAGCCACAAACCATAAAATATGACTCAGAGTTTAAGAGGTTAGACACAAACTTTAATCTTGGACCTGAAAGGATTTCCACTGGGGAGATCCCTGTTTGATCTTCTGCACCATTTCCACTTTTTTCCACCAAAATCACGTTTCTCTTCATCTCACTGTAACCTAAATAGCTGCAAATATCTAAGTTGCACAAAATCCCCAAATGATTATTATAACTCATTCTTACCATATAATTTCACAGGATGCCGAAGGCTGTTAAAACATTATATGCAAATCTGCTTTAAGCAAAATATCTATACCTACAAAGACGACAAGACTGTATATGCATGAAATAAAATACTTGCACATTATCAGAATTCGTTTGAAACAAAATATATCTAACTAAAGGGTCAGCTAGGGTATAGATTATATATGCATGAAAATAAAATATCTGCACATTATCTAAACCCTGTTTAACCTAAATATCTACTACTATGGTTTACAGTGTACATGCATGGAAATATAAGGTAAAATCTAAAACCCGAACTCTCAAACCTCCTTTAAGTCCCCTTTAATCCTTGACTTTTTTCATGCATGCGTAAAGGCAAAAAAATTTCGTGTTTGCAAAATCCCAAATACATTCTCCCTTTTCACAAAAAATGGCAAGCGCTAAAAGCTGTCGAATGCAAGTGAGAGACGCAGCCACTTACATGCCAGATCGCGAAGAAGATCAGGGAAGCACAAAGGACAAGTGAAAGCATGTAGCAAAAGGCAGCGAAAGTGAACATAATTGATGGCGCGCTCGATGCACTTCTGTCTACAGGATGAATGCAGCCAGCGTTGGGGGGAAAAGGGGGAAAGAAGGAGAAGGAGAAAGACAGGAGCGTTTAGGCGACGCGTCTCCGCAGTAACGTGAGCATCTTCCGTCCGAACGCTACTGCGCCTGTACGCGAGTTTGGTGCCACATCGTTGAGGAAACTAAACTAAAACTCCATTGTTGGGTCGTAAATTTCTCGAAAGGCCAGCGGCGCAGACGATGAAGTGTCCAGCGGGGAAATATAGGGAGTGTTTTAGGTCCGTGTGTGATGCGGACGCGGGACGCGCTGATGGTCCATGTCGCGCCGGCAGAATAGTGAGGACGAGGAGCAGCGCCGCTCCCCAACTCCGTTCCTGCTGCTGCTGCTGCTGGGCAACAACAACAACAACAACAACAACAACAACAACAACAACAATTATTCAGCCGCTATCCTCTAACCCCACCAAAGCAGTGACGAACGTCTCTCTCTCTCTCTCTCTCTCTCTCTCTCTCTCTCTCTCTCTCTCTCTCATGCATTAAATGATATGAATGTTATGTTAAATACCATACATTGTAAAATATTGACCCTTTTATACAGAAAAATTCATTCATTCATTCGTACTTCTGAGAACTTAACTAATGTTTGAATTTAATATTATGTGTAAATAGAATTGTATGGTTGTACGTTCATCCAGTCTCACTTTATGTTGGTGTGAGCATAGGTCTCTCTTTATCTCTCTCTTCTAGGACTTTGGTTACATCTTACAATGCATCAAATAGTAAAATAATATTGCATATAGGTCCTTTATACTGAAAATTTTCATTTCACAGGTGAATTACGGGTCCTCCTATCTCGGAGAGCTGTACGTAAAATGACTAAATGACAGTATAGCAAACTGTAAACAATAATTTTTATGTTTAATATTGTATAACATTTGGAACTATTTTCGGGTTTTTTTTTTTTTTCCCACAGTTTTATTAACATAAGTTGCCTCTAGTTTCAGAATACCCAACCAGTGGAAGTCGGTTATTTGTTGGCGCCATCTTGTGTAGACTCTTACAACGACGTCCCGCTGATTTCATCACAGGAATACACAAATAAATGGTCGGTGTTTTGGAAGCAGACTTGCAGCTCAAATTGCAGTTCGTCTGGCCAAACACTCACGCTTCCAAGGCAATGAGCATTTAACCATAAAGCTTCTTGAGCTCCATTAGAACCATAGCTACAAAAGGAAAAGTCCAATCCTTAACCTGGATTATACACCACATGCAGTGAGAGCGCCAGTTCGAGGTGATCGTTTTCAACTATAAATCTGGCTTTTAAAAAAAGACATCTTAAAATTTTGCCATATTTTCCACTGTATAGAAAATGACGCTAGAGGAAAGACAACACATTACAGAGAAACAGAACAGAAGATGGTCAAGAGGCTGTGAGAAAGAGTTCAGGCCTCATGTGAGACATGTGGAGCCTGTTCTTACTGAGTAAGTATTAATGATATACAAAGATATTAAATATATCTCCCAAAACCATTGAAAAAGTTTTTGACCGTTCAGATATAACATCTTTTTGCCTTTCAGTCAGCTTTTCTCTTAAATTGCTTTTTCATTTTCTGTCCACTACTGATTAAATGCAGCAAATGGTTATTTCATTTGAACAAATATTGATACTTATAGGGCTAATAATGACATATGGGGTGTTTATATGTTTGAATAGGGGTTAATTTGGTGAAAAACCTCTCTGGGAAACATACAGAAGTTGTTTCACCTTAAGAAACAGAGCTTCATGATATAATAAAAAGGTTATCACAAAATATTTCTTGTACATAAAACATAAAATTACAATTAAAACCAACTTAAAATTTACAAATTTCTCTGGACCTTTTTGAGTGTGAACCATCTTAAACGTTATCCAGTAATTATATCACAGACAATTTAGCTTTTTGTTTTCTTGCAGGCAGCAACAAAGTTCTATCATGATGAGTTTGAGTTAATTTGTCTTATTTGATATTGATGAAACAATACAGTAAATTGTGATGCCCTATTGAGGAATCAGTGTGTATTTTCTGTATATTTATATACAGGTTCCCACCTCTAGTTCCCTACCTCCTGTTTTAAATTTTTCAAATTGGTTGTGTGACCTTGATCAAATCACATTTATGCTGGATTCTAGAGCTCAAGCAGTGATGCCCTTTCTGAAATCAAAGCTTATTAAATTCCAGGTGAAACAAAGCCTATTAGTCTTCACGTGAGCATGTATATGGTTAAATCAAATTTGTAAAAGTCCTACGAAAGTAACAATAACCAAAAAAGGGTACAAGCCTTACCATCTCTATTAAACACCTATAACTTATGTATTATGATTTTGATGTTATTATGTTAACTGTTTATACTACATCAAACCCATTTGCCATACACCTTTTGAACCGAGGTATCACACAACTTTTGTCCAACTTTCATTACATAATATAACAGGCACAATCAGATATTACTTTAATAGAATTTTAAGTTTAATTAGTGATATATTTTGAATTTTGATTGCTTAATTTTATTAGAATTATATCTTGGGGACAGGAAAACAGATTTACATTTCACTGTGTGTTGTACTTACAGTATAACAATGTATCTGACAAAGGAAAAAGAAACTGTAAGCAATTCTAATAGAATTGAGTGCTGCAATCTGCATTCAGAGGCCATTATGGTTTCTCAGTCTGAATGGACGCTTTTACTCCAAACTTTGACAGACAGTCACTTATCATGTTGGAAAGCGAGTTTTACAGATAAATTTCTGCATGGAAGCACTGTAGAATACACTCCCCAGAATCAACAATAGAGAAAAAGACATGGTGAGTGAATTATTATTATTATTATTATTATTATTATTATTATTATTATTATTATTATTAATAATAATACTACACCTATAAACTTTTTTCTGACATTTTATTTAGTAATATCCTGTTTCAGGATATTTTACAAATTAGACCCAGTGCTAATCATTTACATGTAAGAGAAACATTGAAACACCTCTCTCTTTCTGCTACTAGTAAAACCCACCTGCCATCTGGATTTGGGCTCCAGACCGTTTCTATCCCCAGAGTACAGTCCTGACTTCCATAAGCTTGGATCGACATTACCAAAAGCAAGTTTTGGGTAGGAGCTTTGTATATTCTTTTCTGTTGCAAAATGAATTTCATGTCCAGTTAACTTTTGGGGGCGGCAACAGTGGCGCAGTGCATTTACATTTACAGCTTTAGCAGACGCTCTTATCCAGAGCGACTTACATTTCCTAATTTCAGGGACAGTTCCCCTGAGAGCAACTTAGGGCTAAGGGTCTTGCTCAGGGACCCAGTGTTGGTAACGCCAGAGGTCAGATTCGAACCCATAACCTCTTGGTCCAAAGGCAAGTGTTCTACCACTGGGCCACCAACACCCAGTGATTAGTCTTGCCGCCTCACAGTGTGAAGGTCCTGGATTCGATCCCGGGGTCTACCGTAGGGCCTTTCTATGTGGAGTTTGCATGCTTTCCCCAGGTTTGCGCGGGCTTTCTCCAGTGCTCCGGTTTCGTCCCACAGTCCAAATCATATGGGTTAATTGGCGACTCTAAACTGGCCCCATAAGGTGTGAATGTGAGTGTGCGTGCCCTGCAGTGTGTTGGCGCCTACCCAGTTTTGGTCCCCGCCTTGCATCCGTAGTTCCCGGGATAGGCTCCGGTCCTCACGTCCCCTTTAGGGATTAAGCTGTTCAGATAATGACTAATGGAAGTTAACTTTTGGTTGCAATAAGATGTATTTGGTTTATTCATTGGACACATTTGTGTTACTTTCATTACATATTCTTACATATTCTACATATTAACTATTTTCTGTTGTTATTTCTTTTTTTAATTCTCTGCTTTATATGCATTGTAAAAATGCTGTAATTGCAATTGTATCTTAACATGCCTTTTGCAAAAAATTTGAAGTAATGACACTGACAAGTAGATGGTGCTGTTTCCTCAGGAAAAAACTAAAAACAATGTAAAAATATTGTCTATATAGCTGCGGAAACCCAGTTGCACAAAACATATTGCAATATTCATATTTATTATTTGCTTCCATTGTCTAGGTATTCACCCAATAAAGCAGATACTTTTGTTCCCCTTCAACCACTGCCAGAAAAGCCTTAGTAAGTTTCATAATAGTATTTGTTACAGTTTAAGGTAATGTTTTCACATGGTCTGAATGTTTTACTCATTATAAATTTACTCTTTTATTTACTCTTTTTCTCTTGTCATACAGTTACATTAATTATTAATACTTGGTGTCTTATTCCAGCAAGCCCTATTCGGAAAAAAGGAAGATGCTGGAGAAAGAACAGGAAATTCTTCAAGTACAAAATCTTAGCAAATGGAGACCAACACCTTCAATCTTTGAAAATTATTTTTAGTTATGTAATGAAAAAATTGTTTTTATGAGTACTTAATCAATTTAGGAAATATATTAATACTGGTGTTTTCATATTTTGTTTTGATTTCCATTTAATTTTATGATAGTTTTATTTGCTAGAGATGTAGTTAGAGATTATTTGTATGTCATTTGTCACTTGTTACCTACCTTAGCCTTATTGCAGCCCAACTTGCAACTCAGTTACCTCTACCAGCAGGATACTGTTCCTTGGCACACTGCAAAAATTCATTCAGGAACATGACAAATTGTTCAGTGTGTTGATTGGGTCCCCAAATTCCTCCGATCTCTGTCCAGTCAAGGTTTTGTTGTGTGCTAAAATAAATGCACCACACATTATTTCTAAATATTTTTTCCCTCAGCAAATTTAAAAATGATAAATATCTTTTTTATAGCTAGATTTGGAGTTTTGAAAACCTAGGAGGTCTTAAATGCTTAAATTAAAGGTCATATGCTACTTATATTGCAATGCTTAACTTTATACAGTCAACAGATGGCGCCAACTTATCACTTATACGATGCAGCGAATGGTTAAGACATGCTTCCCTTTCCCCCTTTTTAGAACCAGGAAAAATTTATCCAAAGAAACCATAGATGTCTATGAAATTCTAAAAGATTAACTTATACATTATACATTAATCAGTTAAGTTTAGAAAATGTTAACTGTGAGCTATGGAATATTTTAATGTTGACATATTCCAGAATTTTCCTGCCAGTATTTCCCTTTTATTTAAGTCTAATAAAACAAAGCTTAGGATTAGAAGTGTGCTTCTCTCACTGACTGGCAGAAGGAACATATCTACTTTCACCATCTCCATGGCAATCTCCTGGTCACCCATTTCTCTTCTCCCCTGTTATAGTTTAGCTGCGTTTCTCTAATGTGCTATGCCTATATTTGTGCTGATCCTCTTTCCTTTGTTTTTGGTTTGCAATTATAGTATTCACATTGATGAGTTGAGCGTAGGATCTCAAACATAAGTCTTTTGACCTCAGGTTATGCACATTTCAGTGGGAATATCTTCTTATTTTGTTGCATTTTTCCATGATTGAGGCTTATATCCATCTGATGGCTTGGGATGTGCAAAAGTGTGCAAACCACATTAAACAGACATGTCTACCTCAAGACAGGTCTTAATCTGGACAGTTTCCTGAGACTGAAGTTTAATACAGGCTCCATTAAATCTGCCATTATTTCCAGATTAAGCTGTAGCCCACAGCCTGGACAGCTGATCAGTTGTCAAAGTTTGTTGAGAAATAAAAAGAAAAGCAAATCATTTGCAAGAAATAAATAAAAAAGAAGGATTTTATACTTTCTTTAGGCTGTGCATTTTTTTAAATTAATCAGTAATCTCATGTGAGTAAAGGATGGAAAATTGTTGGAGAACTGATGGCCTTGCAGTGGTCTGGTCTTACAGACATAGGCCATGTGTGCAGTTTAACAATGATATTTGCCAGGGAATGATTCTGATAAAAAGTACTCATCAATAAAAAATGTTGTTCTAAAGTTACAGTGAATAATCAGTGTTAAGTTTCTGTTCCATTTTAGATGCTAGTGTCACTCATACCAACTCGTGATTTCAGACACGATTGACCCTAATGTAGATCTTTATAGCTTAACCTACCAGGTAAACCTGAAATCCTGTCAGCATCTTCTCCTCTCGCCAAGTAGTGTCTGATCTTCTTCCAGTGTCTCTTCTTTCTAGCTTTAGTGCAGAGGCGTGTGAGCATGGGGGAGTACAAGGTACTTGTGGTCCCAGACTGATTCGCAAGGTTTTTTTTTCTACACTAATTTTGTTTTCTTCTTGGTACCTATAAATAATGTACCATGAGGTACTAGAAGTTCCTTGCCATTACGGGGTAATGTGTGTGTGTGTGTGTGTGTGTGTGCACAATGCACTCTGAACTTTGAAATACATCTCTGCAATGAAACTGAGCACAGTGAACTCTGGAATTCCTTTGAAAGGAGATAGATGTCTCCATGAGACTGACGGATGAGCATCATCCACAGTTCAATAGTCTGCTAGAGAGGATGAAAGAGAGGGGGAAACTGTTAAGTTAATGTATAGACTGGCAGGATTGCTATTGACATAATTTCTCACTTGGAAAAGGTTTTTATTGAAACAGTTGGTGGTTTGCATGCAACATGCAAATAGTTTAATAGTTTTAAACAAGAAAATTAGCCTAGCAAATACTACAGATCACTCTGACAGTACACCATTGTTCATGACATGAATGTAAATGTGATAGAAAACCAAGAACAGTAAATGTCTCAATTTCAATAAACACAAAAAAATCAACACAGTGCAATTTAGTAGGTCATTCCTTTACCTGACAGAATCTGAAAAGCAAAGCAGTTCTGTCTTGTCCTGTTCTGGTCATCTCCTGGGTAAACATTTTCTACATACTGTATTCACAGCAGCTGGTCCACATGCCAGTCCTCCTTATCAAGCCTGTCCAGCTCCTACCTTGTGATTGTCCTGCATCAGCAGCTTTACCTTTGATTGTCAATTAAACATCAGCTGTAAGCTCTGATTTGTTCTCTTGCTATAGGCAGGTTTCAATGACATTTTGGAGGTAGAGTGTTTTGATTTTCAGCTTGCATTAGTTACACTGTAATATTCAGTCTGTTTCTTGCTTCTATCTTTGCTAAGGTTCACTCCATCCTCTGATTCCATCTCGCAGCTGCCAAGAGCGTGCTGTGATGCTACTCCTGCCAATTCAACACCAATCAGAAACACCTTCCAGCTGAAAACACTTGTCTTTGTAAAGATTTTTAATGACATTGTAGAGTGTTGTGCTACATTTGCACATTCTAAAAGTTGCTTCACTAAGCTAAGCTACTGACAAGCTGACAATGAATAAAATAGTTAATAGTATCATTAATTGTTGTGCAGTACTGCTAGTTATGAATTTTTACAAAGACAAGAGTCTTGCAAAACTGCTGCTACAGCACAAGTGACATGATATAAGGTGACAAATGGTGACATACTGTATGTGGTAAGTAAAAGTAAAGAAGTAAACAGTACATAGCATTGTGGGTGTGTGCCGTCTTACCAGGAACTAGTGCGTTCCCGTTTCCTGAAGGTCTTGGGTGGCCCATAGCAGTCTGACATAGCAACCCCCACATTTGCAGATATTTCCTTTATCTAACCAGAGCAGACCCTCCTCTCAGCCACGTCGGTTGCCTTCGGGCTGTAATTACATTTCAAATCTTTCCAGGCACTCTGGAGAGAATAAATATGAGGACTTCTCTTGTTTTGTCAGGTGCCTTTGTCTTCTCAAGAGGAGGAAGAATTATTACCCAATGGGTGTAACGTCTCTCAAGGAGTCAGTCTTAAAGATCTGCTTTGACGGAAAGATCTGAAAGGTTTGAGTTACTCAAAATAGTTGAAGAATGATTAAGAAAATATTCTTTAACTCAAAAAAAGCCTGACTATCACAACCTGCCTTGGCAAATTGTGGATCTTTATTTCAGAAGCTCTTGAGTGATTGAGTGAGCTTAGAATTTCTCTGATTTGTGTGTGGTCTCTCTGAGGGGAAAGTATCCTGTAAGGGCAAAGAACAAGGTAGACGTTGATCATAATAATAAGGGGGAAGTGTAAATTGGGAGGGGAGTCTACAAATTACGCGTCGTACTACTGCTACACTCCTTCCTTAGCCTGCTAAAGTACTGATAACTGCATCAAAAATATATCTCTTGTCTGTAAAACATTCAATAACATATTTATTAAAGAATCCCATTTTATGAAGAATATTTGTCAGTCCTTTTATAAAGAGTATTGTAACTGATAATCAGGACTCCCCTTGAAGTAGGTTATTTGTAATTTGTAAAATAATGTCCTGGTTCATATGAAATAATTTGACCATAATGGTACCCAGGGAGATTTCCTAACCCTTAGGCCATATTCCTTCATCATTTTGCTCTAACACTCTCCCTCTTTTTGAGTGGGCTAGTGAAATTTAACAAGGCAATTCGTGTGACGTTTGATAAACCAGTACCAAAACGTTCCACTTTCTGGATGTTTACTTAAGTCTCCTGTACTAAACATAAGTGACCCTGAACTGACTCCAGCACCTCAGCCCAATTTACCAGGGCAGGTTCAGTTCCCTTGGATGATTGTGAGGCCTTCGGGGCATATTGATTAACACATTGTCGTTCATTGATCCTTGGCCATCCGTAGAGCGCCCTGCGGAGTGCTCTGGAAGGATTTCCGTCTGACAGCACCTCTGCTGCGCCCCGACATCATTAATCAGAGTACTTGCTCAGCGGACCTCCTGCTCCACTCAGCCTTCTAGGGCCTTAAGAATGGAGAGATTCTCCTGAGCTGATGAAGGAGGGTGCCACTGGCAGCCATGATAATGAGATTAGTGAGATGGTGATGATGCTGGTTGCCCCACAGTCTTCCCTGCATGTGCTTGGCAAATAACTCCTGTTGCTTGCTCTTACACAATCAAGATCAAGTATAACGGCTACTAATGGTTTACAGTGGCTAGGCTTTCAAAGTGAATGATTTCAGATTTCAACTGAAGTATTTTTCTCTAATTTTTTATGTTTCATTATTAAAGGATCTTGATCTTGGACCAAAGGTGGTTTTGGGTTCTATCCAAGATTTGAGCCTCTAGTCTTATGGTCAGTAATACAAGCCATTGCACCAGCACTACCCAAAGCCATCATCTTTTTAAATTGTTGCCTGTCACTGTACGTTAAGTCTTGTGCTTTTGCCCAATTATATGTATTATACCATAAATTAAGATATACCATTAGCAGACCATTTAGCCTCTTTGGTTTCAGGAATCTGTGTAAACCTCAAATAAAAACCCTCTGTGACAGCAGGCATGTTTTGGAACATGGCTTCCTCTTCCTCTATCTCAATTAAGTTTTACGTGAGTTTTGACCAAACAAACGAATCATCGTTCTCAAAAGAATGTTCACTCATTAAATGCATTGACTTAATGTTCAGCACTTCATATTTGGAAAATCTATGAGAGACAGCGAGTTGACGCTAAGCACGCTTGACCAAACAACAAACAAGAGGCACTAATGAACGTGAGTGATTATTTGTCATTGTGAACACATCACAGCACAGCACAGCACACAGTGCACCACAACAAAATGTGATTTGACCCATCCATGAAGGAGAGGTGGACCGCTGACATGGACAGCGCCTGGGGAGCAGTGCTTGGGGAGGGTACCTTACTCATGAGTACCTCAGTGGTTTACTGGTCCAGGATTAGAACCAGCGACCTTCCCATCACTGGGCAAACTCCCTACCTCTTACTCTACCAACTGCCCACTAACTATGTCCAACTCGATCGCACAAGAAATGTATAAGAAGTGAGAATAAATTTCATGTTGAAATACTACGACCACTAGTCTCAAACCTCAACAATTCTTATTTCACACAGGATGCCTTCTAAAATTTAAATGACAAGCTGCAAAGAGACCTGCATTTGTATGGTATCACTATAATGGAGGTATTGCAGTACTGAATGCAATTTATGGCAAGATGTTCTCACATTCTTCCCAATTCCAGAAAAAGACTTGGTCATTCAATCCCAAAATGCCAAAGTAGGTCATTGAACAGGAATCAATTTGTGGAGCATTTTGAACTAGGTCCCAAATGCTGTTTGGTTCACACACCATTTTTGCGTTGCACATCTCATTTCCAATTCATGTTAAAACTGCTTTTCCTGATATGCAGCATGCAGATGATGGTTCGCTGTTTGGAACTATTTTAGTTATTCAGAGCCCACTTACTGAACTAAATAAAAATAAATAAAACAGCAAGTGGGTTAATCCCTTACTTCAGGGCTGAAACTGCACACACAGTAATATATCTTTGATGTCCTGTTCCCATTGTCTGTTCGTACTTCTTTACAAAGAAGTGTCCTCATTTTATTATTTGGGTTGTGTATTCATAACTCAAATAATAATCATAAATCAATAAAATTGTCTTAAATTAGACGATTGACTCAAAGGGAATGTGTGTATTTCATATCACACACTCAAATGCATAATAATTGATGCAAATTGACCAAATTTAAATCTAAATTCCTGACCTATTATTTGCTGCATATAAGCTTTGGAAAAGAAAACAGCCACTAGATGACAGTGTTTATTTTTCCATTTTTTTCCCACAAATGTTGTGAAACTGTTTAAGAAAATCTGTTGTATAGACTTCCAATAATTTCAGGATTTCAGGATTCTTTATTTGTCACATACATAGCTTTACAAAAACAACATAAAGCTGGTAAAACATTTTAGTCAAATGTAACAATATATTAATGAAAATATTAATATAAAAATATATTAAAATATATAAAAATACATCCCCTCTTAAAATTGTCTGTGAATACAATCTTAGGTTAATATACATCAACGTTACAATGAACCTTGTAATCTAATAAATGTGAAAAAGTAATTAAATTCATTAGATAATGAAACATATATATTTTTTATTTATGAAATTATGCTTTTTTTCTTTACATATGAAAATCACCCAGACTCTCTGACGCCTGCTTGAGCACACCCGTTTATTAGGTAGAAGACTGGAGGAAGATGTGAGACTATCCAGCACATCAAGCTGAAGGTGATGCATCTCCCAGGTTTGCTCTAACTCTGACTCATCACACTCATACGTCCCAAAGTTCTTCACCACCAGCACAGTGAAAAAGGACACATCCTCTCTTAAGGTCACATTGCGTTTCCCTCCCATTTCTATACATTTGATTTAAGTGAACCTTTGAAAGTGCGTCATCAAATGAGACAGAGTGCAGTAAAGTCAACCCCCACCCTCCAGCTGGAGTCTCTCAGTTTGGCCGTGCACCTCGCTAATTTGCCCTGAGCAGCAGTCTATCTGTGTAGGACACCGTGTGCTGGATCAGCGCTTTTGAGCCTGGACCCGTCCTGCTCTCTGGGCCTATCGTTGCTTTCATGCAGGCCCCCCACCTTTTTTTTTCTAAATCCTTTCCTGAGCTCGGCCTGCCTTTCAGTCTGGCTTTTTAATTTAACTTTAGTGGGCAGTGAAGTCAGCAGTCTTTAAATCAGCGTGCTGAATAGCCCCTCCAGCACCGATTGTTTGCCAGGCAAAAGCTAACGTTTCTTATGTAGCGTGCCGTCAGTTCACCTTGATGGAAATGCACTGATAATCAATACTATACGGTACGGGCGCAGCATGAGCATTCGGGAATTGGTTGAGACGTGGGTCCTAGAAATTGGGTTTATAATAGTTTTGCTGCCAAGTAGACGTTCCTGCCCATGTTGTGGCGCGGTGTCTTGAGGTTTGTGAATTGAGTGCAGTGGTTAAATGGGCTGCCAGCTTTATTTTTTGCAGTGCATTAAAGCCTATTGGGATTGCAACATAAATTCAACTTGACTGATACTTTATTTATCCTTCTAATTCCTTACAGTGCGTGAACCTCAACTACACACATGCAAAAGCTCAATTTCCACAATTGAAAATACATGCCTCAATCAGTGGATGATTTTTACATTGATTCTACACACCCAAATTGCTTAATAGATTGTTACATTGATTCTACACACCCAAATTGCTTAATACTTCAACCAGAGCCAATGTGTTGGTCCACCTGCATGATGTTTCAGTGACTATTCTGCACCAATACATGCACCACATATTAGCTAAGGCAGTGACTGTGGATAGAATCCTGGGGAGCATTGCTTGGGGATGACACCTTGTTCATGAGTTCATGAGTACCTTAGGGGCACTTTTACCAGTCCAGATCTTGAAATAGTGACCTTCGGATCATGGGGCCAACTCCCTAACCATTACGCTACCACCTGCCCCAACAAAACATTGGGATTCCACACTTACTGTTTTAGAAAGCAGCAGAGATGGGCAGCATTCAGGGTGCAGTGCTTGGGGACATTACCTTGCTCATGAGCACCTCAGTCGTACCTTTACCGGTCCGGGATTCCAACCAGTGACCTTCAGATCAAGGAGTGAATGCCCTAACTGTTATACTACCAATTGCCTCAATCTGATGGCACAATTTACTGTACAGTATGCCCATCACAAAACTGGTGCATTTGGATCCAGATGGTACCAGTCCCACCAAAACCTCCTAGTTTATCTCCAGTTGGTCTCCACATTCCTGCCAGGTCCAGACCTGTTTGGGCTTCAAGTTTAAACTGCAGATGGTAGACTACAGATGATTGTGCTGAAAACTTCAGTTCAGTAGTGCCTTGACCTATAAATGCAGGCATTTACCTATAGACCCTATATATGATTCATCCAGATGTTCCTGCAGACAAAAGCACCAAAAAAAAAGAAAAGAAAAAAACCTGCAGAAATTGCTGCAAGAGAGAGGTGTTCTTCTTTTGCTCTCTTCCACCTTCTTCAACTTCAGAGGTGATAATGAGCACGCTCCGTGTGTAAGTGTGAGAAAAACACCAAACCTCTCTCACCAGCTCTCTCTTGAGTGAAGCTTTTAACACGTTTCAAATCACTATGCCCGCAGTGCTGTTGCCTTGGAAAGGTACTCTAGTGATCCGGCCATCCCCTTTCGCTTTCACCTCAGACTTGCAGCTTTTGCCCATAACAGTCTGAGAGGGCCATGGCAGATACCCCAGATAAAAGGTCAGCCAGAAGTGAGAGGGTGCCCGGGTGAAGTAAGGTTTGTGGGCTCTTGTGTACTAGGTGACACCTGAGAAAATCCAGAGAGCTAATTAAATCGCCCTCCAGCTGGCGCCTGAACCTCAATCTGGCACAAAACTGACAGTCTTTACCATTATGATTTTAATCTAACTAAAATAAAATCATGTCTATTACATAAAAACAGGTGACCTAAAAACTACTGTAATATTCCATCAGAATATTGTTGGAGGTTAGTGCAACCAAATACAAGCCAGAACCAGCAAGACACCCCAGTGAGGGGTATTTACAAGATATAAGCAGTGCCACAAATATGTACAAACGGTTATATGTGTCTGGATGTGTCTAGCCGTTGTTACATACAATTAAGCATTTAAGAAATTCTTGCATGGCGTCAGTTGAAGTGACAATCATCCATATGTTTTGACTCATACGTCATACCTGAAAGTGTTAATGAATAAATAAATTTCTCACCCAAAAGGTTTCATAAAGGGACTGCAGGTGCAGCTCCACCTGGATGACTACAGCACCAGCACCTGGATGATATTTTGCACCAGTACAATCACAACACAACAGCTAAGGTGATGAAGGTTGCAATTTTTACAGCAGTGTACTGTGCCATTGGTGTCCATACAGTGCAAAGGATGGCACCGTCTACTGGTTCCACCAATATGTCTAAAGTAAGTAAGTAAGTAATACATTAACTTTCCTAATTTTTCTCCCATCCAAGTACTGGTCAGGACGATACCTGCTTCAGATGCTTTGTCAAGCCTGATCTGCAGTTGGCACAGCTGATCAGTCTGAAATAGCACAAGGTCTGCTTTTTGTGCATGCTTCAAAAATTTTGAGTTTTTTTTCCATATAAAGACATATTTTATTAAAGCACACACTTCTATTTGACATGTTTCAAGTTTGACTTGTGCTCTCTGAGATGTCAGCACATCAAAAACACTGGTGATTAAATAGTGTTCCTCATGGGAAAGGAGTTATTGCTGAGCAGTGACACTGCTGTATCTACTTTGGACTTTTGATCAATACTTTAGACTGAAAACAATGTAGACACAGGGATATTTGGAGGACCAAAGCACATCAAGAGTCAGATCTTGAAATACCACAGTGCAACTTGGCTTCCAGACAGGAGGGTAAGTGTAGTGAAGTGAGGCCTCTTTTATCTTAGCGGGGCAGTATTATGCTAACCGGATCATGTTCTGTCTCTCCCTGACCTCATTATCAGGTCCTAGCAGCCTTAGGGCCGGCTTCCTTAATCAAAACGGCTCCTCTAACACAATGAAACCTGGGTTAATCCATGGAGCACTTTTTTTCTCCCCCTACCCGGGCATAAAGAATAGCCAGGGGACGTGTGAGAGCAATGATAGTAGCAGCAAATGAGAAAACAGGAAGGGAGGAATGAGAGATACTGCAGAGAGGCAAAAGGCTCTGCTACCTTCCTCTTTCTTTTTGATTTGTAAAATGTATTTTCTGCAAATGGCTGCTCAGAGCGAAGACAACATATTTATCATGATTGTGCAGGTTAAGTGAGATGGAGGGGAGGCTTGTGAATTAGGGCGTCAGCATCGCCATTGGCCTGTGCACCTGTTCTAGTTTATGGTAATGGTTTTGCATGGGATAAAGGTCAAGGCAAAATCATTGGCTGTGTTCATGGTCCGCAGGTATTGAAATGGATTTGATGGTTGCAGTGTGCAGCATTACTGTCAGTTAGTTGAACATCCACATTAGAGACAGTATTGGTGACCTACACCTCTTGTTACACGGACCTACACCTATTTTTTTTTATTTCTCAGATATCATTCCATGTCTTTTATCAGCATCACATTTCAATAGTCCATCATCTCAGAACCTGGCCTCATGATCCATTGGTCTCAGACACTGCATTTATTTATGCTTCCAATGACTGGAACAAAGCTATGAGATTCTTCTGGTTGACTGATGCCACGTCTGGCTCCTTTAGTTCCTCAATCCCATTATTCTGTGTCTCTTTCCAAAATATATAGAGCTGTGCCTACCAAAGTTGGCAACTACCTGTGAATGCTAGTAAGACACACATTAGAGGTTGACTGGCGTCTTTAAACCAATTTTAATAGCTTGGACAACTTTTTGAGATTCCTCAGGATTTACACTTGGTTTATCTCTTTTGTAGTTTCTCAAACACGTCATTTCATGACCCTCGTCAAGCTCAAGTTTCTTTTTTTCATCTTCGGCAGACCTGGTTATAGGATTCACTCTCCACAAACACTGTGATTATATATGCCTCCATATGAATAAATGTGGGGATATGCAAGACTTCTGTTCTCATTTCTATTGCCAATTCACTAATCCCCAGCTGACAGACTCTGAGAATGTCAGCTCCGCACACTCTCGCGCCCAGTAAGAAAGCCCATTTCACACAACCTTAGCACAATTTATAACGCATGACATACATGGCCAACAAAAATGGATTGCGTGGAGTTACTTAGCCTTTTTTGTCGTCTCTATAACATATGCGGGGAGAGGGAATAGGAAAACGCTGATGTAACAGGAATTGTACAGAAAGAACCAATGCTCATTTGGTTTAAAAGAGAAAGACACAGTGTGAGCCATGGTGTTCATATATATGTTGGCAATCAAAAATGACAGTTGTTCTTCAGGTAAATAGTAGCTAAATAGCAGCTGAAAGCAGCAAAATCACCCTCCAAAAATTATGCAGGTAAAAAGGTATAACATCGTCCTGGTTTCTCTTTCAATGTGAGCAAATACGTTTTTGGTTTATGTACTATAAAGGAATTCATGAGACTGCATTCCTTTGTAAGAACATGACATTACCCGAGTTTATTCTGCCTAACAAATATGTTTAATGTTTGAAAATGTTATTATGTGACAGTGTTAAGTCTATCTAAAAGGCATGATTTCAAATCTAATTATGGATGAAAAGTACAGTCTTATCTCTCAAAAGCAAGTAGATTAATGTCTATGTTATACTTATCCTAATGTACTACACACGTGCTTGTCTCTATTTACATCTGTCTACAACCTTTGTCTTGTCTTGTTTTTGCATTTGGTCTTTTGGTGTATGATCTTTTTGTGTGCTGTCTATGTCAGTGTTCATGTTAGCTCCTGTGGTTCAGCTTTGTGTGTTAGATCACCTTGTTTTCTTGCTAGCTTGGCTAATGGATTTTAGCTTGGTCTTTGGAGGTTCATTTTGTATGAATTTAAAGTCTGTCTAGAAGTAAATGTCCAGCAATTTTTTACATCTGTGGGTTATGTTTTCTGAATACTGCTGCATTCTTTACATTTTTACCACATTAGTAGTGCTTCCATAAATATTAATTTGGTGCAACAAGGTACTACATTTCATTTTTTTCTCTTTATTTTTTCTGGTAAATAAGTAGCTCTGGAAGTAATATATCACTTTTGGAGTTCTCTTTGAGGCGGGTGTAGGAGTGAGACTGTTAGCAGATGAAGCGAGACAGCTTTGCTACAAGCCTCCTGCAATCTTAAACATACAGTTAATCCAGTTAAATTCCAAATTGGCAGTCCTCAGCTGTCTTATTCCAAAGGGCCAATTTTGGATGAGCTATTTTAGACAGACCCAGTTTTTAGTGGAAACATTTTTGTGGCACCAAATATATAGAGAACATAAGTGTCCGGACAGTGACACAATTTTGGTAATGCAGTTCCTCTGACTAGAGTAAAGACTATAACCAAAATGCTTATTGATAATGATAGCAGTATCAGAATGTCTTATGATCTGTGTGCTGTCTGCTCAGCTTCTGCCAAATGTTGCAGAACTAATTGGAATAATGCCACTAAGCATTGATGTTGACCCATTCATGCATGAATTTTTGATCCAATTAGTCTAAACCTTTGGATGACTGTTGAGTCATGGACAAAAGGGTTAAGGTGCTCTTAGATATATTAAAAGCTTTTAAAGGTAAGGAGTAATGACTGTCAACATCATTGCATTTCCCAGACATTAACATGATATTTAATTTAAAATATAAATAAATGGACATTTACTCTTCATTAGACCTGCTGAAGCTATTTTTCTGATAAATTGGGTTATGTAATACTTGTTAGACTTCTACCTCAGAGGCAGCCAAGATACATAACTAATATAGTGCCCAAGAGGAATTTCTTTAATGGATTGTTGTTGCAGTCTGCTTTCATTAGCTAAGGCTACTGTATTATGCAATGCATGAGATAGAAAACCCCCCACACCCAAAACAATGTGTCTGGCAAAATTATCTGCTTTTGTTTTTCCCACTATAAGAACCTCAGCAGAACTAGTTTTTCTCTGTTTCCAGAAACAATATAGACACGTTAATAGGGTGGTATAATAAATGCATAATACAATAATATCAAGATTTTTCCATCTGGCTAATAGGTGACAGGGAGATTCAGTATGTGGAGGTTTCAGATCAGATATCTGTATGGCAAAGATTCATTGAGGGAAAATGCACACATGACAGTTAATACATTCTGGCATGAAGGGATGCACCAGGTCGAATTGATAAGACAAGTGTAACCGGGGCCAAAGACTCATCTGCCATGAGCAATGACTCAAAATGGGGTTTGTAATGCATCGTTTACCGATGGAACTGATCTTAGCTCAGTGGCGGTAAGGCTGGAACCTGCAGATGCCAAACTCTTTTTGGTTTATTTCCAAGTATTACACCCACAGACAGCAATGCAAATATCAATTTATTTTAGGGAGGAAAACGAAACCTTAATGCCTTAAAGTCATCTAATATAACTGCAGTAAGACATTTGCAACATCAGGAGATTATACCCTTTGCACAACTTTACAGAGAGACAAAAGATTTTCACAGAGAGTTTTAAAAAGGCACAGCATTCAGAGGAGTGGAGAACCATTCGTAGCGTTTGACTCATTATTCATGCAGGAAATGGCTAAATTAGTAGCTTCATAACCAGTTAAGGGGAAGCTACTTTTAAGCTCCAAGCTACTCATGATTAGAATTAGCTAAGCTACAGTCAAGCTGTGCTATCTGATATTCTTAAAGCAAATCAATTCAAATTAAGCTTTTGGTCTTGCAGGAGTTACACTCAAATGTACACGTTCTATCTGTTTCGACCTTCAGAATCATAAATCTTGAAAAATATGGCCAGGGATTCATGCTTCCATCTTCACCAAGGTGAATTCCATCCTCCGACTCTATCTAACAGCTTCCAAGAGTGCACTGTGTGTAACGGAATACATGTACCGACGCTAAATATTCAGATTACAAATTATGGGTAACTGTACTCCAGAGCATTCAGAATACATTACTCACATTGAGTAATCTAACAGAATATGCTACAAATTACATTTTGGGCCTGTATTCTGTATTCTGGAATACATTTTCCCAACACTGAACACCAACGAATCAAAAACATCTGGTAGTTGAAAATAAAACAGAAAACTGTATTAATCATCACCAGTTGAAGTCTCTGACATCATTCTTACATTATTTATCATTTATACAGAATGCAGGTATAGCAGACAATGGAATACTGCCTCCAACACTTCCTGCATTTCACTTCTTCTTCTTCCTCTTTCGGCTTTTCCCTTCAGGGGTCGCCACAGCAAATCATCTGTCTCCATTTAGTCCTATCCTCTGCGTCCTCTACCCTCACACCAACTAACTTCATGTCCTCTTTCACCACATCCATAAATCTCCTTTTTGGTCTTCCTCTCAGCCTCCTGCCTGGTGGCTCCAACCTCAGCATCCTTCTACCTATGTACTCATTGTCTCTCCTCTGGACATGTCCAAACCATCTCAGTCTGGCCTCTCTGACTTTATCTCCAAAACATCTAACATGAGCTGTCCCTCTGATAAACCCCAACATTCATCAGCAATGTTTTGGTCCGTTTTTAAGTGAAAAATACATTCAGCATTTTTATTTTATTCATGGTCTGTCGTATTGAGCCTCTCTTACTCAGCTCCTGTTCTGTTTTTCTCTGTGCTATACGTCTTGTCTTCATGCAATCTATACGGCTCCTTTTATGGAACCATGAATCACATGCATGAAAAAAAGCTTTCAGGTTAATTAAATCCTCTTGATGACTTGGTTTTCTGCTATTATTTTTTTAATGGCAAGAGATGTCAGCCGTCAGTGTTCTAAAGTAGTCTAGTGTCCTATTAATAAAAACGTACCTAACATGCTGTATTCTTTTTTAATCTTTGCCTCCATGTCTTGGCTTTCTCTCCTGCACACTGGCCAGATGCACACTTTACCTGCGACATTATTCCACTTTCTCCCTGTAATAGCCATTCATTTTTCAAACCCCACCTGCAGTTTAGCCCAACCAAATCCCAATTTCAGGTGGCATTACTCATAATTTATGCGTAATGCAATGCGGAGGATTTGTTGTTGTTGCTGTTGCTGTTGTTTTTTCCAGTCTGTGGCGAATTTGCATAGTCCCCGGAGAACTCAGAGGGATCTGACACGAAGCCGTTCCGCCAGAAGCCAATCCAGTTTTTTAACAGCCACAATAATTGAGGACGGCCAGATTTAACAAAAGATTTATAGTGGCGAGCCTCAACCACTCTACGAGCATCCTCGACCCTCCCCCTGCACCCTCACCCCCAACCTCCCATTTTTATGTACAAGCTCAATTATTTAACATGCAGTTTTCACAAGACGCCTGCCACACACAGCGAAGGGCTTTCTCTTTGCCTGGGGGAGACTTAAGCGCTTTCACCCCCCTGCACTCCCACTCCATAAAGAACATTCAGGAAGGTTCCACTGACGGGGCTTAACGGGGTAGCAGCTAGCGCCTGATGTATACTGATGCATTCAAACTGGGGAAGAAGGAAGCAAAGAAGAAAAAACCATTTTCACTTGTAGCACTCAAAGATTTTAAATGATAAATGTTTAAAGACCTTCCTAGTGCCATTTTCTAAGGGTGTTTTCTCTTGTGTTACTTTCTATGCATGCTGTGCATCATTTTATATTTTCATTTATTTATTTTGCCATTGTATATCATTTATATGTTTACAACTGTACATTATTTATATATTCAATGATTTAACACACTTTTGTAATTGTAAAATGTGGAAAAATAATAATACATTAAAAAATAAATGAAAGAATTGGTCATTTCAGTAAGTAGGAAAGAAAGAATATGAAATTGATAGCTGACAACTTTTGGTATGGCACACATACTACTGGAGATTCAGAGGTATTCTAGGTTGGGCCTTTTGGGTCAATGAGGAGGAAAATAATTTAATCTGACAATCGACATGTTACTTAATCTCTAACAATAGCCTACCTGTTCCATATTTTACAGCTAACATTAGAGCCTATGTATGGCTATAGATGAAATGGGTGCTGCAGTACGACATGAGGGGGATTCAATGGCTCCACTCCGGTACAAAGTTTAATAATATCCAAGTGTGAGATTTCATGGCAATACAAAGGCCAGAGCCCAGAAAACAGTCCAAGTCAGAAAAGAAGAGAAAAACAAATCATAACATATCCAAGAACCATTGTATGATCCAAATATCATAATTGGACAGGTAAATATCACAAACAGGCAAATGGCCAGTTAACAAAAATATTCAAATACAGAACTATAATTTAATAAGCAAATTCAAGAAACTCGAAAATGTACAGTATGTAC
Source organism: Distichodus sexfasciatus (assembly GCA_032718565.1). Lineage (NCBI taxonomy): Eukaryota > Metazoa > Chordata > Actinopteri > Characiformes > Distichodontidae > Distichodus > Distichodus sexfasciatus. The sequence goes on along the minus strand of JAVGVS010000328.1, from coordinate 327,256 downwards.
TTGAGAATATCCAAAATACACAGAGAAACACACACAAGAAAGGCAGGGTTTTGTAAATACAGAGAACAAGAACTTGGCATATAAACACATAAAGGAACTCCAGAGGCAGCCATGACACTCATAAATATGGCCAAACCTGTCATTTCTTGATTTCAGTCATCATCATCATCTACAATATTTAGATGCTAGTAACCAGTCAAATGGGTATATTTTTGTTGAAATTTTTATTGTTTTAGAAAAGCTTAAAAACAGTAAGACCTTTCCAGCAGACATGGGGTTTCCTCAAAAGGCATCCCCACTCTTTTTCTGCCTTTTTCTAATCTAGAATGACAGAGATTTCACTTGTGGAGACAGCAAGACGACCTTAACCCTGTCTTTGTTATTTAAAAATTAAACATGAACCAGGGGATTTGCTTATATTTAGGTCAGCAGATTCAGGCACACGCTTTAAAGCTTTCCATACTAACCATCTATATCTTAGAGAGTGCATCTTATACAGTGGTTTGCTGATGGATTAAAGACATTTAGATATTGAAATAATCTTTCATCCCATTAGCATTACCTTTAAGTAAAATTTGCATCTTGGTAGGCAAAACAATATACCTGGTGGTTTTTCCTTAAAGGCTTTTAAGTTCAAATATTTGTTGACATTTTGTTGTGAAAATTAGAATAGTTGTTATGAGTGCTCCTGCTATCCCCCACTCGGCCACAAGATGGCGACAACTCTCGTGTTCATTGTCCTTGTTTAGTATTGATTACCCTAATGTATTTCACCTGTGTTTGTATGTCCCTCTGTCTTTGTATTCTGTGTTATGAGTCTTCTTTATCCTTCCTTCCCACCAAATTCAAATGGTAACAATAGTATGCCATAATGTCACGGACCCACCCGGACTTTCGCTTTGGAGGCCATCAGGGATCACGACTGTTGTGTTCGTGTTGTAATGTGTCCTGCCTGCTTGTTTGCCACATTATGGGAGTCACCTGTGTTCACCATTCTTTCTGATTGGTTTATTCTGTTTGATTACCCTTGTCCTTAAGTCTAGTCCACACGGACGTCAGAATCAGGCGTTGTCCTGGCGTTCATGGCGTCAGGTGAGCGTGGACTGAGCGCCAACCGTGAACACATGAAATTACAAATTGGGCTGCAGGTTTGTGTGAAAAACAGCTTCAAACGAATGCCAGTGTAACGCCTCACTGAATTCAATCAAGCACAGCTACAAAACACAACGAAAATGCGTAGGGCGTTCAGAGTGTGTTCATTTATCCAAGATTCAAACGCCCGTATAGATAGGGCCTTAGTTCTATTTAAACTCCCTTTCTCTCCCAGTGTGGTTGATGGGCCATCGTTACCCGACCCAACGTCAGCATGATGTGTGGTTGGTGGTCCATGTGCTTTGAAAGAGAAGTTTTCAGATTGTTACTTGGTGGCCGTCGAGCCCAGTTTAGTTTTGAATATAAATAAAAAGCTTTGCATTGGTGCCAACGTCTCCTGTGTGATGCTGACATACAACGTGACACATAAACTTAGAATTTTTTTGCTGTTTTTTGTTATGAATTTTGGCACACAGTGTTGTACATGTGGTATGTTTAGGTTTTATTAAATTTTTTGAAGATGTTGTCTTTTCCAGGTCTCACTTGTAAAAAGTGTATAATGATGTATTATCTCATTAGCATTATCATAAAATGTAAAATGTGGTGCTGCAGTTCAGTTTGGTATGAAAAAGCATTATGTGTCATTTGTGTTGTCTGCAAGCTATGAAAAAGTTATGTCTCTCCTAATTATGAGATACTAACCAGATTTTAATGTGACCTTGATTCACAGCTGTCACCAGTGATACTGCCAGACTTTAGCTCTGGGCGCCTGTCACACAGTGTCGCTGCTGTGTATGACACCAGGAGAAGTATTATTTATTGTTCACGTGATGTTTATCAACCCGCCCTGGGGAATTCTCCCAGGTTTGGCGACTGCACTAGAATTTTAGAGACTGCTGAGGGTTATTGTGGTGATGACATATCAGCTCATTCGGTTCTGTAGTGATGCATTACTGAGGCCTGTAATAGCTGGGCATAGGGGATTGCCAAATGACAGTGAGAAATAGGAGTAGATATATGGTGTAGGAGATGGTGGGCAAAAAAAGAAAAAACACTCTAAAAATGAGTTTGGACTTCAGATATCAAAGGTGACAAGGGTACTTCTATCAGTTTGAAAGGTTTTGAAAGAAAATTAATTGCAATGAATTAAAAAAAAACCCTCAAAACTAAAATGTACAAATTGATACTGTTAGTGGTTCAATGTAGGTGTGTTTTTATCAGTTATATTGAAGAGTCATTTTTGTTACAGGTTAATAAAAAATATAAACTTTCACATAAAGATGAGCCTTGGCTAATCAATCTATGCTTCATATAGTAAGTAATGTATCAGAAATGGTATTTACCGAATGGTATTTTGTCCACTTTTCAAAAAGTGGAATTATTTCATAAATTATTATGAGAATGTAAATGCAACACTATTGTAGAGTTCAATTTTGATTTTTGTGTCTGATTTGAGCTTCAAGCTCAGCTTCCAGTTGGAGGCCTCAATTTCATAGGAGCAGTTTGTGTTTGATTGACTGCCGGTTTACACTAATTATGTTAAATGACATCAAAATAACAATCACAGCAGCAAATCACAGCAACACAATTAGGATGGCACATGCAGTGTAGGGAAAATGTTTTTCATCTGAATATTCAGTCCTCCGGTGAAGACTAAGATATTGTTTTTTGGCAAAACACAGACATGACGCCATGCCACAAACAGTTTTTGAAGGCACACAGTCTAGGGTAGAAAATGTCACTGTGTAACAGTGTGATCTGTGCCTTAATTCCTCAGTATCCCCTAGAGGACTGGAGCAGTGAAATCCCGGCGCAACTATGGTGACTGCGGTCGTTGGTTTGATAGAAATCCAACTTTACTGAGTTTTACTGCCAGATGCACGATGAGTCAAACGGCCTTGCAACAAGGGCATGGTGCCATAACAAAATGTCACAAATCCAATGCATACATTCTCACTAGCAGAGTAATAAAAGGAGGAATAATAAAAATGCTGTTGCAATATGACACCCTTATACTTTAAATGCTATAAAAGTTTTAGCAGCATTTTACATTTTACTGTTCTAAATGTTTGTGAATACCTTGAGTGGAGGTTCTTTTGGCCTGCTCTCTCACAGGATAATTGTGTAATTCTGAATATTATAGTAATTTAAGAAAGAAAACAAAAAGTAAAAGACAGTTATATAGTAGGATATATGTATTATAAATCCCATTGGACATTGGACATTTTTGAATGTTCAACTATTGCATGTTATTGGATAAAAAAATATATTAAAATGAAGTTGAAAAAGGTTAGAAACAAATGCATTTGCATTTCAAATACATCTCAAAAACCACAGGTGTATAAAGATTCCTTATATGCTTGCTACGGCAACATATAAACTAAAATTGGAACAACGGAACAGAGAGGAATGAGATTCAACAAGCGCAAGGATGACACGCAAAATCAAGAAGCACTCCATATTTATGGCTCACTTGATAGTGTAACAGTTAGGGGGTTCACCCCATGATAGGAAGGTTGCCGGGTCAAATCCCTGACCGGTAGAGGTATCACTGAGGTACTCATGAGCAAGGTACCATCCATAAGTCCTGCTCCTTGGGTGCTACCCTTGTGAGATGCCCACTGCTCCTCAAGGATGGGTCAAATGCAGAGGTCACATTTTATTGTGGTGCACTGTGTGCTGTGCTGTGGTGTGTTCACAATGACAAATAATCACTCACTCACTTTCACAATAAAATGGCAGTAAAAGTGAGGTGAAGCATTAAAACACTTCTTGAATAAACATACTAAAGTAGTTGATATTGACAGTACGTAATATGTGAGCCTCCACGGCAAAATCAGTCGCTTATCGCAAATTTTCTAAATTGAGTTATGATGTTTTCATGAAAGGGCATAAATCAAGCTTCAAAACGATACCTATATGGAATGAATCGGACGACATATGATTGAGATGTCAACATTCAAATGAGTCGGGTTTCTCCTGTCATGGCAAGTGAGAAACGGAGAAATCTGCTTTTGAAGTTGACTATCGACGTAGCACTCACAGACGCTTGGTGTGGTCGCGGCTATGTTCGTATTTACGGTATCCTACACTGCATTCACAGCCACACGGATAGCCCACCTGCGTTAGGTTAACTGAACTCGGGAGACGAAGATGGATTCCGGAGAAATATCTTCACGCTAGTCAACCAGTGGATTTACCGTAAATATTGAAGTAGAGCGGTCAAAACAGAAACTTTTAACATTCTGCTGGAATTGAATTCCTCACCTCAAGAAAGTCACGTTTTTAGGATGGAAAGGGTAAGTTTTTCAGCCAAATTGATTCACAACAGTACAGTATAGACCTTCCACTGTTTCAAAACACTAAAAACAAAAAATCCAAAATTTTACCCCACACAACATAAACGGTCGTTTTTCTCGGAAACCTCCGTTGCGACAAGCGACTGGTTTTGGAGGGTCACATATAATACGTAATATAATACGTAAGTACAGTATTTTGCAGGTATTAGTACAGGTTAGTCATCACAATTAATATTTGACTCTTTAAGGTAAGTGCTTTAAATAGCTTGCTTTTCAAAATCTGCCACCATTATTCATTCATTCATTCACTTTGGAGTCACCAGTTAACCTATATTGCATGCTTTTGGACTTGTGAGGAAACCGGAGCACCTGGAGGAAACCCACGTGAACACGGAGAGAGCATGCAAACTCTACACAGAAAGGCCCTATAGTCAACCCGGGGATCGAAACCAGAACCTTTTCACTGTGAGACGGCAGTGCTAACCACTGTGCCACCGTGCCGCCCTGACAACAATGATTTATTTCCATTAAATCCGAAAATGAAACCCAAAAAAATTGCACAAATCACCAATATCAATGACTCAGAGTAACCAGAACATGTTAGAGTATTGTACAAATGCACGGTAATTGATTTATGTCATCACTTACACTAAACCTGCAGGTAGAATTATAGCCAGTTCTTTATCAATAAAAACATATCAGTTTAAAAATTTTTTTTATGATGTTGCACATAAAATGTAAAATCTAACAAGTAATTGTAGGCAAGCATGGAATAAATAATACTACTCAACTCAGTAATTACAGTATTGCAGTATAATTACTCAAGTGCTATACATCACTGTCAAAAACAACGTAATCAAACATGCAGTTGGTGATTTAACTTCGTTTTCTTTCTGCTGATCTGTTCTCTTTAATTCTTGTTTTATGAGTTCCCCGTTAGCCGCTTCAGAGTTCCAGCGCTCAGCCTGACTAATTATTATGCATTAGGCCTATCTGCCAAGGCTTACTAGAGTATGAGCTCGTTGGGTCGGCTCTCCCATGGGAGAGAAGATTAATACAAATACTGTAATGACCTCTGCATTGTGGGAAGCACAGGTAATGCCTCCATCACATAACGTAGAATGATGAGCCTGTGGGCAATTAGGACTGTTCGCCATCACCATCAGTGAGGAGTTGTCTTGTGGGTCTTCCCTTGGTGTCCAAAGCAATCAATAAGGGTCCCTTCATACTGAGCCAAACTAATAAAAAGAATGATTAAACTTATGATTGGATATAAATGGATGTCGAAATATTAGCTCTCCTTGATTATCAGGGGATACTGCTTTAAATGCTGGAGTCCAATGCTTGCTGCAATTAAGGGCTATTTTTAAACCAGTTATTTTTATTTCCTTTTATGTGTGTCATAGTGATTTGAGACAATATGTAGGGAAATTACTGTGTATGCTGTTTATGGGAATTGCCATCTGAGGTGTCTATGAGTCAGCAGGATTTCTGTTAAAGGAAAATGCATATAATAATCTGTTATGACGTACCAAAAGTGGGACTCCCAGAGACGCATGTCGAGACATACCTCCTATCAATATTTTCACATTTTGATGACTAAATTAGTTTTTGACAGACTTTACAAAGTAGTGGATCAGTGATGTATGAAGATAACATAGGAGAAATGATATTGCAATTCACCCTAAAACTCCCATATGAGCATAGATGGAACACCTTCAAGAATAAAGGGCCTGTAAGATAAATGGCAACAATGGCCAAGGGAATCTCAGTATCGACTGGACCGGAGCACAACATCCATCTTCCTTTGAGCCTGCACCAAAATAGGTCAGGTCATGCCACAGCTTGTCACTTTTTCTTAGGAGCTGCAAAACGGCAACGTCATCCTCGTCTTCAAAATCGGATTAATTATGCAATTACGCTGCCGTGGAAAGCTGTCAGTACTTACAATGGAATAGTTTATGCTGACTGATGTAATAAGTTTATAATTTTTATATCAAATGACGCAGGATTCGAGCTTCAGTAGGCCCTGGGCTGGCTGAGGGAAAATTACCAGTCGAACAAAGCTAAGCTAAGATCACACTAAAGCAGACACTCAGGTAAAGGTGCTTGTCTAATTGGCGAATGGAGTCCTACATCTTCAACCCAGCAGCTTTCATGCTCTTGCTATATAAAGAGGGTTTCATCAGGCAAATAGTTTAGGCTGATGTAAACTCTTCATGCAATATGCAACACCTTGAACTAGCTTTCAAACTCAGTTTTACAAAGCCGTAGTGTTTGCAGTTTAAAAAAGCTTTGTTTATTCCAAACTTTTACTAGTTATCTTCAAAATTCAAGATTCTTTATTTGTGGCATACAAAGTTATATAAGTACAACATGTAGCCAAATGTAACCTGCTTTACATCAAAGATTAATAAAAGAGCAATTAAATGATAAAACATTTTCATTGCAGCATCCTCTACCTTTATTTTTAGCACAAAATTTTGAACGAAGACCCCTTATTCTAATCTCAACTATGTGTCATCATTAATTAGCTCATGAAGATTTGAATTTGTGAAACTGTATGTAAGGTCTCAACCTGAACCCAGACAGAAATCCCCCCCCAGAAAGACTGCCTGATCCAAATTACAGTTTCAGAGGTGCTATTCAATCCTTAACTAGATCTGGGTCTAGGTCTAGCCACGACTTTGTTTTTTTTAGTATAAATAACTACCAGTTTCCCATGGTTCCTTGCGAAGTATCGTTATGTCTCTGACTACACACCGAGTGTTCCCTTGGTCTTTGGTTTTGGTCTTCCCGTGTACCAACCACTGCTTTGTGTTTTTGGATTTGTCTCTAAACTCTGATTTGGATTTGTCTGTTCCACAGAATTTGTCTTAGCTTAATTTGACCTGTGCCTGTACCACAATACTGAATTTTGGCAAAGCCCATCAACGAATAAAGTTTGAGGTAAAAGTACTCTGCGTTGGGTCCTCCTAGTGAACGTTGCACTGTATTACAAGAGTAGTATAGAGGTCAAAGACTTCAAGAAGTAGCAAGAAATCATACATTTTTATAGATGCCCCCCCTTCTCTCTTTCCCTTCCTTCCTTCTTTCCTTCCTACCTGCCATCATCCAACTATTTCTTCATAAACCATTTTTGGTTGTTGTTTCTTAAATGTACAACAACAGAGAAACAAGCTAATTCAAAGAAAGTAGTTTAGGTAACAGATAATCTTCACCTTATCCATCCCTAACATTTACATATGGCATTTAGCAGAAGTGCTTCTCAAAGTTTTATTGGAGCAACTTGGGGTTAAGGATCTTGTTTAGTGCTGAAAGTAGGATTTTAACCTACAACCTCCTGGTTTCTACCATCAGGCCACCACTCAACACACAAGTGTATAATCCCGCTGTGCATACCCACCATCACACACACTTCATTGACATTTTTGGTATATATCAGGTATCCAGAGCGACTGTCATTTCCTTCTTACAGGGACAGTGTCCCTGGGGCAACTTGAGGTTAAAGGTCGTGCTCAGGCATCCAGTATTGGTAGTGGTGCTATAGACTTGAATGCACAACCTCACAACCTCTCTAATCCAAGTTCTTGGCTCTACCACCATCTTAGTCTTAGAGCAACTTTAACTTAGTTCCTGGCCAAAGTCTCCTTCCTAATTCTCACTCCCGGGAATGAAAATGGGATCCAGGAGAAGGGGGATTCTCGCTTATCAGACTCTTCCCCAAGCACTAGAGAGGCAGCCTGACTGCCACTGCAGTAGCAAACTGGATTAGTTCAGCTGCATCCTAAAGACTCCCCTCTCTATAATATCTCGTCCAACAGATGGCTCTCCTTCTGGAAGGCAGGAAATATCTGAATCGTTTAAACAATGCTCTTCCCACAACCCGCAACCAATTTGACCGCAACTTATAAGCACTCCCTTGCCTCTCAGCCAACCTTCAACTTGCATTTATTGTGGGAAGCGTACGTCTTGAGTGATGATGCCTATGTTACCCGCGGTGTTTTTGTACATGAATGCTGCAGTTGTCATCAAAATACATTTATTTTATTTATTTACAGAACATTTTCTGCCAGAGCGGCCTGACATAAGAGGCTATTGCAGTCATGAACAGTTTCTAAACCCATTAAACACTGAAGCATTGAGGTCTTGATGCTTTAATGAGCTAATAAATCGGTAACAGCTCTGTAATAGTGACGTAATAGTAAACTATATAAAGCTGTTCTATATACAATATTTTCAAATCCTTCATAATCAGGCTTAGTAATACATCTGCTATGCAGATTGCAACTTTTACTAAAGCTTCTGTAATTTGCATTGATCAATGGGGAAAAAGCAGCTTTTCTTATCTACTTTCTTCCCTTTCTGGGATACTGTCAATTTACTGGACTGTATCTTACACATGGGGCAACACAGCCACAAATTTGGGGCCTATCTTGTTTGACTAGCAAATGATTTTGTGCCTGGCATTGCACCAATGAGCATGTGGGCTTTAAAATGAGGTGGAGTCAGCTGTATTGTTAGTACATTGTTAAAAGCAGTGCAAGTGGTAATGCTGTTGACAAACAATTATGCCGTTGTCCAAAGATGATGGCACAATATTTCACGGTTATTTTAAAAGAGCCTTATCAGGTCATGAATATGCACCTACATAGGCACTTGCACAATGTGTGTACACTAAGTGAATTAATGTGAGCGATAATTTGTCATTGTGAACACAACACAAAATGTGACCTCTGCATTTGACTCATCTGTGAAGTAGCAGCGGGCAACTTTATGACAGTGCCTGAGGAGCAGTGATTGGGGACAGTACCCTACTCATGAGTACCTCAAAAGTACCTTTCCCATCAAAGGGCCATCTCCATAGCCATGACACTATGATTATATGATTTATTACTTCCATTTAAATATTTGAACTTTGCAAATGCACCATTGTGATAGGAATCCTCCTTGGTGCAAGTGCACCTGGATTTCAACGGGAATGGGGGATACCAATTTGATTGGTTTATTTGCATGTTATACCTAAAATACTTATTTTAATTAAGGCAATCAGTAGTTTCCCTTGTGGACCATGCGACAGACCATTCCCTAAATGCTGGTGGCTGCCGGTGAACCACCAAGTGTAAGTTTACCTATTTTGTTCATATTCACAAAAAATTTGATGAGGTGATTAGTGGCAACACTTTCTTTGATATGAGGAACTATTATGTTGACCTCACTGGGTCTTAAAGCAAATTCAATTTGGAATAGCGTAAATATGTTTATGCCATGCCTTTAAATTGAAAAACACACAGCAACAGTTATTTTGAATTTTAAAAAGTGTACCTATTTATTGATTGATGTGGTAGATTTGAACTCCATTTCTGACTTTGTTGCTGCTGCTGCATTAAACTTTCTGCACAATGTAGTCAATATTTAAATCAACACCAGATTTAATGGGATTGTTCAATGAATAGCTGTTTGAAATGTGCAATTATTTAAGGACTTCAACACTCTAGTCATGGTTTCTCTCTGCCATTACTGCCTTTTACCTCTATGCATATCAAGTGTAATAACATACATTGCTGCTGTGTGGCAAAGCTACTAATTGAACACTTGAATCAGATTTGAGCTGAGTTAAAGTGATTTTGGGCCTTCACCAAAGTTTGGACTTGCAATGATACATTCTCAAAAGACAAGAAACATTTCTCCAAACAAAATTATTTGTAACTGTTCCATCAAAAACCCTTAAAGAGAAAGATGGCCTATGAATTGGAAGGAATGCACAGGCTGAGTGCTGACAAGGTGTTAATTCCCACAAGCCCCTTCCCGTTCGGCTGGCCTTCCATCAGGGAAAATGTTATTGCTCTGCCCGAGAAAAATACGGGAGAGTCGTCGGAGGTCGTTATTGACGGGCGGCAGCGTCACCCTGCAAACCCCCATAGCATTATTGATTAAAACCTGTGTCTGCCTCCCCTACTGAATAAGTGATAACATCTGGTCCAAAGTCAATGCTCTCCAGTATTTATGGGTGGGGGAGACTCCTTGTGAAATGCAAATGGTGGAATAACTGGTCTCAAAGGCATGGCTAATCTAAACTTGTCCTCTTGGACCACAGCACAAACAGCGAGGAATGGTTATTTTTTGTATATTTTTGTCTCCAACAGGAGGAAAGCAGCTCTGACATGGATAGATACTACTACTACATGATTACATCTTGAGATCTCTGTAAACTTCCTTCATCTTCAACTCATTAAACTGTTGAGGTCAGTTTGTCTTCACACACAATGAAATGTAAACATGTTCTAGCCCAGGACTGCGCTAATTAAAAGATGATATTCAAGTTATACATTTGATGAAAAATAAATCACATAACAATGACTGTGCAAAGGTTTCCCTAAACAGTAATCAAAACAATAGTGATCTAAGCACAAATATGTTAAAACATATTGATTGATAAGCAAACGATGATATGAAATGACTGTATCGCTAGGAGCAAATTATTTGCAAGTTTTGCAGCAAATGTGCAGCAAATAATCACAGTATACTATGTGAATATAAGAAGATAAGTAGGTGTAAAAAGACAGTCTTGAAGTATTAAAAAATGATAAATATGTTTAGAGTAAAGGGGGAACGAGTGTAACATATATAATGTATTATGCAGGCAATAAATATGTTTTCATAATGATTGTAACAAAACTGTCCGTGATGTTATAATTTCTAATGCCCAGAGGATTAAAATCCCACCTCTGTCTTAAACATCAGATTGTGCATCAGAATGCAGAAAAGCTTTCCTGATTTCATCAAGGTGAACAGTTGTGTAACAGATATTTTAACAGGGCTTTATAGGGGAAATAATCTGAGGATACATTAGGAAATATCTCAAATTAATGTTTCCTATGTGAATGTCCTAAAACCAGACATTTGCATTTGTGTGGTGGTGATTAAGTAGAGCAGAGGCCTGGACAAAATCAATCTGCATATGAGAAGCAATATGCACTACCAACAAGAGGCTAGAGAAAATGATCCTAGCTGAAGTGTGACATCTGTACTAGGGAGAAATGCTTTCCACAATATATATGCATACAAGAAATAATTTTATTGGGCCAACTTAGTTATGGTCTAGTAGTAAGATACCCGTTTACAAACCAAGAGGTTGTGGGTTCCAAAATAGAGCCTCTGAGAAAGACTTGGACCCAAGTTGCTCCAGGGAGACTGTACCTGTAATTAGGGAATGGAAGTTACTGTAGATATAAACAGCTAATATTTTTCAACTCAATGTAGTGATATATTTCAGCCTCCTTGCAAACTCCACTTATGAACATGATCCTACTCAAAGAGGGACTGTGACAGAAGTATTTGACAATGGAATCTTCACAGAACTGGTGGCAAGCAGTAGCTCCAGGGGTTTTTCCAGCCGCGGTGTTATGTTTTAATTTGGGACTGAAACTAGGTCGGCATGTTTTATTAATTCTCTCTGTGAGGTTTTAAGACCATGACTCTCTCAGGAGAATTTGGCTTGACTTTGAAGTGCTGTTGACTTGTCTGCTGTAGCCCAATCATTTTAATTATTTACCTGGTTTATCTTAATTGACAATTTGCCCATTACTCTAAGTAAAGTAAACATATAGCTAACAGCTGACATACTCGTCCAGGACAAAACAACCGGAAAGTGGATGAATGTTCAAAGCGTTAGAATCACTTTCTGAGTGAAAACTTTTTCATCAAGTGCTGGAGTTTCTCCTGATATTTGTGGTTACCGAGTCTTCGTTTTTCTTAATTAGGCTCTCTTCTTGTTAAAGGCATGAGCTCATTAGTGAGATAAGTTGATTAAGGCAGAATTATACTAGAAGGAAGCAAATTACAATACATGCCCTTGATGTTCCAAACAGAACCTTTCAACTTTTAGAAACATTCTGTTGATGATACATGCATGTATACATACTGTACATAGATTTATGCATACAATGATATATGCTTTGTTTTTATTTTCCTCACACCAATCACTACTATTTCAAAAGGCTGTCTGCATTGGCCCCAGAGAAGCTCTTATCTCTGTCCATGGTTGAAACGCTTTGATGATTCTTTTAAACAGCTCGTTTGAAAACTGATTCAAAATGCATTGAAGAGGAGGAGCCTTGCTTATAGAAAGGAACTTGACAGTGGAGAGCATCTTTCTATTTTTGTATACAGAAAGATTGGGTAAGTTCAGGATAACACTGGAGCCAGTGTAAGTCTGCATATTTGGGTCTCTACATCCGCATCTTGGGGGGCTGGCTAGTGCCAAGCTTAGTAATAACTTTATTTCTCCAAGAAAGGAGACAAGTTTGATAAGTATCAAAAAGACACAAGCTGTCAGGTGTGCCGACTGCAGGCCTGAGGCAGGATGTGGGCGTTTTAATCACAAAAGAGAAACTGAACATAACTACCAGGCTAAAACCTGAACCATGGAAACAATCGCATTAAAGAAAACAAAGAGGATTAAACTGGGAGCCCAAACATGGAAAACAGCACTAAACTGAACCTCAAACAGCTATTATTGAAAGCAAATGCAAGACCAAGATGAAACGGAATGGGATGAACAGGGCAAATAGGTACAAATACAGAGGTTGCTCATTAGAGCAAAAAAAAAAAAACATAGACATAGGTAGAAAATAGGAGGCAGGGAGGCCACTAGTGGCCTGGTGGGGGATTACGGGCCAAGATGTGAGAGTAAATGTTAGACTCGAGACCAGTGTAATCATTTATTTAAAATCAGAAAAACGGGTTGTCATTCAAATATATCAGCATTTCACAAATTAATAGACTAAACATTTTAGCCAAACAAGAGATATAGATAAAATATCACTCTCTTGTGGTTTCTGAAAGCTTTACATTCAAGAATGCATTAAATGTAAAGGTAAGCGAAAGTGTCACCTATTTATTTATTTATTTATTTAGTTCTTCACATCTTCAGAAACTGACCTAGTGTAATTGTAAGTGAATCTTTGTTAAAGTCATGTGTTTGTGAAGTAAATTATGTGTGTTGTAAAGAGTTTTTTTGTTGTTGTGGCTTGTCTTAATGGATGAATTCATGATTCCATGTTCTGTAGCTATGTCGTTGACCTCTGTCTCTTTGGAGCTTACCAAAATATTAATCTTCAGGTGAAAATGGGGAATGGCTGACATCTTGAAATAGATCTAATTTTGTCCTTGACTTAGCAGCTCTGCAAGACTGTGAAGATGTGCATGATAGTATTTTCCTGTTAATGAGAACATGACAGATGGCAGCCCACTGGTGTGTTACTCAAACTTTTTACTATGACTTTGTAGTGAAAATCTCTTCCTCACTTCATCCATATATTTCGCAAACTTGGGCTACAGTAAACTGCTTAGAATTTGGTGTTGTTCTGGTTGTTTTATATAGTTTGACTTTTTTATGCTGATAAAAGAAACATTCATAGAATTGAACCCTTTAATGCATGGTGTCATCAACTGCGCATGAAAGTTACAATTGAGAACTGATGTTTTGTATGTAATTGAATATTTATTACTGTAAAAAAATGAATTGACTATTTTAATCTCCATATTTTTTACCACTGTGCCCTTGTGTTGTTATTTAGTTACACTGCTAGATTTTTAACAAAGACATTGTATTCTTCTTTTTTTTTAGAACAGAAGATATCTTTTTATTATTTTCTCTTTTTTTCTTATATATATATATACTTTTTTTTTTCTTTTTTCTCATGGCACAGGCATTCCAGTAAAAACTCAGAGATGTCTCCATTAAACTGCAGTTGCACTGAGATGGTCTTAAGACAGGCAATCATCAAATGAAAAGCCATTCAGGCTAAAAGCAGCCTTAAAATACTCAGACTGGCTCTTAAAGGGGACATGCTTTATTATCCACTTGACTGTGGCGGAAATCTTCAAGTATGACTCATGCCAGCTCTAAATCTATTTCCCTCTGGCTTTATCAAGAGTCATCAGTAGTCCTCAACCTTTTCGCTCGCTTAGTAGAATGAGGAACTTCTGCTCCATCTTGTTCACGCTGATCATTAATACTGCACATCATTGATTGTTTAATGTGAGTTTCCAAGCTGCCTTTTTATATATATTTGATGTTTTTTGATGGTATTTTTGATGGGACCTCCTGATGAAATAAAAGAGAAAAAGTAGATAAAATAAAAAATGTAAAAATACTGTTCTGCTTCACTATGAATATAGATGGCCCCAATTGAGTCTTTATTTCTAAGCAAGATTGTACTTCTCTAAATTGCTCTTTTGTCACATTGAATCATGTAATCTCATAACAGCAAATTAATGTTTGCAAAAGGCAAAACTAAACTCTACAAAGAGAAGCAAGTGCAATAAGACTAATAGGTATAATTTACATATACCGAACATACAGTAGGTATATATTACTTATTGGTCATTCAGTGAAACTCTGTGACATGAATTCTAGCACGCTATTACAGATTGTTATGTTTATTAATGTGTAAATATTTCATGAAATACTTATAATGCTGTTGTATTTAATAGGTTATAACCACAAACGCACTAACATGGAATTTTCTCATTCGGTCTATAAATGGACATTAATGTGGATTAAAGCAAACACATATGTCTGTTCAAAGGTTTACTTTCATGCCTTGTGGTGTTGCTTTTCATTAAATAATAATCTTAAAATAATCTTAAAAGTCGTGAGCAACCATTTATAAATGGATGCAATAAAAACTGGGATCCATTGTAACTCAATATGGGTGTGATATGAGCTCATTTTTGGCTAGCATAAGTACCTGGGTTGCAAAGTTTTGCACTTATTGTAGCCTGCCCCAGGTTTTAACAGGCTGGCAACACGTTTTAACAGTCTACTACTAATTAAAGCATGGACCAGTGTTGCAACAATCTTCAGAGCGATAACAGGTCCTAAAAGTGCATTATTCCTTACAAGATGAAGGCAAATTTGCCAAAATTTGCCGATATTGCGTGGGGTAAAGTATCTAAGTACATGAACTACGTTCCTATGACGGCTGTTGTTGTTCATTACTCTGGAGCATAGCTTTGATATATGCAGACAAATGTTCTTTTTTTAGCCTTCAAAGTCAAAGCGCATGCTGTATTATCTGAATCGTTGACTCTGTTACGGCTGTGAATATGGATGCTAATACTGTCTAATTCTAAAGACAAAGATAACGGTTACTCACCAGAGCTCCCGTGGACAAATCTGAAGTTCATGGTTTAGATTTTTTTAATGGAAAGCTATATTAGAGTTTCAGGGCAACAATGAAGCAGAGCACAAAGAAAATAATAAAGGATGTACATTAGAACATTTGAACAACCAAATTACAGATAGTTAGTTCAGTAGTTAACTACAGAACTATCCATGTCAGTATCCACGATAACTAGATAGCTACACCATGGCTTTAGTGTATCCCACCCTTAGCTTTAAAGATACTTTGTATTGACCATTAGGGATTTCAAGTCACTCTTCCATCTATTTTAGAAGGAATCCTTTCATGGACAGGTGTTGACTTAAGGTTTGGCTCATAATTCATGCATAAAATAGTTAACCAATAATGTGGAAGCTTCATCTGAAACAGTGTTTTACAACCAGAGTTCTGGACAGATGCCAAGCTCATGGCAAGGTGGTGGAGCACAGCTGAAATTGCCATGACAATGACTCGCCTGATACACCTGATGCCACTCTGCACCTCATCACTTCCTGGACAGAATGCCACCAATCTAGAGGAGATAGACACTCTCTCTCACATACTCACACACACAATCCAACACTCAGAAAATAAAGGTTTGAAAGAGGCCTTGTCCTGCAGGGCATCATTCTAAAAATACTTAAAATGTTAGGCTTAAAGATTAAAGACTTTAAGATTAAAGATTCAGAAAAAATGAAATGGTAGAGAACTGGATCTACAAACCGTGACCACCAAGTCTTCATAGAACCAAAGATTGTTTTTCAGTGGTAACATTTGAAGGTTCTTCTATTGGCAGCTTATGAGTCTTATAAAAAGAAGAACCACCAGAATTTCCAAAACTTTATTGATCTAAGTTCAAAGCTCCCTTTTTAAGACCCCTTGTCTTAAAAAAGGAGCTTTGATTCCTTCATCTTTTTCAAAAGAAGTTATGCCCAAGGTTGGTCATTATAAGACTATTATAGCTGACTTTATTGAATTGCAGCCTCGCTTCTCTGCGGGCATTATGGTGACTGTGCACTTTCATACCCCATTGGCGGCATGGCGCAAGCGGAGATAATGACACACAAGAGTTGTGAAGGGGACCCCAAGGTGAGCAGGGAATATCCATGTATCATAACTGAACCCTATCTAGTACCCATTCACAAGCCATCAATTCACAGTAAAACTAAATTGCTGCACTTCACAGTTCAATGGAGAGAAACAAGCCTTTGTCAGAGGGAACCTCTGGTGGCTTCAGCTGTGCCCCCCCATACCCCTACCTTTACACACACACACACACACACACATACACACACACACACACTTTCACACACACACACAAACACTCATTCCCACCACATCTTTCCAAGCCGAGAGACAGGTCAGTCAGTTGATCAATCGTCTCCACCAGAGATCGGCAAATGCACTCTGCTTGTCATGACGGCTGCCTCTAAAAACAGGGGCTAAGGAAAAAAACTAAAGAAAAAAGAGTAGGGGGAAAAAGTGGTGATGGACAGATGCAGTAATTGAGCTTATTCTGCTTTGGAATGGATGCTGGTTGGGGAAAAACAGTGGGGCTGGAGTTGACTGGGCCATTCAATAAAAGAGGACAAGTCTGCCAGTAGCCTTGGGATCACACCATGTGATCAAAAACGGTGTAGACCGGTGGGTTCAATGAGGACTTTGAAGAAAAATCTCAGAGGAAATCTCAGTGGGCTGTAATGTCTCGGGAGACATTGCTAATCGGTGCACAAAAACATGGCAGAGTAGTATCTGATACTTTTACTCTGGGGCTAAGCATCTGCCCAATACATATATAACTAGAGAGAAATGAAAAACCCCTGATACAAAGATCACATTGTTATGACAGGTGATATTATATCTATGTCATAATATGAAGTTTGTTAATGTAATGTTATTTTCCACATTTTTAATCCACCGCCTAAAAATAAAGACATGATCCAAACTGTGGCTCATAAAACAATGCCCCGTAATCACACAAATGTACTTTTTGTGACAAATGACTTTCATTCATTCCATCATTCATTATCCGAACCACTTAATTCCTTTCAGGGTTGTGGGGACCGGAGCCTATCCTGGGAACTACCAACTCTGGGCAGGCGCCAACACACCGCAGTGCACACACTCGCAGCATTCACACGTTATGAAGACAAATTTTAGAGTCTCCAATCAACCTACATTGCATGCCTTTGGACTGTGGGAGGGAACGGAAGCACCTGGAGAAAATTCACATGAACACGTGGAGAGCATGCAAACTCCACACAGAGATCCCTATAGCCAACCCGGGGATCGAACCCAGGACTTTCTTACTGTGAGGCGGCGGCGCTAACCACTGTGCCACCGTTCCGCTTTACCTTACATATATATGTTGTATATTTGTATACAACATATGTATTTTAAAAATGTGTATTTTTAAGAGTGAGTAATTATTTGCCATTGTTTTATCCTGTTATATTCTGTTATTACAGAAGTTAACAGACCTTTTCCTTTATGGAGGTTAAGCATCAAGCGAAAAGTAGCCTGTGAACTTGTTCTTCTTCACTGATAAAAAAAAAGAAAAGAATAGTAGAAATTGGACTGAATTATTAATTCCTATAATGCAGATTTGGATAACTAGAGGGCAGTAGCAACTACTGCATGCAAAGTGGACTTTTAGCTGCTCAACAGTGAAACAGATGGACACACTCATATGGAAAATTGCAAGTCCCTGATGAAACCCCGTTTTGTCCCCAGTTTCTATCACAGCTCTATTTCTACACTCGACTTATTCTCCTTTACCTTATTTGCTTTTAACCTGTTTATTAAATAGACTGTCATAACCCTGTTTTGGATTAAAAGCACAATCCATATTTGCGTTTAACCGTCTAGACAAGTTGATATTGATTTCTTCACTCATAGTGTCATATTTTATGCTGCTTGGACCTCATAGATGTATTGGGCGTCATTGCAATCATCTCTTTGTGTTAGCTCTTCTAACTAATTGCCCTCTCACACCATTCTTAATGTATACTTTGTGTGGCCATTGTGATGATCTGGAACTTCTTGTTGGGTTTGGGGTGGAGTTTGAACAAGTGCAGCAGCCTTGTGTTATTACTGAACATGTCTAGTCCGTCAACTCAAAACAACCTCCAGCATGTTTACTGCCCTACGCATTTAAGGAAAGAGCAAAGAGCTTAAATCGACTCAGTCTAATGGATGTCAGTTTAATGCTTTCCAAATATTAGACAGCGTTCAGAACGTGGACATTGGCAGTAACAGTTGGGACAATTTGTTGGGAAAATGTTGATGTAATGAGATAATTTGTGAGAACTGTGTAAAATGTGAATTCTTATTCCATGTATAATAGCATTGTGGTTTTCCTATAAAGCATTGCTTATGCACATATAATGCTTCATGGATTCTGAATTCAGGTGTAGTATTACCAAAGTTTAGTGAGATTTATTTGCTATTTATTCTGGTGAACCTATTAAATATCTCATTGTTTTCCTATAGGCAGAGGACAAAAATATTCTCTAGTAGTTATAGTTTGTGGATGTAATATAGACACAACTGTTCTCTGTTCAATAGTTTCTAAATGATGCACACTATTGATGATAAGATGTCTACTTAGCTGTTGATAGCACGCAATTCTTCATTATATCGATTTGGCTGTTATCTTGTTTTAGGCACTTGCATTGGCCTTAAAAGTTGATTTTCCCACTAAGGGACTGAAATAGACTCTGCGGTTACGTTGAATGTTGTTGTATTTTATTCCACCTCACTAAAGCAACCACTTTCCATCTAGTTATACAGCTCATTAAGTGGAGTTTCATCAGGCAAGCATAAAATGCAGAGAAGCTATGCACATGAATCATGATTGGTAGATGGGAAATTGTGAGTTGATGTTTAGGATGCCCCGCAAAAAATTGAATTTCAGTTTGATCAAACATCCTGTTGAATTATCCAAAACTGCACAGTTATAAAGCTGGTAATGTTCATCGCTGAAGGAAAGAAGATAGAGCTTTGATGTTTTCATGACGTGACATTACAGCACTAACCGCTCGACTTGACCTAGAAAAAATGTCTCTGCATATCACTTTTTCATAATTCACCAAAGTAGAACTTCTCAGGGTTTGGAGACAGCAGCAGATTTCTCAGTAAATAATTAGAAAGCCATTGAAATCGCGCAATTCAAATTAATAACAAAACAAAATCACGCTGGTGATGTGAATCCATTATTCTGAAAAGCTTTTGATCTTTTTTAGTGCAAACACAACCAAAAAAAGTAGAAGCTTGAACAGAGAAAATGACAAGATAATCACAGTGGAAATGGAAGTGAATATGAAAGTTCAAACAAGGAGACCTAATGAGCGCCAAGGCGTCCAGTCACACTGGTCTTGGTTTTACATAGTGAATCAAACCTGCTTCTCTGCCACTTCAGCTATTCTATTTCACCCACCTCCACCCCTCCACCACCTTTGGCTCTCTGTCCCAGTTAAGAGTCCTTTGCCTGCTGCCTGGTGTCTCAGTCAGACCTGCTGGAGTTGATAGAGCCAGTGACCAAGCAACCGGCTTCCGCCAGACATTTTTCACATCCACATTAAAATTGTTCTAACAAATAAACACACTTTTGAATTAAACTGTTGGAGGTTTCCTTGGTTGAACTCTTATTATGTTTTGTGAACTGCATCTTAAGGTAGGTTAAGTAATGTGTAAATTTAAGAAATGAAACAAGTGTTGCCGCTTGTCTGCTATACTGGCTTGGATGATAACATGTTCAGATTTGTTATTCTGTGAAAACAACATTTGAATTCTCAGATGTATCACGCATTTGCTTTCCGGCTACAGCATCTTATAACATTAGCCTGAGAAACCAAGTAGGAAAACTAAAATTCCCAATACCCCAAACATTTGTAAATAATTAAGATTTATCTAAATTTATCCATTGAAGCAAATCATACTATACCATAGTGCTTTGGTCTCAGGAATTGTGTGTAAATGTGAAATGTCAGCTAATGACCAAACAGAATCACAAAGACTTTGGGCAAATGTTCTGTGATAGGGTTTTGACACAGATTAATGTCCCTGATTAATGTGCTACTTTCAAGTTGAGCTAAAAGTTGGAGAACATTTGGACAGCTGCAAAGACCAAGAGTCAAAAGTATTTTGTTCTTGGATTTAGTTTAGAGTAAGACTTAATCAAAGATATATATTTTTTCCAAGCATGTATTTATAATTAATTGTTTTTTGCATTTCTTGAGTAACACTGTTTAGGATAATGGTTTTACTTGCTGCAATACATAATCGACTACTGATTTCTGTTTTCCTAAATTAATTATTTTAATGTTTTATGCCTACAGCACATCATACTTAAATTCTAGACTCAGTAGCTGCTGTTCAGCTTACCTTTCCAATTCCTGTCCCTGTACAAGTCAAAAGTTAATGTCAACAAGAATACATCCATAAAAGCTATTGGGCAATTGCCCAAAATTCACTATTAAAAATGTAAATAATGTTAAATGCAAGGAGTAGTTATTCCCCTACATGCCCCTTGCATAGGTGTGAGCAGTGCTTGAGGATGGAACCTTGCTCCTGAGTACCTCAGTGGTACCTTTCCTGGTCCAGTCGAACTATCACAGGGCAAATGCCCTAACCGTTACACTACCTGGTACTTATAAGGAGGCTAAACTAAGGAAGTGGAAGTCCATTTTTGGCTTTGAAGGCAAGTGTTATGAATTTGAACCTGAAGAGAGTCAGTGCAGGTTCTGTAGTAGTGTGGTAGGCAAGAATTTGGCAAAATCGTAGACTAGTCATTGTGAACACACCACAGCACACAGTGCGCCACAATAAAATGTGACCTCTGCATTTGACCCATCTGTGAAGGAGCAGTGGGTCACTTTTGCCAGTGCCCTGTTCATCATGGTAAAAAGTTCTGTGTTTCCAAAAGGATCACTCCACTCTATGTAAATCCACAATAAAACATATTATTATTGTATTATTACTATATAATATTTTGATACGTATTAACATCAACTTAAGTTCTTGTAATCATCATTATAAAACATCTGACTGCCATTAGTGGCCAGTACGCCTCATTGACTTAACTCAATATACCTTGTGTTTGAGACTTCAGGATGTAATTGAGAAGGATGTATTGATACATTTATCTAAACTGATACATCAACTCAATGATCAACGAGCCCATTGCACTGATACAAACAGTAATACATCAATCAGACATCATATATAGTGTAATGTTCCTTGCAAACAAGCAAGACATTTTATATTGAGCCACAGAAAATGAATGAATGAATGAATGTCTGGTTGAGCTCAGGACTGAAAATGTCAAATGGTATTTTATCTGCATTTTGTGATTTGATATGACTAAAGGTGATGGTGTTAAATCAGCACATGATATTGACTCATATAGTTCTAGTTACAGGTACAATTCTTCTGGTGTAACTAGAGGTTAAATATTTGCTAAGGTTGTTTTGTATTTCTCTTGCTAGACTATTGAACATACATTGCATATTCTACCACTAGTCCACCCTCATTATGTGCTGGTGTAAAAAAAAAACTCCAGTGCAGATTTTAGAAAGAGGATAAAGCAACTGTGCCTCGCCGACTTTCCACAATAGTATCCATAATTGATGCTGAGAAAAGAAAAGGCTTGAATGAAGGGCTGTGGATAGAATGCAGCTGTGCTGTTTGAAAAGCTATTGAATGAATATGCCCACAGTCTAAATGCAGCACTGAAAAACTGTCAAGCTGCTGGCAATCTGTTTCATTTAAAGAATAAGTTAATTATATAAATATTGAGATTAACAACGCTGATTGAAAATCTAGGGATGTATGTGCTCTCAGATGAGTAAACCAGGTGTGCAAATGAAAGTAGCTCTTTAAGAATGTGCCCTGTACAACTTTCTGTGCAATCCTTGGCTGAGTTTCACCTAAAACATCTGGAAAATACTATTTCTCAATGGGTTGCTGAGCTAGTGGCTGAATACTTTGTAATGGTTAAAAAGGTTGTGGGTTTGGGTCTGGCTCTATTCTACTTACAGCACTAACAACACTGAGCCCCTAAGCATAGCATAATACCAGACCAGTTTTTGAAGGTCTCGGTCTTGTCTCGGCAAATTGGCCGTATTTGCACTTGGTCAATTCAGGGTTCAGGGTTTATTCCAAGACCAGCCAAGATGACAACTTTGAAAATATTACTATTAATGAGCTGATTGGATAACTTTTCACTTAAGTCCAACAATGATGTTACTGCTAAGCACGGTTACATGCCCTTTCACATCTTTCACATTCAATAGTAAAGGGAGCATTATAATGAGACCCCATTGTGCACATTTAGCTCACAGAATTCTAAATTGTAGCCAAACTGTACTTTAAACTGATTTTCCATGTATCTGGAGTTTAGAAATTGTTCCTGAGATTAGAAAAAGGGAGTTCTGATTAGAAAAAGAGCATCTAATAATTGCCATGAAGGTACAAATAAATTAGTTTTGATTACAAACTTGATCTTCATGATCAAATACTTCGTGTCGGTACATCATGCACAGTATTTACTATGCCTTTATCTAAATTTAGGGTGATTTTTAATTACAGTTTCTTACATTTTTAACCGCTTTGATATGGGGCTTTATCACCTAGAACTGGCCTAGAGCATCTGGTGTAATATTACCAAGGGAGCTTCTAGTCTTCTGTTGCATTAGAGCAACCTGCACTTGGAGTCTATTTTTGGGTAGGACATTTTAGGGGTTGTGATTTCAAATGATGCAGCTGTTTGAAAAGAGGGACAGTTACTATTAATACAAAAGCCCAAAAAGGTACCCAGCACTCTCTCCCTCTATAACAACTTTAGAAAGTGCCTTTGTAGATAACCTCCATTTTAAAATGTGACAACACTTTTTACAGCAGACTCATGATGCTGAAATCTGCTTTGTAATTTGCAAGTATGTAAAGACTGCAAATACAGAAAAACACGGTTACATTTCTCATTAACCCTGGTGCACAAAACATGCAAGACTTAGACTATATACCCTTATTTACCTGATGTTTGTCAGAATGCTTGCATAATATGGCATTGTGAAAGGGTTACAAATGACCTTTCATTGTTGCCATGATACTAATCAAATTTGACTCGTGGTGGTCCCAGGTAACTCCCAACAAGATGCAATTTATCCTCTGCTTCATAAAGCATGAAATTATTTTTCGTTTGCAAAACAATGGAATCTGGCATAATATTCACCCTTGAGCTGGGAAGCCAGTAGGTTACTTACATAAATCATCCTCATTCCTCACCCTGTGAAGTGAGTGGACATGCTTGCTCCTATCCAGAGGGTCTCTATTTTTAGATGGACCAGACCCAATCTTTTTAAAATGGCTTTTTATTTGACAATGTTAAGAGTCAAATAAGTGTTTCATAAGTTGCATTATCTGTCTGACTGCCCATCTATCTATATATAAACATAAAATATAACTGCAGGTTTGCAAAAATGCAGGAATAAATGATGTGGTCAGAGTGTGTTGTAGAGTACTTGAGAAATACAGTACAGTGTGGTGTACAGTACTTTCACTCTCAACTTGACTACTTGTATTGGCTAACCTTTACTAATGCCAGCAAAATACTTTTATTGTGTATGTACTGTAAATCTATTCATCCTTGATACCTGAGTGCATTTTATGATGTTGTGGGAGTGGTCAATTGGCTGAAAAACTTTGGATCCATGGTAGGTTTACACTACATTACGATTACAGTGCAATGATTAGGGTGTTCGCCCTGTAATCAGAAAGTCACCAGTTCGAATCCTGGACCGGTAAAGGTACTCATGAGTAAGGTACTGGCCTTAAGCACTGGTCCCTGAGCGCTGCCCATGTCAGCTGCCCATTGCTTCATCATATTTATGGGCTGTGTTCACAATGACAAATATGGCAGTGTCACTTGTATGCTGTTTTTGCACTACCAAACTTTCTGCCATTTTTGGTAGTGCAAAAGCAGCATAAAAGTGACACTGCCATCAGTCTTTGGCTTCAGTTATGTTATATCAAAGTTTGAATTTCACAACTGAAATTGTTGTTCAAACATTTACTGCAATATCCTTATCTAAGGTTTTTGCAGCACTGCACTCTAAAAACCACATTCATTTTGTAATGTGTTTATGCAGTGCAAGCACACACCACACTATAATACCCACCTCTTTGTAGTTGCTAAATGATTTTTACTTGCAGATGTTATCTCACATAGTCACGTAAGATTTCCATCTTAGTCAAGTAAGATCTTCTATCTCTTAAGAGATCTCTTAATTATCTCTTAGTCTTCCAACCTGGTACATTCACTAAAAACAATTCTCAAATAAAAAAGGTGAAAACTGCAGTATGTTTTGAGAACAAATTTCTTCTTAAGAACATTGGGTAGAACGAGGAAAGTAATCTTAGAAGTAGGAAAGTAATCTTAATGCTCCTTCAGACTCCAAAACAACTGCTGTCAGAACCTCTGTGTAACATTTGGTATTCATGGCTTTGTGCTGTTAGTGAAAGTCGGCCCTGGTTATAGTGAACACAACAAAAGCCCTGGATGCTTTAGTGATGTCAATCTCAGGAACGCATTCTCAAACTGACTCCCACAATGCCGCATTATTGCAAGAATGGCTGACTACGGAGTAGCAATCAAATATGTTGACATAAATTGCCTAAAAGAAAAAGCACCCCTTAGAATTCAAGAGACAAGTTTATACACCAGTGCACTGGGACAGATTACCTGCACTAGCAAATACCCCCAAACCTCAATATCTCAAAATGCTGCCACCCTCCTCTCCCAGCCCATCAAGTGCCACACCACCCAACACTTCACTCACATTTCTAATAGGGTTTCCCTTCATACCCTGGAGACTGTGAACACATTTTAAATGGTATCAACCTTCATACAGAATATACCCCAAATTCAAATTGTTGGTATTGGCCTTCTTTCCCAGCACCTCTCCCGTTTCCAAATAACATGATGCTAACCTCACCAGCAATGTCACTGTAGTGGCTTAAGTAATAATGTTTCAATGAAGGGTGAAAAAAACATCATCACAAGCAATGGATCAGTCAGAACTAAGATTAGAAGAAGATTATGATATTGGCCGGGGTTATGTTGTCTGTCTCTAGCAGGGCACATATTTGTTAGCACTTTGCTCTCTACATTAGAGGAAGTTCTCTACACTTCTGCTTCATCTTCTTCTCTTATAACTCTACCTCTTGCGTATAACTCTACCTCTTGCACACTCAGTGTAAATGTCAATTTCAACCTGTTAAGAATACTGCATCCTGACTGCATGTTTAGCTCTATGTCTGTCTTCCCTGTCTAGTCTAAAATGTATATTGTATATTGTCTGGTTTAAAATGTATATTGTTTAATGTATATTTTAGTATTTTTACTTATTTATTGTTTATTCCATGTGCCTAGTCATGCCACTGCCTATTTATTCTCTGTTCTACTGTTCTTTGTTTGTTTGCACTGGAAATAACCTGGAGCCACGTCGTCTCGTCTCTCTATGTATCTGTACAGTATATAGCAGAGATGCCAATAAAGTTGACTTTGACTTTGACTGACTGACTTATACCCCACTTTCGGTGCCTTTATCTCCTTCCACAGTTTTTGTCAAAGACAGACCATGGGTTAAAATTTTCAGCTCACTTATGAGACCTTGGGTATTGTTTCTTGGGGAAAACAATTCAATAAGGCTCCAAATTTTGGTCAGTAGGGTTCCTCTATTAAGGCTGTCATTCTCTATGTTGACCAAAAGGGGCCGTCTGTACTAAGGAGTAGTGTGCTATTACTTTAATTGTGGTTAGCCTCCATTTTCAAAAATATCCCTGTACACACCAATCTAGATAAATATGCCGTCAAGAGATGCCGTCAGTCAAACAGAATTCTGGAAAGAATTACATCCTGTTACAATGACTTTTACATCCGGTTGCTTTGTAAACAATGGTAAGTAGAGGGTGCTTCATATGGACAGATAGGGAGGTCGAGTTACTTTTAAACGTTAGCGGGTGCAAACAAGTGCAAATAGCTTGAATAAGGTAGATGACAATCGCTGCCCTGACAGTATCCATCTTCAGTCTTCAATGTAAACCTGACGTCAATGCTGACGTCCACTAAGTCCACTTACCACTAAGCAAGCATCATTTTCATAATGAGTTTTACTTACCAGTTCAAGGTTCAAGGAGATGGGGCACCTAAAAAAATACAAAATTATGGTAGAATTCTAACATGTCACTGTAGGCCAGGCTTAGAAAATAATACCTTCATGGATGGATATAGCATAATTCTAAAATGTATAAATATCATTGAATCCTTGTCCAACAAATACTTGTCAAATAAAGAGACACGCAAAAGCAAACACACAAAAATAATAGAGGTCGGTGCTGTCTGCCAAAGACCATGCTGAACAGCAGATTTGGTGGCAAATGACATGGAGTATGTGGCGTGTCCCTGAATAATGACTTACTGTATCAACATTTATTGAAATGTGCAGCCAGATGGTCTTAGTACTCAGAGCTTTTCTCACATCTACAGGGAACCTACTAGCATTTTCTCCAGATTTTTTATTCAGAGACCACAGCTCCTCAGAGTGAATGCCTTGCCTTCTGTCAAAATCTAGCTTTTTTTGCTACAGTATGAAAAATGACCATTTTTAAATGACAGTATCACTAATCCATTATTCACAGATACTCAAAACATGGGAAACAAAATTGTGCTCATCCAAGGTGGATATGTATGTCTTAAGTCATGATATACACACATGCATGCAAGCAAATACACACACACACACTTTCCTTATCAAGTTAATTAATTTCAAGTTTTAATATTAATACATTATTTTGTGCTGTCAAATTGAAATAATCACCAAACCTCCAGATACATTCTCTGCCTTTTATCCGGTCCACTGTGACAGGGAGAGCAGCTCTTTGATGTCTACTATAAACTGATTGGATCCAACATGGGGATATTTTCAGCCAATATTCATTAAATTTCTGCCTTTTTAAAAAACTCCTTTTTATGAGATTGAATTTTAATTAAGAAGGAAAATAAGAGCTCATACAGTTAGAAGATTTCATCATTGTGTCTGTGTGTGTGTGTGTGTGTGTGTGTGTATATATATATATATATATATATATATATATATATATATATATATATATACATATATACATATATATGTATGTACTATATATATATATACATATATACATACATACATATCTATATCTATATATATACATATATATATACATACATATATACATACAGTGCTTTGTGCTTACTTTCTACTTTTGTACACTTGATGTCTTAATGAGTCCACAGTTTTTAAATAATTAAAAGTATAAGTGTAGATAGCTTCTCGTTGTAGTGCCGTGCTGTGAACTTTGCCGTTTCTCAAAATCACTCGGTCAAGGAAAGGAAAATTGTCCAAACTAATGAAATACACGTCTTATCTCGAGGGCAGAATAAAATGTAATTTTTCAATTTGATGAAAGGAAAAGTTCTTATCAGCATGACTGTCATGAAAAGAGCAGTTCTGTGCTCTGGACGTTCCTAAGTGAGCCGCTGTCCTAATTAAAAAGATGATTCACCGTGTGATTGCATTCACACTTGTAAGTTTGACTATCGGGGTCTGCAGATTGACTTTCAAAACCAAGTGTTGGTCGAATAATTTAAGCCCTTCAGAAGCATTAAAACTTGGATTGCACATACAAATTGTACTGTATTACAAACAAGATCTTAAATTGCTGCATTTATGTCAATTGTCGAGCTACAAATATCCAGTGAAAACCACTTCAATTTGTAATAACATGCTAGTAGAAGCTTAAGTCATCTTATCTGTATCTGTCATGTATCTGAAACTTTTCACAGTATGAACAAAACAGTCACTACTCCAGTACCTGTCTACATTAGTTGTCCAGGATGCTCTTTCACATCCTTTATACCTGTTCATCAATGGAATCTCCCAGATCAGTACATTGTGCATTGTAGTACAGTACATTGTGTCACTGTGTCATTCATAGATTCACAGGTTCTCAGATGTGTTATGTATTTAGTGGAGATGTTTCAGCACGTTATTATACAGTCAGGCTCCCATTCATCCTGTTCAATTAAGCAGCTGAACCAATTATTAGCCCTATTCAGGACTGAGTTTTAAAATGTGTCAAGCCAGTTGGTAGTGTGACGCTTAGAAAGTTGGCCCGTGATTGGAAGGTCGCCTGTTCAAGTCCTGGACCGGTAAAGGACCACCGAGGTACTTATGAACAACGTACTGTCCCCAAGCACTGCTCCCTGGGTGCTAGCAAAAAGGTGCCCACTGCTCTTTCACGAATAGGTCAAATTTCATTGTAGTGCTGTGCTGTGCTCACAGTGAGCAAGTAATCACTCACTTAAAGGAGCTATATGTAAGAAATTAATGGCAAGCAATCATAAAATGAATCTAATATGTCACCAGAGACTGAGGAATCATGTTCATTTGAAATACTGATCTAACCGACAAAATTAGTACAGCCAAAATATTCATATTTTAAAACGTAATTTACAGCACGCAAATCATGTTTATATTTTGATTTTGTGTTTTGGCCTGTAGCGCCACCCACCACTATTTGCCAATCACAAAGTCAGTAGCATGACGCTACTAAAACTAAAAGGCCTCGCTATGACTCTCAAAAATGTTTTGACAAAAGCAGAAACAAAACAAGGATCAGCATAGGAGATGCATTTGAAAGATGGAGAGGCTGACACTGGAGAAGAATTTGAGGGCAGATGCCAAAGTGGCTCATTTTCTACTAGACAGGTAAGATTTAGCCAAGGTTGGCTAACATGTATCACCACTAGATGTAGGGATGAGTATTTCAAATATTCTACGATGACTTTACTAAAATAGGCCCTCTACTTAAAGATTCTGAGATGGAAAAATAAGAACATTATGGAAAACGTTCATAAACACCAGAATATGTTGATAAAATGTCAACCAGACTATGATCATCTGCATATTAAAGTACTTTTTATCTTGTTATCTTTCCTCAGCAAAGCAGAATTAAATTGTGTCAATATTTTGTATCATTCTCAATCTACCCTGCTGCATATGATTAAATGCAACCTCACTTGCAATCCAGAAAAAATGTGACAATTTGAAATCCTGAGTAAGTGAAGCATAAATATATTTCTGTCACAGTCTATCAACATTGTTTTGTAGCAGACCTGTGCACACACACATAATGTTAATGGAAAAGATTTTCGGCAATGTTACAAAAAAGAAAAATGAATTACTGCCCATTAGCTCTGCTTTGAGATGCAGTATTTTTGTAGACATTATACTTTGATCATGACTGTGGTGAATTTGGGGAAAATGAAGGTTGCATTTCCAGCATCTTGCTCAGTTCATTATGCTTAGAGTCTGCCAGTTGCACATCACTTATTCTGTGCATACCAATGAATTCATCTGAGACTGTATATATTTTTGTCAAGTTTGTTTGACACTGGATGAAGTGTTTAAAGATCTTGCTTCATTCAAGCTACCATACACAAACAACGTGTGCAAAAACATTTGGTGAACAGAAATGTCTAGATCCTATTCCATGACTTTGTGCATAATAAAGTATTGTTTTTACAGTTCTGAATGTTTTTCCACTGCAGCATACTGCAACATTATTCATACTGACAAAGCAAAGTTCTACATTCCCAAGAAATAAGTTAGCTTTGCATATATGCAAGAAAATGAATACTTGAAAAAAGTAAACATTCTAACGTATAAATTACGTATAAATTCCAACATATAAATTCACACAAAGTGACCTTTACATGATTAAGTTCATAAAAATGCACAAGCATGTCTTAAGATAAACTGTATGACTTTCAGTAATAAAATGCTTATTTTACTTATTATTAATTTTAATAAACAAATTTAACATCAGACCTTTTATTTTGAGAAAAGACTAAGCAAAGTTCAGTTAATGAATGTCATACTTACAACTTTTACCTTTTAAATTCTTATATTGTCACTTATTTATGTTGATTATATGATTTTATAATAATAAAGGCAAAGCTTATGTTAGTTATGAATATATTCTACATCTTGGCTAGATATTTGATTCAGGGATTTAGATTTTAACGATGAGACTTTATTTAATCAACTAATAATCTGAGTATCATTGCATTTACAGACTGATTTGAGGAGTATGACTGTGTAGTTTGCAGTCTGATTTAAAGTTTTATAACATAGCCTTCTACACAAAGCATCTGGAAAGAAACCTAAAAATATATCTTGCTTGATATGGTTGATTAAGATCCATTTCTATATTCGCTGGTAGTCTCATAACTATTCATATCCATAGAATGGATGTATGATCAAGTTTTTTGAAAAGCCTTTCTGCTCCTTAATGACGCAGTGAATCAAGATTTTGGTGGAACGTTGGCTCTCGGCAGCGCCATCGATCAGCGGCTTCACTATTAATGGATTTAATGGAGCGTAAGGCCTAGGTGCCTTGCTGTATCTCTTTAACAGAGAGATTGCACTAACTTGGTTACCTGCAAAGTGCAGCTACCTGGCCATTCCCAAAAAAAAAAACCAAAAACAAAACACACACACTCGGGTTGGTCAATGATGCAATAAATTTATTTGCCATATTTCATATATTATTATGAGTCACTTGATTGTGTCACTTTTAAAACCAGTAGATGAACCATTTAAATAATACACATAATGCAAACCAGCAAATAGAAAATTGATCAATTCACGTAACCTCTCGATAGCTATTTGACCAGTATAAATACTGCTTTAAGAGAAGGAAGGAAAAGGTGCCAAGAAAAGCTTCCTCGCTTATCCAGATTATACCATTAGCAAACATCTGTATGATCTGTGTATGCATATGTATTATTAAGCTCAAAAAGGGTTTGAGATTAATGCTGGGCCTAGAATAGCTTTATAAAGTTACAGCGCTATTACAAAGCCATGCCTTTGGGGATGTTGTGTATGTGATATAGCATCCAATTTGTCCAGAATTTGAAGGTTAATTGACAGATTACACCCATATATTCAGTGTTACATGTCCTCCAATTTATATCTGCATTCTGCAGTTAGAGACTAAAGTCAAAATGATTCCATTCATGTACCGGTTTTCTAGAAAAAGAAAGTGTTTTCTGAAATACAAGATGAGGACATTGGTATATCTCCTTTCCTCTTTTTGAGGGATCCGTTGTGTCATCAGACAGTCAGGACCCTGGAATTTAGGTCTCATCTACAGGACGGAACTATAGTTACTGTACAGCATAGCTGGGTAAATGTGTTGGGCTGGAACTTAGTTAAAGGTTGATATGATCATTAATAATGATTTAATTGAACAAAGCATCAGAGCAGCAAAAAACATCTGAAGTGGACAATAGAGTTGTTTTTTTGTGGTTATGCAGAACAGGCTGATATAATGTACTGTATATATTTTTTTCTCCCCTACCTTAAAATGTGATTTGTCAAAACAAATGGCCAGTAATACCAAACTTGTAGTGAATCTTTAGTGACAAATTTCCGAGTTTGCGAGAAGTCCACTGCAATTTTGCCACAAACCTAATTAGCATTTAACATGGAGTCCACCTTGGCGAAGATGGAAGCAAGAATCTATGTCTGTGAAATATTTGAATGTAGCCTGGATGTAGTTAGCTCATTTTCTCTGTAGCTTGTAGTGTAGCTAACTACTATATTAAAACAGGAGCTTGGATGTAGCTTAGCTACTTTTAATCATAAGTAGCTTGTAATTTGAAAAGCTACTGTTTAAAAGGAGCTTCTCTGACACTGCAGTTAAGACGATAGACTAGGTCAAAAGTAAATAAATTGCAAGACTAAGTCAAAAACAGACAAAGTTTATTAGGCCAACAATGAGGCTAAGAATGTCATGGGTCATATGTATGAAGTTGGCTGGGCTGGCGAAATGTTCAGGCTTTTTGTCAGACCTAGGTTACAACCCCTCTTGGGCTCCAGATCACCGTCAGCAGTGTGGAGTCGGAATAGCACCCAGTGATATCACAGTTATTTTATGTTTATTGCATCAGCCAATATTTTGTTGCATATTATTCTGCTTGCAAGATCATTAAGGCAGACAGGCTTTCCTTAAATCAT
Organism: Distichodus sexfasciatus; assembly: GCA_032718565.1. Taxonomy (NCBI): domain Eukaryota; kingdom Metazoa; phylum Chordata; class Actinopteri; order Characiformes; family Distichodontidae; genus Distichodus; species Distichodus sexfasciatus. Next base: position 294,568 of record JAVGVS010000328.1, on the reverse strand, counting down.
ATCCTCAATGCTGTGTGAGATACCAGAATTTACACAACTTCCTAAACTCATTACATTACTCAGAGCCTGCTGAAAGAAGAAATGACTCATCCAAGAAGGAAGTAAATCCAGTATGCAGAGCGAAATGAAATATAAGACTGTGTTTCATCATGGAACTGAGCAATTAACCCTACACATGGAATTTATCATGTCATGACAGTCATGCCATTACAGCTCTATGGCTTAATTGCACAGATGTCTGATATACTGTATTTGGCAAATGCCCTTAAGATGGCAAACAATAAGTAAAGGCATTGAGTAAATAACTTTTATTACCCGTTTCTGTGAATGCACGAGAGTGTCTTTGTGTCTGGTTTTTAAAAGCAACTTTAAAATGGAGATTTACTGAAGTTATATATATAGAGAGAGAAAGCCTTTGAGATATGGAGATTATGTGCAAATGCAGAAGCAGGGGGTTACGTCATCTGTTGTGCCAAAGAAAACTATGAGGTTTCAGGCTGGGCGTTGGTTGGCGCTAATATATGCACAATTAATCAGACCACCACTGGAGTCCGTTGGGAGGCACAAGCCTCTTTTCCACTCCTTCTGGAAGGCGAGAATACAGAATGTCTGCAGGCAACGAGGAAATAGAGGCAATTGTGATGCATCTTGGCTGTTCCATAAAATTGAGTTACAGGCGAAGACATGGAGAGATACAGGTTTGGAAGAGGCTTAGTGTCTTTTAATGGCCCAAAGCAAAAACAAAAAAAACAAAGACGTCAGCTTAAAAGGAAAACAGATGCAATTGGAAAAGCAAGTTTTTAATGTGGGCTGCACAATGTGTTGATCGTGAATACTTTAAAATTAATAAACCATTTGGGCTTTACATTTTTTGTACAATAATGCTATCACCTTGTCTGATAGGTTTAGGACGAAGACGGCGATTGCTAATATTCCTACGCACTAAGGCTCACATTCGCAAGCGGCAGCTGCTTTGGAAAAAGCCGCATGCACCCTCAAGGGGCCCTGGAGCATCTGGAACGCTGTATCATTTGCTGCTGCCTTTATAGTTTGCGCCTCTGCTCTGCTAATTGCTGGCTGGAAAAAAAGGAAGAGGAAGCTCTGCCCTCGAACTAGTGCCTCTCGAGTTGAGTGCTTGACACTCCATCTCGAGGATGACAAAAAAAAGATTGTGGCTTTACAGTCGGGAGCTGCTTCCTCAATAATAACTCACCTTATAACGTAAGTCGAGTCGCAGCTGTACCTTCCTGTGGACCATTTGAAAAAGACCTGCAGCCGCAAATCCTCTTTCGAAACTTTCACTGTAAGTCCTTTCTAATCCGATTTTTTTTTCCCTCTGACTGGTTGCTGATGCCACTCTCACATTTTGAGGGAGTAATTTATTTGAGGCATGTGTTGAATCTCATTCTCTGTTGTTCACGTCTCGGCTTAACAGTCGGTTATTGTTAAAAACAGCAGCTTTTTGTGTTGAATAGTGTGTGAACACTGAGAGAACTTGTGAAACATATATAATGTATAATAAGCAACATCAGAGAGCAAGTCAACTCAGAAAGCTGTTCTTTTTGTGCAATTTTAAATGGACACTTTATCATTAGTATTCATGGGTAAAGCCATACAGCCGTTAGATGCCCCATTTAACACTGTGCCAATGATATTCTATTGTACTCTGATCTCACGCGAATGTATCAAATGCATATTATTTTTATATGAGTTTTATACCAACCTTTTTATGATATCATTATATCTGTGATTGCAAAAAATAAAAACTAAACAGCAAAGCTGTGCAAAGCAGAACTGGACTGAGTAATAAAACGTTTCTATAAAATTTTCTCAAACTCTAGACTATTTAGTCTAAGTGGTCATCAACCTTTTCAAGCCCAAGATCCCTGACCTCAGCCCTGGTAAAAGACAAGATCTACCTATTGAAGTACTGAGAGGAAAAGACAGCAAACAGAAAAAGATCTTTTTGTCAAATTGAGAGGGGTATCCCATCACTTATATCTGCAGCAAGAACACCTTTCATTGGTCAATTAAAAGCATTTTTCTCTTATCTCATTGGTCGCTTTCACGTTACCATGAAAATGCAGCAACTGGTCCAATACAGAGTGAGGCGCTTGCAAAACCAAAGTTAATGAGGCGAGACTGAATATATTCTTTCTTTTTATTTTCGGGATTTAATGTGAACGTCTCAAAGATCAGGGTTCAGGTTGGCGGCCCCTAGTCTAATTCATCTCCACAGCTTTGTAAGATGTTGCATGCAAAATGCTGGAAGATTTGATTCAGCAGAAAGATTCAAGGCATTAGAAGAAAGGATTTGTGCTGAACAATACATCTGAGAACACGTGTTCATGGTCTAATGGCAGGACATTCTTCTGCGGAACAAAAGGTTGTAGGTTCAAATTCAGAACTGCAACAATTTTGCACCTTGAGGAAAACCTTTAACCCCAAGTTGCTCCAGGGAGACTGTTCCTGTAATTAAGTAATGTAAGTAACCTCTGAATAATGTCTTACATGTAAATGTAGTACCGTCATTCTTTTGTCTATTAATTTGTCTTGTTTAATTCCCTTCCTCCTCTCATATTTACTCATGACTTGTATCATTCTGCTCTCGACGTTTCGGCATCTTTCATTTGAATGTGTTTTTTCTACAGGCTTCCTAATCAGGGACACTGCCTATGGAGATTATGTTTTAATTTTGTATCTTAATGACTCAATTCGGAGCTGTCAGATATTGTGCCACCCTGTGACACCAACTGAATGCCTTTGGTACGTTTCTGACGGGGGCAGAGCATGCCGTAGTAACAAGTCTATTTATGGAAGATTATTCATGTCTTTCTCTCCCTCTCAGAAATAATCCCGAAACACATGCAGGAGTCTTCCAAACTGACAAAGAGGAAGTGTTTGTCCTTATTGGTCTCACTAAGCAAACTGGCTTTAAATTAGACTTTAAATTGGGCATGAAAGAATACCTCTTACATCATAAGTTTGTGCTCTCCTTGTATGTCTTTGAGCCTGTACACAAACCTATAGAGAAACTTTAGAGTGATCGAAAATTTTATCATTTAGTGTTAGAGCTAATTAAGATTAAGCATATAATGCTAAGTAGTTACTGGTAAAGCTAACCCATTTCTAGACAGCGTCACTTACTGGAAGGAAAAAAACTACACCCTCCACCCACCCACCCAATTAATTACTTGGCCTTTTCAATGTGGCAGTGTGGCAAGGAGAGGCTGTGGTGTTGAAATCCCTTGTCTCCGGGTGATATAGTTCCCGAAATGCGATGTCAGCATGGTGGCAAATACGCTGCGACAAGTGAAAATGATTAATGTACGTTGAAAGACTGCTGCAGACGCTTAACGAGGGGCAATAACTTTGATGAAGGCGCTTTGCAGCTATTTTTTTGATGGTTACAAATATCAGAGCTGCCTCTAACCTCTAACCTTCAAATAGCATTCACAGCAAATGGCAGCAATGTATAATTTGAACACCTGATCTGACACCTGAATGGGAATATGTCTAGAATTGGTCACATTGGCTTGCTTAGTCTTTGGAAGCTCAAATACACCAAACTGAGTTTGTTAAAATTCTAATTCTAATTAATTGTTGAAATAAAGTCAAACCAAAATCAAAGAGTTGAGTACACAAGATGTATCTTGTAAGATTGTACCATTTATATGCATAATCACAAACTGCACACCTAGTGTTGAGTAAGATACTTTTATACAGTAGCTTTTCATGCTGTTATGTTTTAAGTTATGTGTACTTTGGATTAAAGTAGCGAAGCCACAGCCAAGCTACTGTTTTAATGTATTAGCTAGCTACAATACAACTACATCAAAGTTATTTTATCCAGTAATATTTATCATTTGAGCAGTGGGATACATCAAAAGCAAATTAATTAAAATAATGTGAAATATGATGTTAAAAGTTACAAAAATCTACATTTTTAACATTGTAATGTCAAAACACAATAAGGTATCAGTGATGTTTTGGAGATAGAGAGTGTTTTGATTTTGGGCTTGTATAAGTTCTGTCCGTTTTGACTTTGAGAGTCACACATTTTGATAAATATGTCTACGGATTCTTGCTTCCATCATTGCCAAAATGGACTCCAACCTCCAACTCCATCACACAGCAGCAAAGATTGCACTGCAATGCAATAACCGTGAGCTGTGTGGACACAGCAGTCTATAAGATCTCTCCATGACTTCTGTCAATTCAACAGCAGTCAGAAACAAATGGTAGCTGAAAATATCCCCTTTTGTAAAGTGTTAAAAAATAAAACTATATTTTTGTAGCACTGGGGAACGTATGGAGAAGACAGCAGTGATACTGCCATTGATAATAGCAGGACTTACTGTGGCATTCCCAAGGGTAAATGCCTCAAATCATTGCTGAAGTCTGAACACCCATTTCATCAGTAGGTTGAGAAGTCATAGTTAGAATACAGCTAGAAGGTTGGTGTTATTAACAAAGTGGCTGATGATGTCAGAACTTGGGGAACACCAAATATTACACATATTCATGAGTGGGTCTGCAAAGTTGCGGCTCAAGTAATCTCGTTTCAAGCTGAAAGTGGTGCTGACATAAAGTACGCCTCCGCTGTCGTCCACCATTACACCGGCCAGTCCTGCCCCTCTCTCTCGGAATGAAGTCTTACTCGAAGAAATTAACATCGGATTTCAACAGCAGGTGGTGCTTCCTGTTTTCCTGAGCGGGAGCCAAAGCAATTCATGACTCAAGGCTGCACAGACTCCACTGGGCAGGAGGCGCTCTGTGCAGTGGGAGCATCTGAAACTCATTCATAATGCCGTCCCGTAAAAACAACCAGTGTCGCTGTCTTATAGAGGGACCCTGACTTTTTACTCATCATACAGGGTTTGATTAATTGTTCTAGAAATAAGCCAAGATCCTGGTTACTTTACGTAGCACAACTCTCTATGATTCCCACATTAACCAGGAGTGTACATGAAAAGTGTACTCACAATATATGCTATAAAATGATGCTGAATGTTCTTTGAGGAGATATCATTCATTTCAGAGTGTATTTGGTGATTTGTGATATGCAATATCAAAAATCGATATCATGAAAGAAGCTACAGTGATGGACAAAATATTAGCACTTCTTTCAGAGAGTGTGCAGCTTGTCCTTGGAGTTTCTTACAGTTAGAAATGGTTTGGTATCAACTTACTTCTCATTTGTTTGAATATTGCATATAATAACTCATTAAAGCAAATCGGAATCAGTCAAGTTCATTCAAATGCAAAGTTTTTTAAATATGCAACATAATAAAAATAATAGAATAGGGAAGTGGATCTAATAATATAAAAAATATATGAAGAGAACAGGATAGAGAAATAGGCATCTAACCATCTATAATGAAATATAGACATATTTAAAGAAAGTTCAGTCATAGTATTTTTTATTATTAGCACTTTCGAGAAGAGGAGAAAATCTGAAATCTGTCCCATAACCACAAACATCGTTCTTAAACCTCTTTACTGGAAGTTTGGGTGCTTTTAGTCTTTCCCCAAACCACCCCATGATGGATTTGATGTATACTTTCTCCGAACTTCTGTTTTGAGATCTCTTCACAGGAGTGAGTGAGTCACTGATAATTTGTCACTGTGAGCACAGCACACAGTGCACCACAACGAAATATGACCTCTGCATTTGACCCAGTTATAAAGGAACATTAGGCAGGAGTGCTTGGGGGTGGTGTCTTACTAACGGGTACCGTAGAGGCACTTTTACCCGTCCATGATTTCAACCGGTGACCCTCTTATCACAGAAGCGATGTCTGGAGTTCAATGGGATTCAGATCTAGACTCGTTGCTGGTCACTTCCAGCTCTCTGTAGAATACTTTTAAAGTAAAATAATTTTAAAATCTGAAAGCTAATGTTGAAAAACTGACATTTTTAACAATGTAAAATCACGAAAAGCCTTCGATGTGGTTTTGGAGGAAGAGAGAGTTTTCGGCTTGCATAAGGTATGCTCAAAGTTGTTCAATGAGTCATATATTTTTTTAACTTGCCTGCACTGTGTCTTTACAGATTCCTGAGTCTTTTTGAAGTAAGTCATGAGTCATTGTCCTGCTGGAAGGCTCTTGACTCTTAAAGGAGACCTGTTGCTCTGACTCTGGGCCCTGTTTTGCACTCCCTAATTTTTGGTAGTCTTCATATTTCATGACGCTATGCAAACCTTATGCTGTAAATGTAACAATGATATTAATGTTCACTGATAGGCTTAAACGTTGTCTGTCAATGAGACATTCTGCGGGAAGGTTTTTGGCTTCCTTAGTGAAGTTTTGGTGTGTATATTTTCATATTTCAGGAGAAGGGTCAAGATGAGTTTAACACTTGCTATTTATTCAGATGGTTCCCAAGTAATGTGCAGATCTGAGTCAGGTGCATGAGTGCCGAAATTCTAGGGACGTGCAAAAAAATCTAATCTAATCGCGATTCTATCTCTGTCGATTCACAATCAATTCATGCATTCCAAAAAAATCGATCCATATTTTTCTAATGTAATGCCACTAGTTTCCTTTTTCCCCTACATGAGTTCAGCTCGCCAATCCTATAGATAGAGCAATGTCGAAATCTGCCGAGATTCACCTCCTTCACTTGAACATGAAGGAAATGCAGTCAGTCCGCGTTCATTAGCATTATATTTTGTCAATTACATTTGATTCAGTGTGATTTTATTGTTGGTCTGCCACAGGAAAATGGGAAAAGTAACTCAAAACAGCAATCTGGAAACAAATTCATCTATGTATTGAATTGTGAATCATTGATGAATCGTGAATCAATTTCGAATCGAATTATGAGCTCAAAAATCATAATCAAATCGAATCATGAGATTTTCTGAATCGTGCACCCCTATTAGATACACACTGTTTAGGTTGCATATGGGCAACACTTGCCACAGTTTCCCACAATTCTTTGTTTTTATAGTGTGCATGCTATGCTTTAGTACATTGTACCGTACCCCAACATGCCTTTTTCAAAACCTTATCTTCTGCTACTGAAGAGAATATTTATAATATATGAAACAAATAACAGTCTGGACTGGGATTCATCAAACATGCAATACTTTGTATGGTGGGTCGAGCAGACCTATTTCTATTTAGGCCATAAATCTGATGTCGTTGAGTTCTGTGTGTGTGTGTGTGTGTGTGTGTGTGCAGTCTTTCTCTCCCTCACAAGTGCATCACCTGGCAAAGGCACCTGGCAAGAAGTGCACATTAAGCCCTGACTCTGGGCCCGTATCCACTGAGGCTGCATAAATATGGGATTCCTCTCGTCCATGCAGCTTCTTGTCCCACTTTCCCCCTCCGGCTCTGCATCTCGCATCCTCATATCCTTCACCAGCTCCCTGCACTGACAGCGCAGAGCCTCGAAATGCCACAACACAGACAATTTAGGTGGTGCTTACATAACCGGGAAACGTACGGCCTAAAATTAAAGAATGGGCTTGGCAATTTAAAAAATATATATTCTCCTTTTATAAGTGTGATCAGCTGCAGTTTGGTTGACTGTGAGCAAATAATTGAACAAAAAATTATAATCACTTTCACAGAATAAACTAAATAAAAAGAATGCAAAGAATGAAGTAGCAAACGACAACACTACTCACTGAACTACTTTTCAGTAGATAATCAGAAGCAAAGCTACTTTTAAAAGGTGGTCGGTTTTACAAGTGTTTGTTTTATAGAGATTAGCTCATTCCACCACAGCGCACTCGGAGGATGGAATCCACCTTGGAAACAAGAATCCGTGATCTTATTTATCAAACTGCATGACCCTGAAAGGCAAAACGGATATAACTTACTAATTTGAAAGTAAGTAATGCAAGCTGAAAACCAAAACACCCTGCCTCTAAAACGTCACTGCAACTTTTTTGTGATTTCACATAGATTTGTTAAACATGCAGATTATTGAATTACTTTTAACGTCGTGTTCACATGTTTTAAATCATTTTTAAGTATCCGACAGCATAAATATTAAGTATTACTATACAAAAGAGCTTCAATGTATAAAAGCGTCTTTAACTATGTAGCTTGTAACGTGGCTAACTATTTTCAAAGAGGAGCTTGTTTGTAGCTTAGTTACTTTTAATTATAAGTATCTAGTAGATTTAAAGGCTATTGTTTAAAAGTAGCTTCCCAAACACTGGTGAAGTGCTGCAACAGGAAGCTACAAAAAAGAAAAAGCTTTACAGCTTTTACAGTTCATATTATAGAGAATAAAAGAAGAAGCTATCTAAAGGAAGCTTTCGTGTCTCCAGCCATTTCTAGTTTTTATAATGCTTCATGAAAGCAGTGATTACAGAGTGTTGGACTTAATCGTCCTTAATTTTAGTTAGCTCACAAAGAACAGGAGAGCACATGCCTGGGGGTGGGGACTGGGAACAGGGACCAGGTAAGGACAAGGCACATTAATCAGTCACATTCTCCATGGTGCTCTCATTAAGGCAGACCGGAGAGGGATGAGGGAGTGGAAGTAAATTTCTGCTGTGTCACCTTTACATGGGTGGAGGGGTGGAGGCGCTCGGTGCCATTCATAAAAACAATCAATAAAAGGGACCGCAAAAATGAGGTCGCATGTTACAAGGGATTAATACCATTTAAGTTTTTTAAAGAAGACGTGCCCATTTGGAACACAAGCCAGTTAAGTGACAACGTCGTCTACCAATCGCAAAACTCCCAGAGTCCTCCGCCTGTTATGGCCACAAGGGAGCCATTTGGTGATGGTGTAATGAACACTGCCTTAGCTGGGGCTCCAGCGGTTGTAAACACACCGGCAGCCATCCCTGTAAGTGATGAATAGGGCTGATTAGTCAGTGTATCTCTGCTTGAGCTGTAGGAGCCGCTTTACCCGGATTACGGGCCATCGCCGGGGTGGTGCGGGACCAGTGGTGCGGAAAATGACTTTCATGAGGGAATTCCATTAAAATAATAGACAAAACACAAATAAGAAAGATAAACAATGTCCTACAGGAAAAGGTCAATGGCTTGAGAAAACAAATGGATTTTTGAATGTTGAAAAAATGCATGTTTCATGTTGTTAGTTCAAAAGGCACATTTATTTTTACTTTCTTTTTCTGCTACTGTTGGTTACTGTTTAAAAGGTACCTTTTAGGATTTAGCTTTAAATGCTTTTTTCCTCCAAAATAGTTTTATTAAAGAGCTTATAAACTAAAAGTATATTGGCCATAGCTTTTATAGAGCACAGTAACACAAAATGCTGCATTAAGCACATAAAATCTACAGGCCTGGGAATGGCTGGCAGTAGGACAGAAAGGGAAAAAAGTTGCCATAGAAAGCTGTTTTTCTTCATTGCTAATTCAAATTATAGTGTAAGAAAACAGCATAATTTGTATAAGCAGGTGCACTTTTTATAAACCATGTTCTGATACGAAAGTGTTTGAAAACAGGTGCGTAGAACAGCTTTATAAAGGTTGCTATTTGTAGCAGGATTATGACGCTATTATTTGTTTATTGTAGGTAGCTCAAATAAAGAAAAATGCCTTATAACATAGTTCAGGGTTTAACAAGTTAATGTGAGATCAAATCTGTTAATCAAACACTAAAAACAGGGCATTTTTGACAAACTAAATAATCTACAAAATGCACTATATTCTACAGAATATTTGTATTCTAGAATATTCAATCTACTAAATTACAAACTGTACCTACAGCAGACAGACAGAGACACATAGATAACTAGATAGATTGATAGAAAAATATTTACTTACAGATTAGATCATAGGTAAGACAGATGTGCTGCCCAAGCATTCACTTTACTGCTTTTTTTGTTTGAATGTACAAAGATAATTACAATCATACAGAATAACCAGTATTACAAGTTATTTGATATTCTCAATTTATCATTTCCTTTATTGTACTACAATTTGTTAAGCGGTTACAGCCCAAAACCACATCATTTCAGTTTTCAATTATGAAGGCCACTTGACATGTTTCATTGTAGACTGCTGTTCTAACAGCCACAGTAAAATCACCCATTAACGTCATTATGGGGCACTGCATTTTCTCCTACTGAGCTGAACTGCATTAGTTTCATTCTGTAGAAGCTAATCCAACCCTACAGATTTTACTGTGTTGGAAGAATTAATTAATACAGTGTAGTGAGCGCTGGTTTCAACTGAGAACGTCACACCTCCTTGATTTGGGAGAACTGGTCGTGTAGCTCACAAGTTCATGATGATTCCTAATTGAAGCATTGGGTAGTCAAGTAATCCATTCATATTAAAGGAATAACCATTTTCTTATATCTATAGAACAGGGACCCACAGTTAATTTATATTGCCATAAAGCAACTATGAAACCAAACTAATAGGTGAGAAGGTAAATCACAAAACAATCACATAGAAATAATTTGTTCATGCTTACTACAATAAAAAAATGTATTATTATATATGCACTATCACAGATCAGCCATGTTTGTGAGTTATAGATCATTTTGCGTGTATGCCTACTGCCAAGGTCTTCCATTCCATCATTTATACCATTTTAATTCATTTACCATAATCTACACATTTATCTTCATTACCTTATCTTTATTTCTTGCTAATGCCATATTTTAAAGCGAGTTCTGTACTTGCATTTGCCAGATTCATATATCAATTTTTTTTTAAAAAATCCATATAATGTGTTGTTTAGTACTATATTTGACTGAGAATACAAAGAGAATTTATACTTACTGAAGATAAGACAGCAAACTAGGACGGGTAACCGAGTGATTTTTAATGATTTCTTTCAATAACACTTTATACCACCATTGTTGTATCAGTCACAGAGGTCAAGTATGGTAACATACTGTATTATCTTTGCAGCAATGTCACAGATACAAATCCATCCTACTGTCAGAACTACTGCTATTAGGCGGCTGAGCAAGGCCCTTAACCCCAAGTTGCTCCATGTAATTAGAGAATGCGAAATGCTGTGGATAAGAGCATCTGATAAATGCTGTAAATGTAAATGAGGTTGAGCGTTCAAGTCTGGCTCAGTCCATCCTCTGTCACTACTGAGCTCCTGAGCAAGTCCCTGAAAGTGAAGTTGCTCCAGGGAGACTGGAGCAACTTAGGACTTAGGAAATGGTGTTTGTTTGTGCTGTAAATGTGTGTACACAGATAACACACCTTGAAGACTTGATATATGATATAAATAATTGGGTGCAATTTCTAGAAGGGTATTTCACCAACTAGTGGGAACTTTCTAGCAATTTCTAAAATATGGCACAGTCAAAGTTTCTCAGTGCATTTCTAACACACACCTCCAAAGCGGCAAAATCAATTTTCACCAAACTCTCACAGACTTTCTTGGTCACTCCATGTTGTTAGTGTGACCTTACTGGAAAGTTTCTTTAAAAAATAAGCCTAGTAGGCTGCCTCACAGCCTAGAGCACGGTGGAATGTGTAGTTATTGGATGTAGTTTGAAGAAATTGATGGTTCTTGAAGCTTCAACAAACTCTCAATGAGTTTTTGATTTTGTCGAGTTCTCATTCGAATACCAACTGAATCAAATATCATTTAGCATTGGTAAGAAAAACCAAACTACTTCATCACAAAACTCTCAAGGACTGTTGGACTCTACTGGAACGTTTCTTCAAAAAATAATCCTAGTAGCCTGTCAGGCCTCACAGACCCCAGCTTGATCTACTATGCCCGCCTCATTCATTAGTAACTGGGTGCAATCCCAAGAAGGGCAATGTAATTTTTTAGTTGCACCTTAAATAAGCCTGAGTCAAGGTTTCTTAATGCATCCGCCTTCTGACACTTACACCTTCAAAGCTGCTAAATCACTTTATCAACAAACTCTCAAGGATCACTTTATGTTGTGAGAGGGACCTCAGTGGACCAGGCTGTGTTGAAGCAAAATAAGCATCACAGCCTGCCTGTTTACACAGCATAGAGCACAACTGAATATCTCATTCATCAGTAACTGGTAGCAATTTCAAGAACGGCAAATTGTAGCTCCCAAAAGCTGGAAAAGCACTTAATCAGCAAACTCTCAAGGACTTTTTGGTCACCTCATGATGTCATTGGGAACTTAGAAACTTCCAAAAAAAACTGAACCTCGTGGTCTGTCAGACAAAAATGAAAACCTCATTTATTGGTAATTAGATGCAATTTCAAGAAGGGCGGTGGTATTTTTCAGCTAAAACAAGCCCCAGGTAAGGCTTCTTAGTAGACGTTGCTGTGCACATGGTTACACTTGGAGTGCAGAGAGCAGGCGCAGGCGGGAGTGTGAGTTAGAATCAGGCTCACATGCACATGAGAAGAGCCGGTGGCTGCTGGTGCTGTAGCAGGAGCTCGAGAAGAAGTCACAGCTCGCCGGTTTAAAATGGGGGGGAGGGATGGCTTGAGATGAAACAAAAAAAGAGCCTCGGCTGATCAATATCTGACTGTCTCGTTGCAAATTGCTGCAGTGCTTAACGGGTCTGGCGTGCGCGTGTGTGTCTGTGTGCGTGCGTGTGTGTATGTATTTTTTTTCTTCCCTCAAAACGGATTGTCTAAACGAGGCAGCGGAGCCACATGTCACATGTGCTTCATAGGAAGAAACGGGGCATCTGCAAGCCGGATCTGGAGGAGAATGCTGCGGCAAGTGATACATAGAGGGCTGAAATCTTCCTTCTACTGGCTGGGCTTGTTCGTTAGTCGCCATCCGGTTTTCTTCCTCACCGTCCCCGCCGTCTTGACCATCATCTTCGGCTCCACGGTGCTCAGCAGGTTCAAGCCCGAGACGGAGCTCGAAACGCTGGTGGCCCCGACGCACAGCCTGGCCAAGATCGAGCGCAGCCTCGCCAACAGCCTCTTCCCCATCGACCAGTCCAAACACAAGCTCTACTCGGACCTGCACACTCCCGGCCGCTATGGCAGGCTTATCCTGCTGGCCAAATCGGGCGCCAACATCCTGGAGCTGGCCGAGCAGGTGCTGCGGGTGCACAAGAAGGTGCTGGATTTGCGCGTCAACCACAAAGGCTTCAATTACACTTTCGCGCATCTGTGCGTGCTCAGCCACCGGGACAAGCGCTGCGTTCTCGATGATATCATCACCATATTCGAGGACATTCGCGCAGCCGTGCTGTCCAACAGCACTTTTTCCAAGGTGCCCGTCAGCTATCCGAACACGACGTTAAAGGTAAGAGAGGGAGGAGAGAAAATGGGTCCTTTTTCATAACAGGTGTAACCCATACAGGTTGTGCATGTGTGTGCGTCCGTGTGACGGAGCGAAAACGCGCTAGGGCTAATGGGGAACAATGAAACGTGAACGTGAACGTCCCCACAGCTGTCGCTCTATGCAGTTTCCTGGTGGGGACGTTCGCGATCGCTTAGCAAGAAACAACCGCGAGTGCCGGTATGTGAGAGGTGTCGTGGTTGGTGTGTGAATCAGCTGCGTTAGTGCTGCGCCGCACTCGGGGAACGCCGCCCGGACGCAGTGTGAGTGAATGTAACGTGACCACCGCGGTCCGCTTGAGCGTATTGCGTAAGACAGCGGCTACGGTTTTTATGAATGTAGGTAGGGAGACACATTCCGGCTCTGGCACTGTTAAAGCGTCCAGTCACGCTTTTTGCGCCGCATTCTTAAAGGGCTGCCTGCTACAATCTGCCCGTGTGACCGTCTTCCTTTCGGGAAATGTAGTTTTCCCCCGTTTGAATGTGATGCTGCTATTCAGAATCCCCTGTTTATACATCAGACTCGTTGCTCATGCTTTTTTGCCAGAAACCTCTACAGGCTGGACTGCTGCAGTCCAGATCTTCCTAAAGCTGGCCATGTTTTACCCGTATGTGTGTGAGTTTGTGTGTGTGTGTGTGTGTGTGTGTGTGCGGATGAAATACGGATATATAGAAAACACATTCACGCAGGCATGCACATATGCATATATTGGATTACCGGTGTGAATGTGTTTTCTATATACACACACTACATGCACATCTCGAGAAAATCCAGTTACAATAAAGGTAATTATATTATGGCACTGTACTTCCATGTATGTCTCTTGTAATTGTTTCATACATGTATATGTATTATTGAAAGGTTCTGTTCAGAGATTTATTGTGCAAACAATTATTTATGCAAATTACATATATATGTGTATATATATATATATATAATATAATATATATATATATATATATATATATATATATATATGAGAGAGAGAGAGATGGTAGATGCAGTAATAAGTAATGACTGCTTTCACATTAATATTTTACTGCTTTATATATTTGTGCTTCACTTCAGGCCTTCACACTCTTTTGCAGTGCTGTTTTCACTTGAGTGCAGAGCAATGGGGGTTTTCCTCTATAGTACGCAAAGAAACATTGTTTAGGGGAAATGATCTCTTCCCGATCTTCAGTTTGTACCTCAAAGCTCTTCTGACTGGACTGCAGCATTCAACATGTTCCTGGGGTTGCCTGTGTTGTGGCTCACCTCTTTCTTGTCCCTTAACCACTGGCCATTTAAAAATGCATAACCCCTTAAGTGACTAACTATGACGTCTCAAGTTTCCTTAGATAGGAACAAGATGTTGCTTCTGATATTGGGCTTTTGAGTTTTCTAGGCCTTGTTCGACCATTAGAGAGGAAGCCTGCAGTTCTTTACTGATTTTTTTTTTTTTCAGTTGAGTGTTTTTGGCTAACAGGGTTAACATGTACATGTCCTGATAGTGCTACCTATCTCAGAAAATAAGAATGTTGTGAAAAAGAATATTTGTTTTTGTAATTTAATTAAATAACTTAAACCATCATATAGGCCATGCTGATTATACGTAGTACTCTACAATTACATTTACATTTATGGCATTTATCAGATGCTCATACCCAGAGTGTCGTTTAACGATGTGTCGGACTGTGTAAGTCACCAATGTAGTTTTGGGAAATGCTTGTATCTCAACTGCATGGTTCCAACTATGAAAGTTGCTAACGTAGTTTTTGAGAAATGCATCCCAGATCGACTTTCATTTCCTAATTTCAGGGATACTCTCACTTGGAGCATTTGGGCTTAAGGGTCTTGCTAAATAAAAATTTAAAACCCACAACTTTTTTTTGTAAGATTCTATTTTTTGAGATACAGTAGTATATGTGTTATTCAGATCTAATTGAAATAAGATTATTTTTAGTGTTATTTCTAGTAGTGTTCTGGGTAAAAGTGAAAAGTGAAGGGCTTACACTTTCAGGCTGTGCAAAGAAATGATTGCTTCATTTGTCTGCGGTATCCATTTTCACCTAAGGGGTGGCAACCCACGTCATTCCTCTCAGCTCTATCTTTGGCATAGCTCAGATGTTTCAAGAGCAGAAACAATTGAACCCTTTTAGGGTAGTTTTTCAGGATGAAAAATACTACAAAAAACATAATTAGAACGTTGAAACAACCATTTTCGGTATGTGTATAACATAATAGAGTGGTGGCTAATGGTAAGAAAGAAAAAATGATAGTAAAATATTATTAGTAAATAATAAATGTCAAAAAATGACAATAATAAACCAAATGAGTTTTATAAAGCACTCGTTACTTTATAATTCTATTTGCACATACAGCTCCGGAAACAAATAAGGCTGACATTATTTTTTGACCATCTCACTTTATTTCTGATTCATTGGTTAAATTTTTTTCTGGCTGTGTGTCTCCCAAATTTTGGGAGTAAATTATCTTATCAATTATAGTATAATCTTAAGGAGTAAATGATTTTAATCTAACCAGGAAGTTGCAAACTACTCATATATTATTTTACAATTATGTTATTAAAAGAATATGGTCCAAGTTCATTTGCTGAGGTCTGTTTCCTCTAATCAGCAAATAGAATCAGATGTATAGGTGTTGGAATATAACACGGAATATAACACATGGAAAAGCTGCTTAAAAATCAGCACTGCAGTTATATTTAAAAATGTGGACTGCTTTCTTATTTTTCACAGACCTGCAACTGCAATAGCTCATAAAAGAATAGCAACCTGTACTTTTTACACTCATAGCCGTAAATTGCAAAGTCAGTGAACAGAAAAAAAGTGATGTGGTCTCTTATTTTTTTCCGGAGCTGTATATATGTAGGTAGACTTGTGAGTGTTTGATACTAGGTTCCATAAGTAATGGTAAGGCAGAATATCAGGGCCTAAATGGGGCGGGTTGTGGTGGGGGGTCCGTGCTCAGTGCCTCTCTCAGCTATGGGGTCCGTGGAATAAAGCATTACCAACCCAACTGATACTGGCACATTTATTTTTTTTTGTCTTCAGGATGGCAGGGTGGCATTTATTGGCCACCAGCTTGGCAGCGTTGTCCTCTCGTCCCACAGCCGGGACCAGCAGGTCAAGTCGGCCCGCGCCGTTCAGATCACCTACTACCTCCGCAACCTGGGCCCTGTGGTGCAGGACGCCATCGCCGAGAAATGGGAGAATGAGTTCTGCAAGCTGGCGCATCGCTTGGCCACGGCCAGCCAGGAGTTGCACATCCAGTCGCTCACGTCCTTCAGCCTGTGGCGGGACTTTCACAAGACGGGCGTCCTGGCCAAAAGCGAGGTGCTGGTCAGCCTAGTGTTAGTGTTGCTGGCCGCCACCGTCTCTAGCTCCATGCGTGACTGCCTGCGTGGCAAACCCTTCCTGGGCCTGCTGGGAGTGCTCACCATCTGCATCGCCAACGTGACGGCGGCCGGGATCTTCTTTATCTCCGACGGCAAATTCAACTCCACGCTGCTGGGGATCCCCTTCTTCGCCATGGGTAGGTGCCTCCTCACGTTCAGATTGTTGCGTGGGATTAGGCTAATTGCGCAAAATGGAAATAAGGGGGTGGGGGTTAGCAGAGAGAAAAAAGGGGGAAGACTGTAATGAATAATTGGGAATAATTGTTTTTCACAGCAGTCGCCGCCGTCACCGCGGACTTTGTGTTCGTGTCTGGGAAACGGAAAATAAACAGATAGGTAGCGGACGGTGATTGGATTGCTTTTTTAGCACGATTAAATCGCATTTGTTTACCTCGTAGCTAATTTGTTTACTTCAGATTTCAAGATATGACAGTAGAGTCAAACACACTGTAGCTTTCATTTGGATAATTTGGCACAAGTATTCATTCTTTCATTTGTTATCCAGACTGCTCTGTCCAGTTCGGAGTTGTGGGTTTCTCAATTTTTTCTCAATTTTTTAATGTGCTGGAATAATTCTTAAATAATGCTCAAATTTAAGTATCGGACGTAAGTGCTTTCCCAAGCAATCTCTCTCTCTGTCTCCGGTCTACATAGACAAAAAGAGAAAGTGGTATATACTGTAGTAAACCATCATTATTTTATTGCTTTTTATGTTTCTGTTTCAGTTCAGACCTTCAAGCTACCCTTACAATGCTATTTTCAGTGGTGTTCTGTGCAAAAGTGAAAAGAGAGGGACTTTCATTGCTCTAAACTTCAAAAACTTCACATAATCAGGCTAGAGCTATGCAATTAACAGAAAATGTATCATGAGATATTTAGCACCTTGGGGCGTTGGTGGCCTAGTGGTCGGACACTCGCCTTTGGACCAAGAGGTTGTGGATTCAAATCTGACCTCTGGCGCTACCAACACTGGGTCTCTGAGCAAGACCCTTAACCCTAAGTTGCTCTCAGGGGAACTGTGCCTGAAATTCAGAAATTCAGAAATGTAAGTCACTCTGGATAAGAGCATCTGGTAAATGCTGGAAATGTAAATGTTTGCTAAATGCTGTAAATGTCACACCTCTTAATGCTCTTGTTCATTTATTTTATTTGAACTGTTTCTCATGTTGTGTTCAGTCACATGTACATGCTCTGTCCAACTAAAAACAAAGCACCTAAAAAATCACTGGTATTTAATTGTAGTTAAGTTAGAGATTTTCAATTGAAGTCATATTTTCTGGCCCTGAAACAGTCTCCCATTCTCTCAAATGAGTTTAGTTAATCTTTGACAGATGTGATTATTTGTCATTTTGAACACAACACAGCTCACAGTGCGCCACAACAAAATTTGACCGCTGCATTTGGCCCATCCAAGAAGGAGCGGTGGGTAGGGACAGTACCTTGCTCATGAATACCTCAGTGGTAACTTTACCAGTCTGGAACTTGAACTGGTGACCCTCCGATCAACTCCCTAACCGTTACACTACAAAATCATTCTAGAATTTGAATTTACCAACTTTTCCAAGCAGTTTGGTTTAACAAAATCCTGCTAAAAATACAATCACAATTATTCTGCAAAATCATGACACACTAGATGCAAAATCAGGATTACTATACTCTCAGTCGTCCATTAATATTTTCTCATATTTAATTGTATTATACTTTATTTTTTATACTTCAGATGCTGCTGTTGGGCCGCGTTTGGTTGTGCCGAGCCTTAGAAGTCAGCCTTTTGTCTCCTAAGTAGACCGGCGCTGTTCGACTGCAGAACGTGTTTGACATTCTCACAGGCCTAGCAGATGTCCACCAACATCCTGTCATGACAAGGTAGTGGGACAGTAAATCAAACGTGGATTGCAGCTCTCCCCTCGTCCCCTATGTGATGGTGTCTAGTTGATTAGAGCTCTGTCACTGTCTTTCCTGACAAGACTTATGCTGCAAACGCAAATGGCACACGCCGGCCCTGTCTTTTTTCTTTCTGTAAATCGACTGCAGTCAAGAAAGGCTGACTCAAGGAGGAGCTATAAATAGCCTCGATCTAATTATAGCACTTTCGGTTATGTTGCATGCCCCTCCGGTGTTCTCCTTGTGAACCCACAAATCTTTTCAGCCAATTAGGCCCGAACTGAACGTCGACGTTGTCTTGTTGTTGTTTTCTGGGCGGGTGTTCTTGTTTGTTTGAATGCTGTTTATTGTTTTATCACGTTTACATTGTTAGTTGTTAGTAGGAATGCACCGATCCGATACGTGGATCGGATATCGGTCTGATGACGACTCAAATAGCTGGATCGGGTATCGGTGGCGTTGGGCCGATCTGTTCAGTTAAATTGTAGGTATTTCTATGTTTGCATATTCAAGTATGTACAATTTTTTATGCATGGGGGGTGCACTGCAGTAAAGCTGATTCATTGTTTGACATCCACGCTAATTCCTACATATTGATATGACAATGAGCAGAACAAGCAACGCAACACACTACAACCCCAAAAGAAAATTGCGAAATTATACTGTTTAATTTCCTTAACAACACCAGCTCTCACTCACAATTTCTGTGTTCCTGATGGTTTAAGCGCCACAGGATTAGGGACCGTCACAAAATTACAGAACTGCGTTTAAACGAATCATTTTTTAAGATGTTATTTTAGTAATAAAAAATTTAGCATATACATATGGGTGTGTAATTATTACATTATTTTTGTTAGGGAAACAGTATTTAAGTCAAGTATTTCCTCAAGCATAACATAATAATCTCAGTCTCCTCCTCACAGAGAAATACACAATTTATTAATTAAAAACTGGCATCAGATCGGTACACGGGATTGGCCAAGTATCGGCATCGGTATCGGAGCTGAAAAAGATGAATCGGTGCATCTCTAGTTGTTAGGTCTCCATTCATTAGATTTAGTCAGACAGAGTCCCTTGGTCAAAAAGTACAGATGTGGACAGTTTTTTCATCTAGGCAATGCAACGTCGTTCATTTGCCTAGTTAACGCTCCAGCACAACCTGTGGTTATAATGCTAGACTGCAGTCTTTTCGTATATAATCTTGCTTGAATATGGATGAAGAATGTGGATGAATAAAATTTCATTTTCTGAACCGCTTAATCCCTGTCAGGGTCGTGGGGATCGGTGCCTATCCCAGGACTACGGGCCCAAGGCAGGGACCAACACTGAGTGTGCGCCAACATGCCGCAGGGCTGGATAAATAAATTGTAGTCAGATTTCAGTTTCTTGATTGACTTAGGCAACTTGTTTCCCAAGTCAGGATTTAACCAATGTTATGTTTTTCATACAGAATAAGTTATAGATACTACTGAAGTATTGTAACACCACACTTTCAGGTCGTGTAACCGGATCTTCATTTGAAATAAAGTCTGTACTAATAATTCATAGTAAAGTAGTTCTCTTGTAAAACCTTTAGTAGCTCAAGGTAACTATTTGGGACACACCGATCGAAGTTTTTGTCTCGATACTGATACAGATCTATGAGTATGGCGATACTAAGTACCAGTGTGTAATTAATAACCTGCATTTACATTTACGCCTTTTAGCAGATGCTCTTATCCAGAGCGACTTCCATTCGTAAATTGCAAGACAGTCTCCCTGGAGCAGCTTGAGTTTAATGCTCAGTGCTCAGAGACCCTTGCTGATACTGGAGGTAGGATTCAACCTCTTGGTCCAAAGGCGAGTATTTTAACTTCGAGACCACCACCACCTCCTGCAAGTCTGCATGAATGGGATTGTTCTTTACATTTATCTTTACAGCATTTAGCAGATGTTCTTATATTATTTAGCAACTTTCATATCCAGTTTACAGAGACAGGTCTCCCTTGTGACTTGGGTTAAAGGTCTTGCTCAGGAACCCAATATTGTTAATGCTGAAGGTTGGATTTGTTTCAGAGACGAGCATTAGTCAGGAATTCAATTTTGTTCTCAAAATGTCAAACAAGAACTAAATGTAAATATTAGCTCACATGTCAAATGTCAGTTTCGATTCATTTTCAGTTATTTCCGATTATTTACCCTAGAATCACTATATTATTCTATCACGATGGAACTTGTAAACTTGAAAATTTACGCTCCTAATCAGTATTTGATCAAATCGTTTCTAGTTACCATGTCCTGTCCTCAGTGGACTCATATTCACCCATCCCAAATCTCACACCAATTGCGTCCCAGGTCATCTTGGCTCCCCCGCTCCGTCTCAAAGTGCAGCTAGTGTAGCGTGGAAGATTAATTGCAGACTAACCAGTGGATTTTTTTTTCCTGGAGACCTTTTTGCCGAATGGCAGCGAGCCCTGATTTACTGAACTACAGCACCGGGGCTGTACAAGGGGGGGACAATCTGGTGGGATAGATTTTGTCCCAGCAGGCAAGATGAATGTTGACACTTTACAGCGCTGGCCGCGGGCGTCTCGTGACGTAGCGAGGTGTCCGCGGGGAGCCGCCGCCATCCTGATGGGCTCGGGAAGTCATGCGCGTACGGAGGTGGCGGCATACTGATCAAACCACCTTTTTGTGGGGGAAGCAAAATGTGTCCATCTGGATAATGTCTCCCACAATTTACTAGTTCGCAAATACAGCTGGGGACCTGGGGAACATCTTATTGTTAGCAAGTGATCACTGGCTAAATAGTATAAGAATGAGAAGAAATCCTACTTGTTAGGGCTTTTGTTACCTCTGTGCAGCATTTATCTATATATTAATCATGCATCTTAAGTTATGTATTTATTTTAATTAATATTAAATTCAGTTACATTTTTAGTCATTCTAGCCATGCTACTATTTTCCCATCTAACTTCTATCCATCCATTTTCACTACTACTAATAGTTCGGCTAGGGATACCTGATAATGTCGGAATCATATCGGAATCGGCTGATAACTGCTTTTTTTAAGTCATCAGTATCGGACCAATGCTTAAATTTGTCCAATATTTTCAGCCGTCATTTTATGACACATTTACTGTACGTCAGAAAGGTAGCGCTTGTGCCAGGCATATCCAAAGTCTGAGGTGGTATTTTTTACGGCCCGTACCTTCTGTCTTAAAATGTATGCTGCTATTTTGTGCCAAAATTCCGAGCACGCGGTGGAACAGTCACAAGCAAAATCTCTTGTCTTTTTGCACTCAAGTCTGCCTGAATGCGCAATTTTTTTTTACTAACTAAACTGTGTGTTAGCCACACTTAGCGAACGCGAGCTCGCACACAGCTGTTTCCTGAGCCACCTACTACTGCACTTAAAGTAGGTATGGCGCTCTTATCACACTTTGGTAGTATACTGTTTGGTAGTATGCATCTCAAGAAATAGCTGGGGTTGTAGCTTAACGCTCTCTATGCACTAGTTTGACTTGGTACACCACATAGGGAAGGAAGTGACTTTTTCTTTAAATGTTGTGCACTACGCTGTAAATGCTCCACTCCCGCTCAACTCTGTTTTCACACTCGCTTGATTTGGTGCTGTGTTAGAATTGTAAGAACTATGACGTTATTTTTGTGCTAAAATTCTGAGCGCACAGTGGAACTTTGGCAAACAAAGTATGGTCTATACCTGCTCAACTCAGCCTTCCTCATTTATCGGCATCAGCATCAGCATCATCAGATAAATGCGTGAAAACCATTGGATATCGGCATCGGCCAATAATTCCCATATCGTGCATCCCTAAAGTCAGGAAAGGTGTGCCTGTCAACTGGCACAATATTCTAGTTTGAAATGTTATAAATATCATACAGTTAACATTTTTATTTACTTTAAGAATGCTGTAAATTACTGTATATTCATACACTTGTATTTTAAATGAAAAAATAATATTGTTACAATCCAAAAATATTTTGTACGATAACTTTTGTCTGATTTTGATTTTAATTAAATGAATGTGTAATTTATTTGTTTAGATTTCTAATATATATTAATTATAGCTACAATGTTTTAGTTTAAATGCACTATTATAAACGAGTTACATCTAATAATGTTATTGTTATTACATGGATATATGTATTTTACAGCGTGAAAACAGTTTTACTAACTATTGTAATTAGGTTAATTTGTTGATATTTATTCTTATTATTATTATTATTATTATTATTATTATTATTATTATTATTATTATTATTATTAATAAAACAACTAATATTAATTTATTATTATTATTATTTCTACTGAGCTCTATATCATCTGAATATTTTGATAAAATGCACCAGATATTTCTGTGAGCCCCGACTGTGAGCCCTATTCCTTTAATATAAAGCTAGGCTGCCTGCATGCGACAGTATCCAGAGACAATAGATGAGAAGAGTTGGAGTAATATTGGAGTTATTTTCATTCAGACGCATGCACAGGGCCTATTTTTAGCCCCACTCGGAGGCTGCCTCACTTCTTGGCAGCAGAATTGTGGTTGCGCTGCTCTGAATGGACAAATGACGCGATGCAGGATCAATGACGGATTACAAACTCGTCCCCTTGAGCCCACTCTCAGAATGTTTTGTGAGGTAGCCATGATAAAATGCTGTTAAAAGTCTGTTAAAAGAATGACATATGACATACACACATAACTGATAATTAATAAGATAAATATTTAAGGCAAGGCAAGTTCATTCGTATAGCATGTTTTCATACACAGTGCATTACAGAAATGTAACAATGACTAAAATTGCAAAAATAACATAAAGTAGAGAAAAACCAATACTGCAAATACTACATATAGTAAAATAAAAATTCAATAGAAAAGTGTAATAAGTGCAAAGATAAAATATATTTTTCTTGAAATATATGATTTAAATGATATATTTATTTTAATTAATGTGAACGAAACGGGCAACTATTATAGTCCTATTAAAATGTAACAGGTTCTGTTCTTCTAGTGTGAGTAAGCTTTCTTATTGCTGCGTTTTGAACAAGTCTTGGGAGAGGAGAAAATTTAAAAAAGACTCTGCTTTTTACCGTCTTCCAGGTTTAAGAAAATAGTCTTACATCAAGGTTTCGAAGTTTTCACAACATTGTGAATATAAGTTAAAGAGTGAGCTCAGGGTCAAAAATAATGCCTAGATGTTGTAGATTTTGTACTGTAGATTTGAGCACATTTTATTTGATCCAAGATTTATTTTTCCCTCCATTATTGCTAAACCAAAGCTGTATTGCAGAGTTGTATTTTTGAACATTTCGGGTTAACAGCTTTTCTCTGTGTTTATACTACAGGTACTGTCTTTTTGCAGACAGTGTTTGAGTTTAAGCTTTTATGTTGTCTTTATGTTTGTGTGTGAATCAGTTTCAGCGTTTATAACGGCCCACAAATGTCCATTAAAAAGAGAAAAAGAAGCAGGAAAATGTATCTTTTTGCCATGTTATGAGTGTTGCTGTTGTGTAGCTTGTCCTACAGAGGGCGCACTGCAAATCTCCTTTTTGGCAACACAGTTCTGTTCAAACTGATATTAACTATTTAAGATCTGCAATAATGTTATCAAGTTATCTGTGTGAAATCATCAATATTGTGTGTCTGAAAGAGGAGGCTTTTAGGCATTTTCAAGGACCTAAGTGTCAAATTAATCTGTCAAATTTTGTTATTTTTATACATGAGGAGAAAATGAATGAAAAGTTTCAGGTTTCATTTTAAATACTAAACCAATGAAATGACTTGTTTTTGGTTACTGAGGTTAAGGTTAAGGTTGAGGTTAGGTGTAGTATTATTTATTTCTAGTAATTATAGGAATCAGTAAGTACATTTCACAAAAGCTTCTGGTGCATGAGAGGACGCCTAAAAGATGACATGAGGTGTGACATGAGATGTGAACCTTCACTGGTCTCACAATTTGATTCATTTACAATTATCATGTCAACAATTTGATTCGATGCAGTATCTCGATGCATCACGATGCATCCCTTCAATTTTTCTATAATACATTACACTGCATGCACACATCAGGCAGTCACAGTTACTACTGGGATGTTCTTTTAAACTCAAATTTTTAGTTCGCAGCTGGTTCTGTCCTAGGGACCACCACTAAGACTAAGCAGTAGTCTGTGTCCGTGTGCGTGTGGGAGTGGGGGGTGATTTCAGTAGTGAAACTGGATTGCATGTCACGGACCATCTGTATTGCCGCCACAGACCACCGGCTAAAAATCCTGATATAATCAATTATGGTCTGCTGCTGCATCGATGCAGAATTGTGCACGTCTGCATCACAACAGGGCAGTTGGTGGCATAACGGTAGGGTGTTCGCCCCGTGATCAGAAGGTCACACGTTCGTATCCAGGGCCGGTAAATAACCACTGAGGTACTCATGAGCAAGGTACCGTCCCTAAGCACTGCTCCCCAGGCGCTGCCCTTGTTAACTGCCCACTGCTCCTTCACGGAAGGGTCAAATGCAGAGGTCACATTTCGTTGTGGTGCACTTTGTGCTGTGGTGTGTTCACAATGACAATCACTCGCTTCTGTCACAATTCATCAATTGTGTGATTATTTTCAACAGCCCGAGCTATAACAGCTCATACTTAAGACAAAATATTAGCTGAAACAAAAAGAGGAAGAAGATTGTTACAGTGCTCGCCTCTGAAACAAGAGGTTGTCGGTTTCAAATCCTACTTTCAGAACTACCATCAGTGGCTTCCTGAGCAAGACCCTTAATCCCAAATTGCTCCAGGGGACTGTCCCTGAAATGAGGAAAATGGAAGTCGTTGTGGATAAGAGCGTCTGCTAAATGTCGTAAATATATGACTTTTCTGGGTACGTATCTCCTTCCACAGTTAGTGTCGTAGAGATACCATTCATGGCTTAACATTTTCAGCTCATTGCGGTAAATGGGTCTATTACCGCTCTTTTCATGTTGATAGACCGAATGCATCCCTCTTTTTTCCTTCTATTTAGATAAAAAAAAAAGTCCCTGCCAATTTTTGCCACAAGTGAGAACTGTGCTGTTACTTCTCTTGTGGATAGCCCATTTCTAACATAACTGTGAGGAGACTAATTGTCAGTCCAAGTTGTTACACTTTAGCTGCATTCTTCTTCTCTCCTCCTTTATGTTTTCTTTAACCATCCCTCCTTTTTTTCTTCCAGTTCCCGGGGGCGTAGAATTCCGAGAGAAAACTCAGAAATTTCCAGATTAAAGTCGTACATTTACAAGAAGAAACCTCAGACATTCACAATCTCACAGAGATATCTCATAAATTTCATTTCCTTTTCTGAACCTCTTAATATCAGACTATCCCAGGGTTACAGAAGCAAGGCAGGGACCAACCCTGTGCGGGTGCCAACACAGTGCACTAACACACTCTTTGTCACACCTTATGAGGCCAAGTTAGAATGACCAATCAACCTAAAGTGCACGCTTTTGGACTGTGGTATGGAGCTCTCATAAATTTGTCACTTAAATCTCAGAGAATATACGACTTTTCTTCTCGTAAATGTACGACTTTAATCTCAGAATTTCTGAGGTTTTTTCTCGAAATTTTACCCCTCTTGTTTTTTAATATATTTTTAAATCTACAATGGCCCTAATACGCTGTGGTACATGTAGTCATTACAGAAGTCGGTGGAAGTACTGCATAAAGATAGCATGCCATGACTGTGTGTGTGTGTGTGTGTGTTCCGACGTGGGCACGTGTGTTCTGTCGCAGTGGCCGTCTCCCCAGCCCAGCACGTCATCCCCATTGATCTAGCTCATTAAGGGCTGCAGACTGTGGAACAGCTTGTGTTCTGCGCTAGCATGCGTGCCACGCGCCGCGACAATGCGCCTGCTCGTGGCTAACATGCTTAAGGCGCTGGGGGGAAAAAGAAGACCGAACTCCTCTCTCTCACAGGCAAAACAAACAGATAACACGCTCGCCTTGTCCAGCAGCACCAAATCTGCCCATGAGGTATCCCTAATAGGACAGAGCTAGCTAGAAGACTGAACAGCCCATGTTTGGAACCAACATTATCGATCCGTCACTGTGCTAGAAGGTGGGCAACAGGGGGTCTTGAGAAGAGATTGGAGTCAAGCTACTTACCACAAAGATCTTTTACAATACACATTACACCTCATTAAGCAGGTTTTCAGATCGTATGCTGTCGTCGGGTTGCATCATGACTGAAGGTTGTCGTACATTTTGTTCATCATGATTCTATTTGAAGTGGGAAAAAAACAAAATAACATTAAATATAAAAGTAAATGCATATTTTTATGAAGTCGTAAAGATTATATGGCATGGCGCGATATACTTGACAGATCAATAGTTGTGATATAATTTCCCTCTGTATCGCAACTTCATAAAAAATGTTATTTTGTTGTTGAAATGAATAACAAAATAAGAAAAATATTTTAAATAAAAATAAAAAAGAATATTTTATTTTAATTATAAGCCACAATACCTTGTATGTTATAAATAAAGATGCTAATAAACAAGTACTTATTTTGATAAACAAAGTAATATTTACAATTATGTAATATTCATACAAGTATAAAAACTCTCTTTAAAAACTATTCACTATGAAACTGAACAAATATAACAAAATATATTAATATATAACAATGTTATAGTTAAAAGACAGGAATCATACACTTGACTTGTGGCACAATTCTTTAGTCATTACATTAAATTTCTACTGGTATGGTTTTAAAAATATTATATGTTACATGAGTAAAATACAATTAATAAATAAAAGTAAACATTTTTACTACAAAACTAAATATGGATACTTTTACATTGTAAATGAAACACTACAAATTAATTCATGAAATTAATTCTTAAATTTAAATTATTAATGCATAATAATCCAAATATTTGTATCAGAGCTATTTATATAAATATGATATTTAATAATAAGGCATAATATAATGTTATTTAGTTCACTTTTCAAAATTAAATTGTAATTTGTGTTTTCATTTTAATAATAAAAATATTTGCTATCATTTCTGAAAAAGGATAAATTCTTGATCCTGTGTTGCATCTGCTGGCTGTCTTGAGGTGCTATGGCAATATTTGTGTGTCTTAGAGGAGAAACTGAACTGTAAACTGAGGCCTTGAACTCACTGCATGTGCTGTCAGTGGTGTGATATATACACTGACATGAAACTTTACAACAGACCAAGGCTGGGACTTTCAATTTATTGGGATGAAATCTGTCTGACAAAAAATGTCACTCACTGACATAGCTTTTATTTTATTTTATGTACTAAATGGTGGGGTTTTTTGTACCTTCCAGTAAAACTCATTTGCTTTCAGCTCCCAGTGATGATGACATAATGACATTTACAGTCTGATGATGATGTGTAATGAGAACATTTAAGGTTTTTATGCAAATGGAATTTTAATTGTTTTGTATTTGTTCACATTTGTAAAGCAGGTATATTACAATTTGCATTATATAAAGGGTAGTTAATATTCTAGCCAAATGAGTAAATAATCATTTGGTCAGTCTAAATGCTGATTATAAATGCTGTTCTGTGCTTAAATCGGCTTAGACCCCTCACGGGCACCTTCACCTGTCTTCGTTTTTGCACCAAATGCAGAAAAAATGGCCTCGTCTCCCTAAAACCTTTTATCAGAGGCATGATCCATGGACCAAGCATCACTTTAAACACACCATGTAACAGTTACGATGATCTTAGCACTTGATTCTTTGGGGAAAATAAGAAAAGAAAGGAAGGAACTGGCACTTTCAAAAAAACTGTCAAAAGTAAATGTTTGGAAGAAAGCCAAAATCTTTAAAGCATCAAGAATAAAGCTTTGCTAGATTTCTTTTATAGCGTTGCTTCTCGCCACTGCTGTTCTCCTCACACTCCGTTTTTTTTCCCGCTCTCTTTTTTACGCCTTTTTACTCATGCTGTTCTCCCTCTCTGTCTGCGTCTCTCACCTAGAGTCTCACTTCTCTCCAAGCTTCTATCACGCAAGCGAGCGGCATACAGATGGACGAGAACTCAAAATGTAACAAATCATCCCTGTCAGACACACTACATACCTATTCGTATTCTTCTGTTTTTTTTATTTTGGTTAGAGCAGAAAAGGCAGAAACACACAGTACACAGCTGTGGGGGGAAAGAAAATAAAATGAATGACAAAAGGGTCCCATATTTTAACCCGTCTAGGTTCATACAGCTTTTTAATGAAATGATTTACACAATCAGTCGATGCCTATGTGGAGTGTAAATCAAAAGTGCTGAAGGCTTTAGAGTTTCATAGTAGTGATTTATTTTAAATAGACAAGTGCTACCTTGTCCAAAATATTTTCAGATCTGAAGAATTGCCTTTACGTGACAATGAATATGACTTTTATGTCAAGTAGCAACAATTTTATCCCTAAACCAGACAGATCACTGGAGCATGACTGATACAGAACTACTACTGTAGACTATTGGAAAATGGGGTCCAAGCATAAGTCGTGAAAAGCAGCACAATAGCAGCTGATGCAGTAAATGTCAAAGAAAGTAGTCAGTGAGTCAGACCTCAAAACCAGCAAAAAACAAAAAAAGCTCTATTATGACCACTAAAATATAGGTAGTGTTTTAGCTCCCCCATTGTTCAAATAGTATCATTGTTTATTTTCCTCTTCCATATCGTAGTTTTGATTTACTACATTAATCATATCAAGACATATGGAGTTAGAATGTAGAACAAGAAAGTGAAATGAAATAGGAAAAGGAATTAAAGATGCTAATAGAAACGTGGGACTTGGTAGTGAAGCTTCTTTTTTGTTATGACAGCTTCAATAAGTTGTGTTTATAAAGAAACTACTCTCTAACAGTGTTCATATAAGAATTGGGTGGTTTTCTATCATTTAATGTAAATTATAAAAGCTCTTTTATGACATCACAGAAATTTATGTTATGTCATAAGTGCCATCTGTGCTCATCCTAGTGGTCAAAACACCTTTTCTTTTGTATAGCTCCAGTATTCGGCCAATCACTGTGATTTTCAGCCTTTGATAGCATTCCTACTTACGCCTTCTGCAACTTATAGTTGCACAATCCGTTTTGTAGGAGAAAAAAAATTATAGTAATGATAATAATAAAGAAGAAACAGAACAATTACAAGAGGGGTCCATAAGCACTTTGTAAACGTCCATAAACCCCTAATTAATAATGATTATGGAAAAAAGCATGTTTAGTGTACCTGCTTAACGTGGTCTATAAAGACAAATTTTACTTCAATTCTGATCGCAGCACAACTCGGGAGATATCGACCAGCAATATTTAAAAAGACGAATAGAAACACTAGCAGGCCGTCATGTCAAAGATTATGAAACACATGTAGTGTGTACATACTGTATACGGAGGCATAATGACAGAAAACAAGCGATTAATAAAATCTTAAACAATTTTTACCAGCGTCCATATTCTTGCATATCAGTAACAAAAAGGCTGGCTGTGAATCCTCTAAATCAGGAGTTTTCAACTGGTTTTGTCCCAGAGACCATGACGCAGACTAAGCATTACCAGTTGGTAATGAATGAATCCTCTCCCTTTGTATATATTAGGTAATCCAGACATAAAGACATGCCTTTTGCTGTTTATGACATGCTTTCTAGATATGGATTGATACATCGGGGTGCTGATATTATCGGTCAATGTGAGCGCATTGCAGATAAATATGAGCGCATTGTTAAATTGTGATAAACGACTATTAAATCAAAACAGAGAAATGCAAAGATGGATTGCTTAACCCTTTCATGAAATATGTTACCTGAGTGGGGCAGCCTTACAGACATTTGAATCAGTGGATTATAATTTATTCTTGAATAGTTTTACCATGTTATCAATATTCAATAATATTAACAATTTAATATGCCGTGTTACCTGGATGAGGGTTTTTACACAAGACATAACTATATAAAACTAACGTGAGAGACATTTTTGTTGAAGTAAATGTGTCTGAGGAAAAAACATCCAAATATATTCCATATCATATTTAAATCTTAAAAATCCTATATATGTTAGACTTGCTAACATGGTGCGCTGTGTTACTTTACAGTATTTTTGGTGTTTTGTTTTGAAGTGTTTGTGTTGTTGCTGATATGCTTCTTATTCATTATTTGTAGGCGACGTTAAATTGTTTTGCTGTAATATTGCGTGTGACGTTTTTGTGCTGCCCCGTGTTATGTCAGATTGAATTGTGTTGAGCTGGCTTTTCTGCATGCCAATGCACCTAATCCACTGCAGTTGGATTAGCTGAGAGAGGCTCTGATGTGTGCCACCTTTAGATAAGAGGACGTTTCCTGTAAATGTGGCATATGTGCAGGAGCGGTATGGAAAACACGCTTGCCTGCCGTTACAGCCATTTTTCTGTAATCATAACACGTTCATGTGCTTTCTGTTAACAGCCACATGCAATACACTAAAGGGAGATTACGGAGACGCTGGAAAATCCTTCAGTCGCTGCAACATTGTTGTACTGTAGGTCAAATGGGAAATGGAAAATTATGGACATTTCATGGTTGGTCCAAATCATAGTTAAAGGCAGAGTAATTGAATCCATAGAATACAGAAAAAGGTTACACGTAACATTACATAAATAAATGAACACATGATGTAATATTACATTTGCTATTTCATCATATTGGATCGTATTATGTATAATTTCCTTTTTGTTTATTTAAAAATATAGCAAAATGTTTATCCTCAAACAATATTATACATATATTTTTTACATGTACAACTGCAGTTTTTTTCATTCAGAGTCATAGGGTCAAATAAGTTCTTATAACTTCAACCTGACATAACGCTTCTTTTTTAGCCAAAAAGTTCTATATAAAAAGGGATTTTTCCGTAGACCCTCTTGGCTTTTCCACATAATCTTTAGCAAACTTAAGACAGGAAGCAGCGCTCCTTTTGGAGAACTGTGACTTATGTTTACAAATCTAAAAGGTTCACAAACATTCAAACACTACTTCTAAAAGTGTATTATGTGGGCCTTGTCTACTATAAACACTGTTTCGTCACTATGTGGTTTCTGTAGTGCAGTGGTCATCACGTTCGCCTAACACGCGGAAGGTCCCCGGTTCGAAACTGGGCAGTTTAGGGGCAGTTGGTGGCGTAACGGTTGGGCATTCGCCCCATGATCAGAAGGTCACCGGTTTGAATCCCAGACCGGTAAAGTTACCACTGAGGTACTCATAAGCAAGGTACCATCCCCAAGCGCTGCTCCCCGGGTGCTGCCGGTGTTAACTGCCCACCACTCCTTCACCAATGGGTCAAATGCAGAGGTCACATTTTGTTGTGGTGCACTGTGTGCTGTTCTGTGCTGTGTTCACAATGACAAATAATCTCTCACTTTTATTGTAATAGCTTATTTCTAAAGCATGAAATATTGTGGAATGATTAGCGGGATGTTGTAGAGGAAAGTAACTGCTTAGAAAATAAGAAATAATTTAAAAATGTGAAAAATGTTTAGTCATAAGACTTCTTTAAGCTTGAATCTACCTTTTTTAAAAGTGTCCTTAAATGAGAGTAAATGATGTTATATCAGACTTGTAGTTCAGTCAGAGGAAATGAGAACAGGGTGACGTGTTTCTTTTGTATCAAGTGGAATAAAAGTTGTTGGCTTACAGTTTGATTTTAATTTGCTCTTAAATCATCCTGCAACGTGACTGTTGCACAATCATTGTGACTCTGTTGAACCCATGTGTTTGCGCAGCCTGACTTGCAATAATACAAAAACACGATAAAGAGAGAGAGAGACAGAGTTGGAGAGAGAGAAAGAGAGAGAGGAACCCGTTCTGTATATATTTCTCTGCAATCTGCCGTCTGACTGACAGCAGCATAGAAATAAATGTAGCGTTTTTCCCAATCAGCTGTCAAAAATGGACATGGTTTATGAACTATATATTAAGGCCCCATTCAGGAGTGTTTTCTCACCGGTGATGGATGTGTTTGCCTCCTGTGCTGTGCAGAAGTTTTAAAGCAGTAATTTTGTTTAATGACTCGCTGATGCTGGAGGAGGGTGTGTGTGTGTGTGTTGAAGGTGTGCTTTCCCTTCGTTGTAGTCCAAATCTCTCTCTCTGCCCTTTTCTCTTGCCTAGAAACGACCACAGGAGACCTTATGACAAACTGGCTCTGTTAAGCTCTGTCCAATTCTGGGCCTGTCTTAGAGGCTCTACCCGACATGACTTACAATCTTTCATTTTTCAGCAAAAACTTGAGAAAGTTACGGACCAGATTCATGTCCTTGGGTTAAAAGAAAAAGTGGGACACGTATACTTTCTTTATTCAAATGTGGAAATGGCTATTTCTGCTTTTTAATATAAGCTTTTCAAGCAGTTGTACTTATTATTTTCATTGTTGTATCATCAATATGCTAAAGCCAAAAATGCTTAGATTTTTAATATTGATAAAATAATTCAAAGATGTTAAAGCTGCTAGTTGTTTAAAAACCAAATGGCCTAGTGGTCAGTTTTTCAGACATTTTGAAAATCACAAATCGAGTTTCACCCTTTCACACTGACATTTTCTTTTCAGCTACAAACACAGTAGTGCATATATGGTTGCACTATCTTCTTGCAGTGACAGTGACGTGATGTGCACGATGGGAGTAACGGCGTTACAATAAACAGTTTTTTTTTCAGTAACGCGTAATTGATTGAATTACTTTTTCCATCGTTACAGTGCTGTTACCGTTACTGAGAACAAAATGCAGCATGTTATTATACTTAAGCTGTTTTTAATTCTTTTCATTGATGGGGCGGGGCTAAACAAAGATTGTCTGTATTTTTAGGATTGTAAGAAGTATTTTTTCATTATCATGTAATGTAAAATGATTAGCTGACTTTAATGTTGTTTCAGTTTGAAATATGTAAAACATAAGGCCGCCACACTGTAAGAAAATAATTTCATCATTTAAGTTAGATTAACATACTTCTGTCATTTACTTCTACTTCACACAATCATAAACATAACATAATTTCACCTAAATGTTATGAGTTTTCAGCATTACAACTTAGGCTTTTTAGTCAGTTCACTGAAAATTTTAAGAAACTGACAGAAACTGTCAGTTTTAACTGTGGTTATGTTTAAAAGTGAATGTGTTAATATGTGTTACACAGTAACAATAATCCATTTGGTTCAGCTTAAATACTTCAGTTTCAAAAGCGTAATGATTAGGGCAATCGCTCCGTGATCGGAAGGCCGCAACTTCAAATCCCAGACCGGTAAAGATATCACTGAGGTACTCATGAGCAAGGTACCGTCCCCAAGCACTGCTCCCTGGGCACTGCATTTGACTTCTTCACATTTAGTTTTGGTGCACTGTGTGCTGTGCTGTGATGTGGTGCGTTCACAATGACAAATAATCACTCACTTTCACTTTCAATGTTACCGTACAGTTTCAAGTAAAATCCAGTTGGATATATGAATTATTGCAAGTCATTATTTTAAATCTTGTTTTAGCTTTGTATTGCTCTCTGTAAGCAATCTATGTTTGTTGTTTCACTTTATGAATTTTATATCATGATTTAGGGCACATTCACATAACATAGTCAAGAGTCATAATTATTTTGATTTCAGGTAAATGAAAGAATGTTAACATGACCTATTGATAAATTTTTTGATCATTATTGATCTTTTTTACAGTGTGTAGACATTGATATGCCAATAAATAGTGACTTCGTAATTATGTCTATGCAAATAAATTATGAAAGAGACATGAACATGAATGAACATGGACATGTCTACTAGCCCCGTACCACAGAACAATTTTTTTAGAGAACATGGCTTTTGGTAACACCGAAAAAATTAAATGCATCCTTAATCTGACTCAGAATGGTGACAAATAAAATTGGGCAGACCTGGAGTGCATGCTTGGTGGGCCCAAAAGCTGCACAAGACACACTTTACCCACACCTCTTTGGGTTTGGAATTACGAAAGGTTTTCATGCAAACCACACAAAAATCTTCTTCCTCCTCTGACGAGGAGCTCTCAACTTTCACCATTTCCTTGGCTGTTTTTTTTTTTTTACCTTCCTCTGCTTTCCTTTTGCACTCCCCAAGATTTTCTTTCTGGCGTTTTTCCCTTTTTGCCTGTCCTCCTCTTCCAATCGCAGCTTAACTGGTGTATCAGTTAGGATTTCTGAGCGCCTCTTCCTCCTACCCTTGCCATTTTCCTTTCTTGGGCCTGCCTTTGGAAATGGCCGAATGATTGATGGACTGAACTGACCTGGGATTGACTGAGAGGTGCTCGGCATCTCTGGAGGAGGAGCAGAGCTGAGCGGAAGGTGAGCAGGTGAGGAGCTGGGCGGGAGGTGAGCAGGTGAGGAGCCCGGGGGCAGGTAAGCCTCAGATGGGTCAGGACGATTGGTGACTTGGGAGGGTGCAAAGTCACTGTCCTGAAAAATGTTGGGATGGTAAGGCCATATGCCTGTGCACTGGAAGCCTGCCTGAATGTTTCCTGGTGTTGCGGCTGTGGGCAGGGCAGTCCTCACAATCCCTGGAATGTCGTAAATTGTCATTGGTTTAGGCTATCAGCTGCCTGGCTAATAAGATCTGCCAATATCTCCTCCTGCTCCCTGTTGAAGACTCTGTTCGGACTGACGTATCCTACCCGAGGAAGGTCCTGCGATCCCTGGTCTTTCAGTAGTTTGAATTTTTGCCAATATCTGTTAAGGGTAACATGGCAGATACCATGCTTTCTTGCCACTGCCCTGACAGATGTTCCTTTTTTAACCTCCTCTGCTGCTCTTTTTAGTATCTTGGCATCCACTCCACGATTAGTTTTCCTCACCCATGTTCTAGGAATTCTGCAGAATTATTAAAATCACAAAAATTTCTTCTTTGTATGGAAGGGGATGGTTGTAACACTTTCAAAAAAACTTGTTACAACTTACCCCACCACTCATCCATTGCTTAGCTAGCTGTATTAGCATGGTGCTTTGACATTAGCAAGGGAGAGCTACACCATTCTTTACTAGAGCAACTGTAGTTTGACCTGATATAACTCATACAACGTTATCTACAACGGTAAAAGCAGTAGAAAGAAAAATATTTTTTTTTAAGTTACTTTCTTACCTCAGACTTTGAATTTTTCTCCTTGCTCTGGGAGAAATTGCGCCAACGACTTGAAAATGTCCATGTGTGATCGTAAAAGAAGTCTGAGGAGACTGAAACTGTCACATGACTCGTATCTTATCCCTGATTGGTGGAATTGGTGGTGTTACAACTCCCCCCGTGTTACGACCATACCCGGTCTCCCCTATATAGACAGACCAGGGCCTGGTCCAGCACTTTACAATTTGGGCCAAGAAGATTTTTGGGGGCCAGTGGGAGCGGGGAGTGCATATACTTACTTATGAATGGTGATTTATAGCTGAGTCTGATAATATATTTTTTAAAATCATGAATCAATATACATTTTTACAAAACAAATAAAACAAAAGTGAAAAATAAAAAAGACGTGGCGTATTTTAAAATCTCTCCTTCCCTCAGGTGTGTGGGCCCCTTGTAGAGCCTGGCCCATTCTAAACCCATCTCAAAAGCACAGCGGCAGTTACTGGGTCTTCCACCCCACGTTGCATCATTACACGAACCAACTGTCAGGAATGCTCCCGTATCTGTACTGGTGTCGTGACTAAAGCAGTCGGATCAGTGCATCCCTCATTTTCATGCCGCAATAATCTCCCCTCAAGCCTTGTGTTTTATGCAGCTATGAAGCAGACCTCCTCCCTTATTAACGTATGGCATTCTTCGCTCAGCACGGAATTAACACCCGATTCGGTTTTAATGCGGCGTTCCCAAATGTTGACAGCGGTCGTGGGACAGTCAGGGTCTGCTTTGAGGCTGTCGTTTCCCCCCGTTTTGCCGGTATTAATGAAGATTCCCACTCGGCATGTGCTCCCCAATCTCATTTGCATTCTTGAAGGGAACGGAGGCTTTGACAGAGGTGGTTCGACACGAAATCTCTTCGTCAGAAGAGCTATTTTAAGAACAGACACTCGCTCCGATTTGCATATTGTTATTTTTCCTTCTTTTAGTCTTCCTTCCACATCTTGACTTCTCATCAGGGTCGATGACAGCCAGCTCTGATGTTTCACATTTCTGTTTTTTTTTCTTCTAAATATTAAAGTTGACTGAGAATTGACAAGAACGGAAAACAGTCAAAGGTGAACAGTGCCAGAATAATACATGGAAAAGCCAGAACTTGTGTAAATAATGTAGATACGGTTGAATATTACCTTGTTGTTCTGTTTCCTAAAGTCATCAAGAAGTCTATGGCATACTGGTACCTCTAAACATGAAGAGAGAGACTTTAAAACGTCATATGTCTTTTTTATGTTAAATTTGTACTTAATTTGTTTTGTAAAAATATATTTGATTCGTAATAAATATATATATGAAAATGTCTGGTTTTACCACGTAATATCAAAACTATCGGTGCCCTGCCACATCATGTATATGACATACAAGATTTAATTTCATTAATTAATAAATCTATTGCTTCAAGAATGTAGTACTAGTATTTATAAAGTAATATAAGCTGACTACAGATTAATTTTGTATTGTATTTGTAATGAATTTTTTGTGTGCTCAACATGTATGAGCCATTACTGGCAAGTTCCCTGTCTTTCCCCATTTAATGACACTGTGCTAAATTAGCATCGGAACAAACGATGACACATTTTCTTCAAGCTACTGACACACACTGCACAAACAAAGCCATGAGTGGGATTTTAAAGTGAGACTGTCATCTACAGTATACAGTATATTCTACAATGTTCAATTATTTAGTCAAATGATTAATTAATTTACTCATGCCTTTTGATGAACAGTGCAACGAACAAAGCTTTGAATATTGTGTTCTAGTCATGCAAATTCAACCCAGTGTTGCCTCAAATAATGTGCTCCAGTTGCACGGTTTTCTTTGCTGTGACTCAACCTAAATGGAGCTTTATGCATTAGCTGGTCCCCAGAACGCTGTGATGATATGGTGAATGTGGGTGAACTGAACATAATTAGCCGTGAGTCCTAGAGAAGGCTGTTCCAAATCAGTAGTTGCTACAATGATTACCGTGAAAAATGAAGGGGAAACCATCATGAGCTACATGACCAGAGCTGCAGATATTTGGCAAAATGTTAATTCTCCACTGATCGCTTTAGGTAATGTATTGTCAGTTAAAAAGTCATGCTGCTGTGGTACTAGAAAGCAATACATATTAATACAAAATTATTTTTATCTGGCACATAGCAATATTACATTTTAAATAGTTAATGAGCATAAGTTAACCTATAATTGTGTTTCAAATTAAGACGCTTTGTATATAGAGCAACGTGAGAAGCAAAAAAAAAAGCAGAGAAAAATCCCCATGAGTAAAATTTTTAATTTTGTTATTTGTTCAAATTGTGCATGTCCATTCTGTAATTAAACTTTGCTGTCAAGATATCCTAGTTGACTTAATTAGATATATAATAAGATATATAATAAGAACTTATTAACATTTCTTTAAAATTTAAGACCCCTTAATTAAGACCCCTTCATTTTCTTTAATGTGAAAACTGTTCTAGATCTAGATAAATCTAGAAATGGATTAAATTAAAAAGAAAGTGAAACTTCAACCATTTGTTTGATTTACCATGATAGTAATCTCTTCCCCAAAAATGGTTCAGCAGCCTCATGCTTTGTGGCAATAGCCAAGATTCAAGATTCAAGATTCTTTATTTGTCACGTGCAAGTTATACAGGTACAACATGCAGTGAAATGTATCCTGATCTGCTCTTTTAACTGTGCAATAGACAAGGGAAAAACAAGAGACACAATACAAACTTACAAACATAAAGACTAACATAAATAAGGAAGTTGGGGTAACAGGACGAAAGAATAAAACTATATATAATACAATAAGGAACATAAAGTTACATGTGCATAGTTTACCTGAGTTGCATAATGTGCTAAGACAGAACCGGTGCAATGAAATGATTTTTAAAGTGCCAAGTGCAACTGCAGCATTATACGTAGCAGACAGAGTAGAGCATGTGATATTAGACAGTGAAATATGGCAGCCAGTATAAATGATTATCACAGCTGAGGTTTATATAACAGTTGTATATAATCGTTGTTGATATACTGTATATATAGAGAGAGGGAGTGAAATGT
The DNA here is from genome assembly GCA_032718565.1 of Distichodus sexfasciatus. NCBI lineage: Eukaryota > Metazoa > Chordata > Actinopteri > Characiformes > Distichodontidae > Distichodus > Distichodus sexfasciatus. The sequence goes on along the minus strand of JAVGVS010000328.1, from coordinate 255,886 downwards.
GTAGCTGTGCTCTATTTTGGTTATACTGGGTAAGGAAAAGTTTTGCTACCCTCTTGAACAGTTTAATGCATCAATTAAAAGTTATATCTTAAGGTTTATGGTGTGTTTGAAAGGATTTGTAGGCGCTAATGTCATTAACACAAATGGATAACCCCGTGCCGCTGCTTAGTAAAACAAAAGAGGATGCAAAACAAAAGGTCAGTCCATCTGACTCATTATATTGCTGTAATTCTTCACACTTAATTAGCTTTTTCCCTCTCAGTGTCAAGGAGAAATTGATGAAGACTTGAGGTACCAGGGCATATTTCTAGCCACATTTCTCTTTTTCAGTATAAATGCGAAGACGAGAAGCATCCAGTAGAATATTTAGTTGAGCCCTGAGTGTCAAATTTATTCAAATGTTCAAAGGAGAAGATATTCAAAGTGTCTGTCTAAAAAGTGCTTATGCTGTCCATCACAAATTTAGGAAGACTGGGTGCATGGAATATCATACATGCGCAATGGCAGAGCAATGCAATATAGAATGTTAACAATTATGATGTAATTAAACGAAAATGACTGTCTGTGTGACCGTTTGTTTAGTGCAAGAATGTAGTTATTAAGGTCAATCTTTTGTCGTCAAGAATCAGTACAACTTGCACATTGTACCATCAGGATGGTATTCTGCTATATTTTTGGGCCAGTGGTGATACAGTGACCCGAATAACAGATCTTTTGTGTTGGTGACCATAATATTAGGGTTCGAAGCCCAGGACATTCACCTTAGCAAAGCCCTTAAACCCAATTTGCTAAAGAGAGACTGTCCCTCTAATTAGAAAATGTTATATCTGCTAGGGTGTGGGGCCAAAGAGATTCTACAATATTGTCTAGGCCAGAAGGTCTTCTTAATGTGTATCTTACATCCAGAGTAGTGTAGAGCCTCTGCAGTCCAGTTCAGATAATGGCTAGATTTGGGAAAGAATATGTCAACTGATTAAAAAAGTCAGTGGTATCAGGTCTTTGTGTAGCAAGGCCCTTAATCCCAGGTTGCTCCAGGGAGTCAGTTCCTGGAATGAGGAAATGTAAGTTGCTCTTATAAATGTCACTGTAAATTGTAAGTGTTTTACCAACTCAAATGAGTTATTCTTGGTGTCTCTTTCCAGGTCATGGAACCAAAGGCGTGTTTGAGCTCCTGGCCGGCTGGAGAAGAACACGGGAAAATCTGCCCTTCAAGGAACGTGTAGCAGACGCCTTTGCTGACGTGATGGTGTGTTACACCATGACCAGCTCACTGTACATCATCACTTTTGGCATGGGAGCCAGTCCTTTCACTAACATTGAGTCTGTGAAGGTGTTCTGCCAAAGCATGTGCGTGGCCATCCTGGTCAATTACTTCTACGTCTTCTCGTTCTACGGCTCCTGTCTGGTGTTTGCAGGCCAGCTGGAGCAGAATCGCTACCACAGTGTGTTCTGCTGCAAGATACCGTCTGTTGAGTACCTGGACCGTCAGCCTACGTGGTTCAAGACCATGATGAGTGACGGTCATGATCTGTCCACGCACCATGACAGCATGCCCTACCAGAACCACTTCATCCAGCACTTCCTGAGGGAGCATTACACAGAGTGGATTACCAACACCTACGTCAAGCCTTTTGTTGTAATCCTCTACCTGATCTACGCCTCATTTTCTTTCATGGGATGTTTACAAATCAGTGATGGTTACAACATTGTGAACCTGCTAGCCAGCAATTCACCCAGTGTGTCGTTTGCCCTGACCCAGCAGAAACTCTTCAGCAATTACAGTCCAGTGATTGGGTTCTATATCTATGAGCCCATTGAGTACTGGAACTCTACCGTGCAGGAGCACCTGAAGACTCTAGGTCAGGGCTTCAATAAGATTTCTTGGATTGATAATTATTTTAATTATTTGAAGGTTGCAAACATCAGCGCCTCAACCAAAAGTGATTTTATTAACATTCTCAAGACCTCGTTTCTGAAGAGCCCGGAGTACCAACACTTCACTGAGGACATCATCTTCTCCAAAAATGGAGATGAGTATGACATCATTGCATCCAGGATGTACTTGGTAGCCAGAACCACAGAGAAGACCAGGGAGGAGGTGGTGGAGCTGCTGGAGAGGCTCAGACCTCTCTCCCTCATAAACAGCATTAAGTTCATCGTCTTCAACCCCACCTTTGTGTTCATGGACCGTTATAGTTCCTCGGTCATCTCGCCGATCCTCACGTCGGGCTTCAGCGTCCTGACCATCCTTATTCTCACCTTCTTCCTCGTCATCAATCCTCTTGGGAATTTTTGGTTGATCTTGACCGTCACGTCTGTGGAGCTGGGCGTCTTGGGCCTCATGACGCTTTGGAATGTAGACATGGACAGCATCTCTATCTTGTGCCTTATTTATACTCTCAACTTTGCCATGGATCACTGTGCCCCTCACCTTTACACGTTTGTACTGGCCACTGAGCACACCAGGACTCAGTGCATCAAGATCTCACTCGAGGAGCACGGGGCGGCCATTTTGCAGAACACCTCGTGCTTTGTCATTGGGATAATGCCCCTGCTTTTTGTGCCTTCCAACCTGACCTACACACTGTTCAAGTGCTCGCTCCTCACCACCGGCTGTACAGTGCTACACTGTTTCGTCATCCTGCCGGTGTTTTTGACGTTCTTCCCTCCCTCCAAGAAGAGGCACAAGAAAAAGAAGCGGGCAAAGAGGAAAGAGCGGGAGAGGGAGCGGGAACGGGAGCGCGAGAGGGAGGAGATCGAGTGTATCGAAGTCAGGGAGAACCCTGACCATGTGACCAATGTCTGAGGCACAGGGACCATCCTAGTGGAGCGTAAAAACCAGGATAAGATGTCCTGTCCGCTACGAAGCAACTTCGAGTAGCAATTTGCGGGGACCAAGGACGGTCCCGCAACCCTGTCCAGAGCAGAAAGTCTTCTTAATGTGCATACTTCATTCAGGGCAGTGTATAGCATCTGCAGTTCAGTTCAGATGAGTAGATATTTGGGTAAAGAAAAGTCAAGTCAGTCTAAGAAGGCTATAGTAGAATCAATTTGGAAATGTGGCTTGGAACAAACTGGGTATTTAGCTTCATAGTGATTTCTCAAGAAGGTTATTAGTGGTCAAGAACCAGTTCTAGTGGATATATTCTTATTTAGTGAATGCACTGGTAGTGATACTGGTAGTCTTAACGAGGTCCCAAAGATGCATCACATACTTGTCTTTTATGCCTGCAAATATATACAGAAATATGACTGTAAACCTACACATTTAGAAAGTATGGACTGGAAGTTCTGGATTCCAGACCTCTGAAGCCGTATTTGTATAAAAAAAAAGAGTTTAGAGATAGAATTAAAATCCAGTCACAATTTCCCATTCGTATATCCAAATTGCTAAAGGTTTTATACCATTACAACGTCTTTGAACTGTCGAGCTGAACATAGCAGATGTTATATGCTGTTTGTCCTGCACAAACAATTAGCAAGATACAGTTGTCATGCTGCATTTGAATGGAAAAGGGTGTGTCCTTTGTGATTTGTTATAAAAATGTCTGTTCCCATATTATTTGCTGCATATTGAATGATGTAATTCATGAAACATCAAGCATGCGCTGACATTACTAAGAATTAGCCTGTTGTTGAATTATGGGTGATTTTTACTGTCCAAAAACGTGTCCAAAATTGTATGTAAACTGCTAATCTAGTGTTGTTAGACATACAACAGCCCATATGTCCACTGAGAAATCTTCCAGGAACATAAAAGAATTTGGTTGCTATTGTGACAGAATCGTGTAAAGTGAATTTTGTCCAATTATAATCAACTGTCAGCTGTTATTTTAGGTGGAGACTGATATTGGATTATTATTTTTGTTCTATTGATTTAATTGACAATGACTACAGAACGGCCAGTAAGATTTAATTCAGGTTTATGATTTTATTTGTTGCATTTACTGTAAAATCACTTTTTTTCTTTTTGCTACTTTGTAATTCATTGATATTAACTGCAAATGTTAAGAAAATTCTGTGAAATTCAAAGATTGTGTTTTTCTGTAATTACTTTAAGATAACACATTTATTCTAAGCAGAACAGTGATAAACAAAAATGTTTTACAAAATTTTGAGGAAAATGAATTTTTAGAAATGTGTTACAGGTTAATTTCTTTTATAATTTGGCAGAGAACAGAGTTGAAATCTTTGTCCAAATTGTGAATGTGCTGATTACCTTTTCAGTATGCAGTACTAGCTGTTAGTTACATGAAAGTGAGATATTGGACGATTGTTCCCTGCCTAATAATAGGTTTATTGCATTATTAAATTTTATGATGATTTTGCCAATTATTCCTAATCGGAGATCACCAGCGTTTCATAGATTTTTCCTTGCCGATCCAGTTAAGGCATTGGATGCAGTGCAGAGTAACTCCAAGGTTTGCTGGACCCAGAAGTTTATCAGACAGTCAGAAATATTTGGAATAAAGCTAAACTAATTCACTTGAATAAATAGAAGTTTCCGTAGTTCAAACACAGTTACTGGAGTTGTAAAAGTTAATCTGATTGTCAGAGTAAATCGAGATAAAGACTCACTTTCTTGGGTCCTGTTTGACCTGCAGTCCCGGCGTCGTGGCATTGGGGTGCTGATAAAATAGTCATTGAGACAACGTTCCCTGGGAGAGGTGTTGAGAATCTTGCAAATGTCATCCGTGTTCATCTGACTTACTGCTGAAGACGATTTAAGAGGCACCAAGTTTAGAACCCCGTTTCTGAAAAATCAGCTCAGCTGGTGGACGCGATGTCTGTCAGCTGATGGCATAACCGTGTTTTGTGAGCCATATAATATTTGCGTAGGGCGAGGGCATGAAAATTAACTAGGTTATGTGAAGAAAAGAAGTGCATACTAAAACCATATACTTTCCAAAATGACTGTCTCCGCATGTAATGGATGTATGCATGTATTCAGTTTGTGTGCCCCTTTTTTTAATTTGTATGTTCATTTTTGAGAACTGTTGCTACGGTATGTTTTTATTTTCTTCCCAATGCATAATTGATATCATCTTATCTGTGACTTGGGGAGCTATCTGTGTTTTCTGTTGTGCTAACAAGCAGAAAAAGAGGGGGAAAACATGTAAAATAACTGTATAGGATTTTCTAATTTTTTTTAAAGAAATGAAAAGTGAAAGATTTTATACAATCTGAAATTCTTATTATAAAAAGGCAATAAAGGACAAAAAAAAAAAAAAACGCTAAATGGAGTAGGCCAGTAATAAATTATGGAATGTCACCTGCATACAATGGATCTTTTTCTCCACACAGCCACTAGTAAATGTGAATAGACTCAGCTGGTTTGGTATGATTTTTTACACTTCTTGATTTCACTTAAAGTTGAATATGAAATGTGATAATAATTCATTTTATTCGTCTTCCAAGATTTAATTATTTTGCATTATTAAATGAGAAGACTTCTAAAAACACATCAAGATAGAAAGTGAGAAACAGAAAGAGCTCAAAACAAATATTGATGCATTAAATATTCTGATGCTTTGTGAATATCACAATAAAATTTCAAATGATATATAGAGAGTGGTAGAGTTCAGAAAACAAAGTTGAGGAATACATTAGGTAACTAAAATCTTTGCAACAGTAAAATCTTTGCGGTTACATTTATAGTGCTTTTAGGAAGCTGTGTTCTATGGCAGAATGTTTGCCATGCAAGTGCAGAGGCTTTGTCTATATTGATTAAGAACTTAGATATGCCTAATAAAATTATAGAAAGTGGTAACAAACTTGATTAATTAGTAACTTGATAATTCCCACAAGTAGTGTAAACAAATAATTAATTCCTTGTTATTGATACCTGGTCCAGATATTTGAGTCCATATCAGATCAATATCAGTATCAGTTTGGTTAATGCCTTTAAAAATAAAGTTTAATCGCGTTCTCCATGGTTGACCATGCATGGCACTGGTTTTATTCAAAATTATGAGTAAGAACAAAGGCATACTTAATATTATATTATTATAGGTGAGGGGAGTATGTTCACTGTGGTCAGGTCATAACAAGTCAGTGGCTATGCAGAAGACTTGATTCGTTTGAGCTGTGTAGCTTGTAAAACATTCAGTAGCAGTATATGTTAATGTTTAATCAGCATTTGTTTCTGTAGACTTTGAGCTCATATACTCAGGCAGAATGTTTTAGATAGGATTTTTTGAAATCTCCTCACTTAAATCTCCTACATGAAAGACATACACGTTAAGGTAAGATGTTGAGGTCATTGTGTAATTGACAATTGATACAGTTAGTGAATATATAACAGTGAGGTTGGTATCCAAGAGAAGTGTGTAGGGATGTTACCAGTCAACATTTTCAGTCCCAATACCCGGCCTTTGAGTATGAGCCGGTACTGAATACTGACCTGATACCAGTGTTTTATTAATAATCCGCATGTCTCACTGTGTGGAAGAGATTGTGATCATTCTTTTTGGGGATGTCTACACAAGGCTTGACTTAAATTGCTATCCTTTGTAAAACAAAATGAACAAATACATAAATATATTCACTGTATAGTTTACTATTAAGATATTAGCAACTTAGTCAGAAATTACAATTCAAGTGTCAACCTTTTAATGCAACAATTAAAATTCCTATTTTTCTGTCTTACATAAAACAATACAGCTGATTTCAATGAGAACAAAATATAAACACTACAAGTGACTATTCAATGGCAAATAAAACTCAAAAATTACATCAAAATTCACAACAAAAATATAAACAAATAAAGTACATTAATGGGATAGATCGGCCCCACATATTGGCCCATTGGTACTGATACATGGTCTAGATATTTAAGTCAATATCACACCCAAGTCCCACATCAGTATCTGACCAGTGCATCCCTATCTGTCACATGCCATCTTAATAAGTTGGATTGGTTTCAGTTTACTTGTTTCATTTTGGGACAAAAATACATTAGAAAGGGAATGTATGGATAAGGAGTACAACTATGAGCATGCGAAAACAATATAATATTACAAATGCAAAATTGCTTTTCCATCTGTTGCATTTTTCTAGAGTTGTTTACAATGAATCAACCACTATAGCCAAGGATGATATCAATGCAATACATTATTTCTTTTGATGACAGCATAGACCAAGAAACTTAATAGTCATATAGAGTAATTAGAGAATATAAATCTGTATAAACACAACAAACACACCAGCACATTATTCCATGGTCAGGATGCTCACACTTTAAAGCAATAATATTATATGTAATATATGTGATTATATTTTCACTTATTTTGACATGCAGCCAGAAACAGCTGTAAAAGCAGCCATTTCTCTCAGTCCCTATTGTATATCTGCTTCACTTTCCTTCTTTCCATCTGGCACATTGGGGATTTGAGTTCAGGTTGATTCTGATATTTATGATTTTTGTCTGATATAATGTAAATCATTGCATTTCAAATGAGAATAATCCAATTAGAGGAAATAAACCAAGTCATGTTGATCTTGTATATACTTCCATGAGTTGCGTTTGTGATTTTGTTTGCTTTACACTGCTACTGTACAGCACATATTCAAGCCTATTGAAAATCTTATTCTTATTATTCCATACTTTTCCATAATTTCTCATTCCTCTTTCAAACTTTAAAAATACAAATTTTCCAGTTTTAATTCTTCCTGTTAGATGTTTGTTGTGTTGCTTATTATTTTATCTGTAATTATCAGCAACAGTGGTTGTAAGTATCTTGTAAGTATATTATCTTTGTTGTCTTATCAAGAAAACGATTGTAACTAAGCAAGATTACAAGACTACAAGATTCCTTGAAGACTTGAATATAATTAGTGGATAATTAGCTTATGTAGTTGATTATAGACCAGCTTCAAATATCTTAGAAATATTTGGATCACACTGAAAAGTAGAACAGAATTGCTAAGAGAATAAAACATTACTGCAGCTCCTTATCAGCTACATGCATGCATTTACATTCAGTTGAACATAAGATCAGCATGTAATATATACAAATATTGTCTATATGTTAAGATAATGTGGCTTGGCTTAAGTGTCGTATTTGTTATCGTTTGGAGGCACTACACAAGGTACTTTAATTGCATTACTTGTATTTATTTTTCTTGAAAAAAGATCAGTTTCATTTGACAGATTGAAGGTTATGGTGCACTTATTTTTGCTTTGTATGTCCTTAATTGCTTAATTTTGTAACTGCACATCCATGAATGACCAATTTTTGTGTATTGTATTATTATGTATTATTGTTTAGTACCAAAGCACGGGGAGGTGGTTCTTCGTCTAGTTTCGAAACACTGTGAAAGATTTGGGAGCACTGGAGCGGGACTATAGCCATTGGGTGTAAAGACTGCTAATGCACATAAATCCAAGATGGATTACACTACATTAGCAATATTTATCTTGTTTAGTAAAGCTGGTAAATCATCATCCTAAATATAGTATAATGTGCTACTCAGGTAGCTCCATCTTCGGTATGAAAGAAGCAGAGGAAGAAACATAAGCCTTCTTTAAATTCAAAAAATGGTGTGATATGGTGGACTAAATGCAGACAGTTGCTGAAATCATGATAAGCATTTTCATTGCTTTTAATCTTTACCTTTTATGCCCAAACTAAATGTCAATGCAAGATTTCAAACCATATAAGACACATAAAAGGAAAGATGTGTTTTAGTGGATTTTTGTTCTATTTTTACGAGGCTATTTTTAGCTCTGTCTTGTCTGATAAAACTGTCTCTGTTCTTTTGTGGTTTATTTTTTGCCCAGTCCACCTTGTCCTGCCCACCCCCACCTCCATTTTTCCTTGTCACAGACCGTGCTGCACGCACTCAGTCACTGCAGGCTGTTAATTCAATGAACTGCCTCAATTGGATTACATAACTTATCTGAAGCAAGTCTGTATTTTTCCTTCCGCTACAACCCTCTTGGTTGTTTCACCATTTTGTCGAAAGGCTGTGGGGAGAAAGCAAGAGCAGTAAAAACCATCAATTAAATAAAGTACCAACACCAACCCAGAAGACGCCAGACAGGCTATGTAGAGAATCTGTTGATGTTCCTCTTATGACTACTCAACATGGAACAGGATAAAAAACGCAAAATGAGATTTGCATGAAAAAAAGGGAAATGAGGGGATGTTTAAGAGAACATAGTTATTGTACTTCAACAGAAATGGCCATAACCGATTTTGAAAAGGTTTTCCTTTAATCTCACATACATTGTGACATGCAGCAAATGTTCTACTTGCCCCTCAGTTGATCAAATCATCAAATCACATTTAATGATCACAAACGTAACGAAAATGTGAACAACGCAACATCAAACGAATAGGGATTTTTAAAAAGATTATAGAGATTTTAATGACTTGATTATGTAAAAGGAATGTTTTAGTCTGACTTTATTAGACGTATGCTATGAATATTTTCATTGTAAACTGTTTTCTACTGCCTGCTATATTAAAGTTATAAATATGATAATGATGTACATTTCCTTTTTTATATGGATTCAAGTAACATTTTCATTAAAGGCTTTTGTCTAAGAAACACTGTGTCTCTGAAGCCTGTTTTGTCAACCTATAGTCTGAATATGTCTTTATGTCTTTATAATGAGGAGAATTTGAGGATGAGGAGAATGAGGAGAACGCTACAAAAGGACATTTTTAATGAAACCCATTATTTTATAATAACTAAAGCATTATTGAATGGCTTCTGCAGCTGTATGTAATGGAATTCCTCAGAAGAATGACGAAGACTGTCCTGTGGCATGGCAGCATGACATGAGGCGAGGTAAAGATGCACGCCATTTTATTGGAAAATGCAAACATAAACTGGCACGAGGGCCACAAAGAAAACAAAACTCTTCTCTGGGTCTTTAAACACACACAAAGCACGCCGACATAGGGAGGATAGAGTGAGGGTGGACCAACAGGAGATGCTGGGAAAACTGAGTTTATAATGGGGAAGAGAAACAACGAACAGGATTATTCAGACGAGGGAAAACCAATCAGAAAACAATCAGGATTAACCAATGAAGGGAGAACCAATAGTAACAGGGGGCTGGACTGAAACAGACAAGAACCAGGTGGGGTAACTAATGAACATTGATCTACCAACAAGACCCAATGGGAATTATGTCACAATGGCTGATATAAAGCTGACTAATGAAACAAAGTCAAGTTTGCTTGTCAAGTTAAACGCACAGTTTATTTACTACTCAGAGAAAGCTGGAATAGCACAGTGTACCTTTTTTAATATGCAGTTTTTTAAATCATGTGGTAATGGAAAAGTTAATGTGCATATGCCCCAGGAGAGTTTTATGTCCAGCAATATGCCAGGTGCACATATAAAACCTTTTCCAAAATGAATTTTAATTAAAATTCATGTATAAACATTTAAATGTCCCATCAAAACTAGTGAGGAATTAAAATCCAGTATAAAATTATGCAGGCTAATGAAATGGGAAGAAAATCTTAACATTTGATTTAGCTGTAGCATTTTATATTGTTATTACATTCACATTTGAAATGGTTGCATCATTTTAAACTGCATCAAATATGAATCAAGTGTAAACATTTGATATGGTATAAAATCGCATTAACCACAATATGATTTAATGTGAACTGCTGCAAGGAGAGGGCGGCACGGTGGCGCAGTGGTTAGCGCCGCCACCTCACAGAGAGAGGGTCGTGGGTTCGAGCCCTGGGTCGGCCTTGGGGCCTTTCTGTGTGGAGTTTGCAGGCTCTCCCCGTGTTTGCGTCTCCCCGTGTTCCTCCCACAGTCCAAACTCTAAAATTGGCCCTGTAATGTGTGAATGTGTGTGTGATTGTGTGAGTGTGTCTGCGGTGTGTTGGCTTCTGCCCAGGGTTGTTCCCTGCCTTGCACCCGTAAGCTTGTGGGATAGGCACCAATCTCTCCGAGATCCTAGTTGGGATTCTGCGGTTCAGATAATGAATGAATGGAAAATACTGCAAAGAGACTTCATAAATGAAATAAGTAGCATTAACAGGTAATGTAATGGAATAGACTGATTCATTGTTACTGTAACCTCATCCAGATACCCCGATATCATGGGGTCCATGTGGGTTATATAAGGGCTGAATCAAGGGGCCCACATGAACCACTGGGGCCCACATGGATTTGTCCATGGTGGTTCCCACATGAGGCAGCCCAGCTGGATCCCTAATGGGGTTAATATGGGCAAAACTTGGGGCCCACTTGGTTTTAACAGGATAAACATTGGACCCTTTTGGGCAACTGGGATTTATATTGGGTCCCACAAAGGACATTTTACAAATATAAAAGCTTTGTATATAGTGTGGCGAGTTTCCATGGAATAAATGCGCAAACACAACGGAGCAAGTTTAACACTGTTTTTTATTGAAAATAGTGTGGGGGAAATGTTTGCAGTCCGTTGTTGGGAAGCTTTTTCGTCGTCCGTCGAGAGGTAGTGCAGGTGAGTTGATTCATTGAATCAAAAGGATTGATTCATGAACTGATTCATGAATCAAATGAATTGATTCATGACTCATGAATCAAATGTATCATGAATCAAATGAACCAAGATTCAAGATTCAAAGATTTTTTATTGTCAATTCACATTTTACGTGCAAGACATACATGAGAACCGAAATGCCGTTTCTCGCTCACTGGTGTGCGTACCCTCCAATTAGAACTAGAAAGTTTAAGCTAGATTACAAGTTTTTAATTGAATTAAATAGACATTCTATAAAAAGACCAATAGAATCAAACCTCAAAATCCATGGGGCAGGGAGTTCCACCCTATGATCGGAAGGTCGCTGGTTCGAATCCAGGACCAATTGGGACCCAGTGAAAGTAGTGCTGAAGGTAGAATTTGGACCCACAACCTCTTGGTCCAGAGGTGAGTATCCTAACCACTAGACCACCATCACACCATAGTCACTTCTTTCTGCATATTTGTATTTTTTCACCACACATCTGTCAAAAAATGTGTTATATATTGTATTGCATGTGTTACATTGTTCATTAGAGTCAGCACCTAGTAAGTGGGTCTCCCAGTGCTTGACTTCATAGACTGCACACTATTCCTACAAAAATGTTCTCATATTCTGCATTGATACCCTGAAATAATGTGTGTGAGCCCCAGCGCTTAGAGAAAGAAGCTGGATTAGTCTGATGACTTAGTCATAATTCCCACTTGCATTTGATCTGCGTGTCATCTTAGTCTCCACTGTGTCTGCACTTCCTGATGTGGAAATGAAGAGTGGATGATTGGTACTGACGTGCAAAGGGATGATGTTTAACGCTTGTGCTAAGACGGAGATGAAAGTGCAGAGAAACTCAAGGTTGATCTTCTCGTCCGTGTCTCACAAAGACTCCTCTCTGCAGAGACCGGTCTTCAAACCCTCTGTCTGTGTACTTACAAGCTTTGCCTAAGGGGGGATATTTATGCCGTTCTTTTAAACAGGTAAGACGTCCCTGAACATTTGGGTTGAAGGAGCTACAGTACATTTATTCACATTTATTTAAGGTGGTTACCTTTATTTCTAAGAATACAGTTCTTGAAAGATTCCTGTTAACATTTCTTTAAATACTGGGACAATGTGACAGAACCCTGACATTAGAGTTGGGCCTCATCCACCAACCGTTCCTAAAAACCCACTTAAGCCACTTATGTTTGTGCAAAGTGAAAAACTATGCAACGTTTATTAGCTTAATGGACTTTGTTGCAATTCTACTGTTGTATTATATTATAGAGTTTATATCTTGACTCTCTTAAGAACAAAATGTCAGAAGAAATAAGGGTGAAAGAGGCCTAATCTCTTTACATAAGAGAAAAAATATATACATAATCAAACACTTTCCAAAATAAGCCCATACAGAGATTAATGAGATTCATTCGAAATTCTCATCCAAACTACATTCATAGAATTTAGCTGTTTTGCTTTTTGGATGCTGTTTCTTGATTTTTATGTTTATGTTTTAAGACAAAGGCACAAAAAGGGTGCATAAGTGAATACGTTAAACATGGTCTAAATATACACAAATATGAACTTTCCCACAGAATTAAAAAAAAAAAAAAATGTAAATGAAAACAAACAAGATGGATCATAAAAAATAAGATATTGTTACAGCAAGAAATAAAAAAAAGTTTGGAATAATTCTCAGAAAATCTCATTTCTTATTACCTTGCTGTAAAAGTTCTTTCTCAGGGGCTCAGTGGTGGTAGTGCTGGAGGTAGCAGGATGACTTGACCTCACAGCCTCTTTGCTGCTCATTTACAAGATATCCAAAAATCTACAGTCAGACTCATGAACACACTGCTCATATACCAAACCTATTTTGCATAATCTACACTGGGTGTGTGACAAACTTCATTTCTAAATTACCTCTCAGACCGTCCCAAACGTCAAACGACAGTTTTCCAGGGTTCACACACTGGAAACAACAATATACTTGTGCATGTCACTTGGGTCTTGAGGATTCATAGGTGTTACCATTTTAGCTCATTCTGCATGCATAAAGCTGCTTCTCACACTCCCCATTTGTAATGCAACCTTAGAGTTGTTTAGTCCGATTTTTTTTGTCAAGCCGTAGTTAATGTATCACTGTCTTGTTGTTTTTTTATTATTTACCTTGTCTTGGATATTTAGTTTCACCTTGATGATGGATGAATCACATTCATCTATAATTAAAAGGCATAAGGTAACCAAAATAAAATACCTTAAAGCATTTTTATTTGATATTTTATCTCACCATAGTTGTGATCCTTTCTGAAAACATCTCATGCTACATGCAAATACTGGGATCATGTGACCTTACAGCTCTGTTTTACCAAACCTAATCACTCATTGACGTTTTTATTTTAAAACTAGTTTTGAAATGAGAAAAACTACAATAACAGATGCACAATCAAAAGGAATAGAAACATCAGCTGTATGTATTTTATTTCATCTTTTATCTCATCGTAACTGTGGCCTTTTGCTCAGGAAACATCATCTTGCTTTTACATTTCATCACTTAGTGGTAGCATGGTGTGAGAACGCAGCAACACTCTCAAATATGACACAAAACGGCCCTTGTTTTCTCTAATTGTAATTCCTGTCAGACGGAGCCATCCCGTTATTGCCGAGGTGGGACTGAACAAAGGCTCCACGGCCGAGAAATTGCCATCTCATCAGCTCGCCGTGTTTATGGACCTTCTCAGCTTGCACCAGCCGTTCCCGCCGCACTCAGGAAATCAAATATTCATGCTAGACCTGGATTTTCTCTGCCTCCTTTCATGTGCTGGTCTCCGCTGAGCCGCTCCTGTTTATTTCGAGAGCGGGAAACCTGCTAGGAGTCACATCACCCTTTCCCTTGGAATGAAAAATGTAACAGAATGGATGGCATTGGCCTGAAATACCTGTAATGGGGGATTATTTTGACCACATTGATTTGTTGATGTGCACAGCCAACACCTAGTAAAAGAGATGTGTTAAATGACATTTGCCACTATTACTAGACGTATTGTGCCAGGTAATGCCAGGTAATTTTATTGCATGCACACACACACACACACACAAAAATAATAATAAACTTGCCAGTCTCATGGCCACTCCTTTCCCCCCAAAATGCATGAAATGCTGACCTAACAGTCACTATTAAAGATATAGGATGTACTCTAAAAAGATCTGTAAAGCAGGAAATTTCCAATTAGCAAACTAAAATATTTTAAATGAGAAGAAGCTGAATATGCTATATGACTGTGCAGGTCATAGTCTTGTGGTTGTAATCAAAACACGATGAAAAGAGCAAATTCTGTAAACCTTTTTACATAAAAAAGAGAAAAATTGATATTAACCTATCATTTGCAGCTTTCTATCCCAAGATAGAAACTCCTAAGATCCTATCCTACGATAGACGGTTAAGTATTTTATTGATTCATAAAAGCGGTTCGGATACGTTGGAATTAAGTGCCTTTGAGTCCTCTTGTGGGATTAAGTTTTGCAGCAAAACGAGTTTAGTCATTTTGTTTCAGGCAAAGTGTCTAACAGCCTCAACATACCTCTATACTAATATGCCAAATACAGGCTGGAAATGGAGACTGTTGGCTAAGTTTGCACTTCATATTCATCTGGGGCAGAGCTGCTAAATACATGATAAAACACTGTATATGTGCTATTTTGAGCATCAGTCACATACTGTATATTAAGACTTTTTTTTAGTTGTGGCTATTCAGGACTTTATATATACACTACTTCGAATTCCAAACAATAATGTGAACACAGACACCCTGCATGGATGTCAAGCTAGAAATAATAACCAGTTGATGTAGTTCAGGAGGAAAAAGCAAGGGGCTGCGGTAATCCTTTTGGACTGCTGCAGAACAGACTTTTTGCACAAAATTTTCACACCAACTCTTTGAGAACACAGTGTACGGTCTAACACATTGGGGGCAAACCAGAGATTGAAGATGGTTTTAGATGGACATGTTCAGAGATTTCCAACATCTGATCATGTCTGATATGTAGGTCTGCTCACTGTATTGCATTTATAATTTTTTTTCAGACCTGGAAATAGAATAGAGTCATACTCTAAACCATAACGTCTTGGTTGCTCAAGTACTATATTTCCAAAAGATCAGCAGCCTGACTCCTAACTCACAGGAAGAGCACTGCTAATATCAAACCACTTTTCACATTAACTACATTGGCTGTCATTGTTTTCTCATTCCTGCTCTACACTCTTTACAGCCCTCTTTACTTTCACATATGGAGCTTTTAGAGGCACAGGCCTCAAATGATATAACTTACTTCCCAAAAAGGAACCTCCGGGAATTTTCTTCCATTTCAGAATTTATGAGACCTCTTAGATCACACACTTTCTCCTTGTGTTTTTATACTCTACGTCTAGTCAAGTTTAAGGTGTGTGATTTATAGTGTTTTGTGTTTTCCACCCTCTTCTGTAAAGTAACCTGCTCTTTAGGAACTGCACTGTATAAATTAAACTTAATATTACTGTCTCTATTTCATTACTAAATGGTGATGCAACACGGCACGTCAGTAACAAAAGGAGGAAAAACAGCTTGACTGCGCCCTCTAGTGTCTGTAGGAAAGCACTACAGAATCACACTGCAAAAAATGCCTTTTTAAAAATAAGAAAAAATTTACTGTTTTTGGGAAAAAAATACTTATTTCAAGCAAAATTATCTGCCAGTGCAGCAAGAAAACTGCACTTGCTAAGATTTCTTAAAACAAGAAACAAAATACTCAAAGACTAAGCATACACAACTTAAATTAACAGAATATACTAGTTTTTTTTCTCCAATTCTCTTGAAACAAGTAAAAATATACTTACAGTCTACCTGTTAACACAACTCCTTTACCAATGTAGGTTGTTTCAAGAAAAAACTGCTCAAAATTAGTTGTATTACCTAGGTAGGATAACTCAAGACAAATTTTCTTGAAACAAGTCAAATAATCGAAACAATATTCAGTCTTACCATAAAAAATAAATCCAAAAAATGGTGTAACAAGATTGAAATGCTGAATTCAAGTCAATTACACTTGTACAGATTTTTATTTTTTGCAGTGCAGGGCGGATTCCGCCACAAAGCAAAATGTAAAATCTACTCATTTTGTTACTATACTTTGCACTTTTCTACAAAAATATCTTTGTCCCCATTTCAGTCTGTTATGTCTATTTGTGTAACATTTGCACTTCCAAGTATTTTCGCTTCTTTTAGGCTAGAATCGGCCTCTCCCAAAACGTTTTAATGACCATCTCTATGCTACAAAACTATATACTACACTGAAAAAAAGATTCACTGGATTAACTTGATTGAATAACAGACATTGGTTCCACATGAATCATTTGAGTTAGGCTGTCCTTATTCCTTTGCGTTATTTGATGCATTTTGTTTTGACTTAACACAGTAAAATCATATTTTCAGTGGAAACTTTAAAATATTAAGTCGAATCCATGAGATTCATTTTAGTTAACTTAATAAAGGCACATTCCCTTTTTTTCAGTGTAAAATATAAACAGTACACGTATCTATCTTTTAGATATACATACTATGACATATACATAGAGAAGTAAAAGATATTAATAATAATTATCTGTTAAGAGCTTTACTGTCAATTACAAAACGTACTCGAACAAAAAAAAAATGACATTAACAAACGCAGCAATGCGAAATTTCAAATGTTATAGATGTATAAAACATTTACAAAGCTACAATACGAGAAAAGTTGTTTTTGGCTGTATTATAGTTGTGGAAACACAAACACAAGCTTTGTCCATGAATATTACACTGAGAACAGAAACACAAAAATAACAGATGATTTAATTAAAGGTGCATGTAGGCTACATGTTGTCAAGCTAAATTTCAGTCATGTGACTCGACTACATGTAAAGACAAATAACGTGGATGTTGAAAACTTTTCAAATCATATGTACATAATAATAACAACCACAAATGTTTATTGAGTGCTTTAAACAACAAAAGCTGTTTAAAATGTTAGCGGGCATTTCGTTATTGCAGTTCATTTATAGATACATATTTGACCAGTCAAAATTTCACAAACACAAAACACTGAGAAATTGCTTTTCAACTTTTTTAGACAGATTAAACATCTTAGGCCACCTACAGGTTAACAGGGATGGAGGAGTGATTATTATTAGTGTATTATTATTATTTCCACTGATAATAACCATACCTGAATGAGCTCAGCTCGACTTTTCATAGCTAAAACAAGTGACAGAAATCAACACTATGCTAACATTTTAACTTAGTGTGCTAGTCAGCTTTTTATTTATCAAAATGGGGAGCACCTGGTTCATTAATTACATGGGACTCTCTGCTGTTAGCTGGAGCTAACTAATTGTTACCACCAGCAGTGATGAAGACTTACTTTCTTGAAAAACTTGCGTATAGCCATGTTGTCTTGCTGTGTGCAGCATGAACGCTAGTGTGTCCGCAGGTAGATGCAGCGGCGTGTTAAGTAGCAGTGAAAACGTGGACTGGATTTTCAGTAATGCGGGCGTTCCCTGTGAACAACTGGAACGGATTGGATAACGAAGCACTGACGCTACCTTAACGCTGTGAAGTGAAAGGAACCAACAGATTTATGATCATGTTCAAGTGAATAGTGACAGGTTTATATTATTATTTATTTAAACTCATATTCCTGCGTCTATATATTGAATTTGTCTGCAATTTTTGTAAAAAAAAAAAAAATAATAAAAATAAAAATAGAAGTAAAAAAAAAAAAAAACTTAAAAAAAAAACCCACCAAATTATTTAGGGGGGCTTAAGAATATTTTAGGGAGGCTTCAGCCGCCCTAAAATAGGCCTAACGACGCCACTGCATGAATGTACAAGAAACTGAAGTGCTGATTTTGTATGAACACATATTTAATAGTAATATACCGCAGTTTTTAACACCACAGCAAAAGTATGCATTCTGTTTACATGAGCCAGTTGGAGCCCATCTTAATAGCAATTATCCTTGTATTTTTGTATTTTTGATGCTTGACAATGCTTAATGCACTGTATGGTTATAGACTTGTCCAAAAAGTTCTTAAGTATGTCTGTTGACTTAACTTTCATCACTATTTAGATGCAATTTCTTAAGAGTGGAAATATCCCATTTCAAGTATCCTTCAGTTCAATACAAACCTAGATCTGAAATATATCCTTTTTAAAGCTGGATCTCACTTTTTTCAGATAGCATTTTAAAATAAAGACCTACTGCAAATATAATGTATGGACTGATATGCAGATTATTTTCAGCTGTACATCCTTATCAGTATATAAATCTAAGAGTGTGTACTCCTTATATTTTGTTAAGATGTGTGGCAAGTTTCTTTACTTGAATTCTGACAAGACTAAGATTTTAATTATCTTATCTCTGATTTGAATTTGAAGAAGAAAAGACATAGCTCCAAATACAATAATCATATCCAGTGACAGACTATTTAAGTTTAAATGAATTTTACAGGGAGAACCAGAATGCAGTGTGATAAACAAACACATAAAATTAAATTAAACATCATTTTTCTATACTGTTATAGAATTCTATATAATTATATTGTATATAAATACATGAATATTTATTTTATTTTTGATTTGTTTTTCATTAGAGAAACATTTAGTGCTGAATCCTTTCATCTCCTTACATTAGATCCAGTGGGAGTTCAGGTCTACAGGAGTGTCTGAGAAATTGAAGTAAAACAAATGCAGCACTCTTGCAAACTGAAAACACAAAGAATGAGAAAAACAAAATACCTAGTGTTTGTAACTTGATATGAAGTATCCCTTTAAAATGACAATTGCACATTTCCCATATGACTTTTGGATTTGAATACAAACTAAGTTCTTTTATTATTTGGCATTGTGTTTCATGATAAAACATTGGTCACAAGCAATCATTGAGAAACACTTGAGAGGACTTTTATCATAAAAAAATAATAAGGTTACTGTACATGCATTACCAGGTTAAATTCATGTGTTGCCTTTTTACAAAGTCATTGGTGTCAACACATGGTTAGTGTCGTGAAGTGAGAGCATTTGCAGTACAGATTTTCGTCATATGTGTGCACCAAGTCTGTGATTCTGTGTATGTCCTATATAAAATGTTCAGGTATTACAAAGGGCGCAGTGAACTGCACAAAAACTATGCAACCTTCACCAAATTGTCAATCCGCAAATCCAGAGATTACAGCAATTATTTTGTCTATTGACCATGGCAGGTGAACATTTAGAGTGTGTCAGGTGAAACTGGTTATTTGGTATGCGAGCTGGGCTGGTGAAAAAGAGTTGTAGGGGTTTGCGCTGTAAGCCTCCTGAACTTTGATCACATCTCAATTTGAGTGTCATTTGCCGGTCTCTCTTTAATGGAGGCAGAGATGGAATACAACCTGTAAAAAGGAACAGTATTATAAAATGAGCAGTTTCAAATGATACACGCCTAGATTTAAAATAGATAGATTTGTTAAACAAATCCCCTTTCCCGAAAAGTTGGAGTATGTTCCAGAATGTAATTGATGTATTTATGTCCTTTTACTATTTTCTTTGTAATTACATTTTTGTTACGAAGTGCTGTCAATTCATAAGAACCTTTATCTGGTAGTTTTGATGCCAAACTTGATATATATTTGAGGTGAGTGAATTTAAGGTCATTGTGAACACACCACAGCACAGCACACAGTGCACTATAACGGAATTTTACCAGTCTGGGGCTTGAATCAGCAACCCTTTGATCACAAGGTCTACTCCCTATCGTTACCCTACCTATGCCTCCTTTAATAGATACAGAGGAAGTTAGAATTTGCTTGCAACACAGCAAAAGTGTTCAAGCTCATCTCAGAAGGACCGAAAGACTCTAGAAACCTGTGCTGTGGTCAGATGAGACCACGTTTCCAAAATCAAGCTCTCCTTGTCAACAATGCAAATAGCCATCCAGAAAAAGGTGCAAAAGTAACAGCTGTGATGATATGGGGAAGCATAAGCGAGCTGGATTCGTGTGAAGAGAGGGACCCTCAAAGTGGAATTTTAGAGAGACATATGATGCCATAATGACAACATCTCTTCCCAGGACGTCCATGCTTATTTCAGCAGGACAATGCCAGGCCTCGTTGTGCACAGACTATAACAGCAATGCTTCGTAGACTGCTGCCAGTCCAAATCATTCTCCTATTGAAAATTTAGCCAGGGACTGTTGAGCAGGTGAAGCCTTTTATCAATTTTTATCTATCTATCTATCTATCTATCTATCTATCTATCTATCTATCTATACATATACATATATATATATACAATTCAGTTGGTCAGTAAAACCTGAAACTCCTATTTTTTCAGTAAAAGTAAAGTTTCTCATGAATTAACAAACCACTTTCACTTTTCCACTTTCATTTCAGCATGTGGCAGTGCTGATTTATGCTTAAGTCTAGTTCTCATCATATTTAGAATTAAAGGAAGGACTTTGAGGCAAGTATTTCAATGTCTACAATACTTTGTACTTAAGAAATATTCTAATGGGCGGTTTTAACTCTTACTGCAGTTGCTTTTGTTTGCCAGGAACCTACTTTTACATAGGTGTGGGCTTCACATATGCTATCCGCCACTGTCTAGTAAAAATTAAAGTGTCTTTCAATCTCTCACTGTTATTGAGTAACTATAACAATCAGATATTAATATAAATAATGCAATAAAATTATATATTATTATCAACACTAATGTGAAAAATACAGCAGTTTGTGTCAATAAAATTTATACACACTTAAGAGGAGACAGACAAATAATTTAACTACATTTTAACATAAATGAATGAAAACCTCCTTATATAGGTTTAAAGGTATATATTTGAAAATAGCTTACCTTGGGGGCTTGTACTGCTTCTTTTTGCTCAAGGCTTTATAGCAGGAAGTTTTTGAACAGCTGTTCTTGCAGTCAATGACCTGATATATAATTGGATTGTACATGGCAGCAGATTTTGCCAACAGTGTTGGAACAACTGAGACTGGAATAGGTACCGAATCCGGCTCCCCAAATGCTGAGACCACAGACACCAGAGCATAAGGAATCCATGCAATCAAAAATCCAGCACAGATCAACATTGCCACCTGGAGGACACAAGCACAATTACACTGATGTCACTTTCTAAATAGTGATTTATACTATAAACAGTAATTGTACATGTGCATACCATATTATGGTAAAAATATATATGTAAAGTGCAAAAAGAACAGCCTTAGTACCTATGTACCTTAGTTAGCTTCATCTCCAGAATGTGGCAGTTCTTATTCCGGTTGTCGAAACAGGAGACCTCTTTGGCGGAGGACTTCACCTTGATGATGATCCTTACGTATGAGTAGACGATGATGCCCGTGGGGAGGATGAGACAGAAGAAGAGGATGGACATGACGAAGCTCTGGCCGGCCACCGAGGCCTGTGCTAGCCACCAGTTGAGAGTGCAGGAGGTGCCAAAGGGCTCAGGGGCGTAGCTGCCCCAACCGACCAGGGGCATAGTGGCCCAGAAGGCTGCATACAGCCAGATGAAGAGGCAGCTCAGCATGGCATGTTGGCGCTTGATCCACATACCTGTGTGCCACAGGGAGCAACTTTAAGCACATTTCAAGCTTCGAATACAATTTCTGCAGGGTGAAAATATAACTGTTTGTATGTGTTCCTTTTTTCCTCCATTTTCCTAATTACAGGGACAGTCTCCCTGGAGCAACTAAGAGTTAAGGGTCTTGCTCAGGGGCCCAACGATGGTAGTGCTGGAGGTAGGGTTTGAATCCACTACCATTTGGTCCATAGGTGATTATCTTAATCACTTTAGCGAATGCCAATGCGGATAGAGACATGTTGTAGACATGTTGTTGTCAATTTACCAAATAGATGTAAATGCCAGTGGTGATAGCAATATGTTGTAGAAATGTTACGTGAGGCCAATGCTTGAGGCCAAAGAACAACATAATGTGTCTACTACATCTATTCAGGTAAAAGTAATCTTTGGACTCTGTTCAAACCTGGCATTAGTCTCCACAAGCGAGTGACCAGTTGTGATCGGATCTCGCTTTCCCTCATTATATGCAACTAAAGACATACTGTGCATCAACATCTCTAACCCATTTCTATAGTGTCTTTCATTCCACAAGATAGAATAAGAATATTTATATTTTAGTATATTTGGTAATCTAAAGGTCTCTGTTGGTCCAAGGCTAGGATTTTTATTGGCTAGGTTTTCCTATTTCCTACAAGGAACTTTTAGAAGGTG
Source organism: Distichodus sexfasciatus (assembly GCA_032718565.1). NCBI lineage: Eukaryota > Metazoa > Chordata > Actinopteri > Characiformes > Distichodontidae > Distichodus > Distichodus sexfasciatus. Next base: position 233,129 of record JAVGVS010000328.1, on the reverse strand, counting down.
GGAGAAATGGAATTATTACCAGCAATTTGAATCTCAATTTCTGCCATTATGCAAACTACGCAAGCGTCAATAATGAGAAACTTTAACCTTTTGTAAAATTAGTCATAAAATTTAATCTCAGTTCATATTAACAACGTGGCAATAGACATGGTTGAGTATTGAGTCTTGTAGAAAAGCAATGGTTTTTGCTGTAACGATACATTGATGCATCAAGTCAATGACTAATGAGCATCAACAGCAGCAACCCAAATTTTAAAAACGCACATTGTGGCATCACTTGATATTGAAAAGAAAGTCTATTCTTGTTAAAAGAGAAAAGCATATGATATTGATGTTGCCGACTCTTTGATTTAATTGTATTGTGGTGAAACCTATGACATACATATAAAATTTTAGGTCAACAGTTAACAAAGTTCTGATGTTATATGCTAATGATTGTACCATGATTCTTCTGACAACTTATATCATTGACTCTAGCTTACATATGGGTGCTGTATAATAAACCAAAAATGTCATTACTACTTGAACAAATTTCAAATCCATAATAACCACCCACTGTGCCCTAATCAGTGATAACAGGACGCTGTTGGCTGGATATTTGTGGTTGATGGAGAATTCTTAGATAAGCATTGAGTCGGTAGTTTAACCATGGTTCCACTTTGGGATGCCATCCACATCAGTGAAATGTATTAATCACATGATTTTGGCATCTGTGCATAATTCAAAGAGCCACTCCCAAAGGTCCCCTCACGACCCCAGTTGGGATTAAGTGAATGATTGCATAACATCAAACCTTATGCAAGAAAGTGCAAACCTTTATATTTGACTTTAACAGTCAATAAATAGCTAACTTAACAGTCAATAAATAGCTAACTTAACAGTCAATAAATAGCTAACTTAACAGTCAATACACACACCGTATCTCAAGTGACAAATCTTCAGGTAGCGCTCAAAACTGACTACGGTCATGGTGATGAGGCTTCCACAGCCAAAGAAAAATCCGGCCCAGCCGTAGTAGCGACAGCCCTCCCAGCCGAAGAGCCAGCGGTGGGCCAAGCTCGAAATCACGAAAAACGGCTTCCCGGTGACTGGGGAGACAAGGCAGACAACACAATGTTGTAAAGACTTGAATGCTTCCAAGTAAAGTGCACTTCCAGTTCAAATATGTCTTCATAAGGGCTCTTTAAAAAGTAATCCATTAATATCAGTGCTTCTGGCTTGACAATGCAATGTCCAGTGCCAATCAATGAGTAACTACGACAATTTCCAAATTAATAATGTGACAAAATAAGAGCTATGACAAAGAAACTTTACAGAAACCACTATTTACTTAAAAATATAAATGCTTTTAGTACTCCGTGATCTACCAATCATAAATCATAAGCCAACTGTGGTCAGTTCCTGGTCTCATGGATAGGCCTCTGTTCCCGACTGCATGACCTCAGAACTAACCACATGCCATGGGCGTCGCTAAGCCCTTTTCACTAGGGCACATGACCCAGTACTGATCAACTGTGCCCCAGTAAAAAAAAAAGTCCCTTAAAGGCTTTAGTAACAAACTAATTTCTGTGGTGTGCAGTAGATTAATTACGATCAAGAGTAGGCTATCGGAAAACTTCTAACTTCAACAGGTTAACCCGCTGCGTCTAATGGAATATTACCTCTTATTTTCTGATTGGTCTGAGACATTCTCGTGGATATTCGATCCATCTCTATCCACCATCTCCCTCTGGGGGGGCTAGTTATTAATTAAAAGATGCCCAGGACATGCTGTTCCATGCCTGAAATGCTTATCCTGTTTTTATTATCTTCCACTCCTCTATATAGCTCTCTATTCTGAAGAACTTTCATAACCCTGACATGAGACGGCATTTTCACACACAATTACATTTCATTTCTAACAATTCATGCTGATGTTAAAAATTAGGGATGCACCAATCTATCTTACTATCTGTACTGGTATCGGGCACTGATCTGATAGCAGTGTTGCATTAATAAGCTGCATGTCTCACCCAAAATTGAACAGCTAATACTGTTACAAGTCCAGTTTAAATTAGTCATAAACCAGTATAGTGAAAAAATTGTTTGTGTGGTAAGACACTGAAGTCTGGGCATATGAGGTATTTTATACAAACACAACATTTACCGAAAGCCAGAACTAATGGGAGATCAGCAGAAATCGAATTATTATCCAATGCAAATAATTTCTTCAGCATCCACCAGGTCTGTAGTTCAAACATTCAACATGAGGTTCTTTAGCCGTTCTCTTAACATTCATATGAAATCTGAAGTAATTATATAGTGATAACATTTATCAAAGTAGGGCTGGGCACATGGGCAGACGTCTACCATGTTTTTGTCTCTTTGAGGACATCTAGAACATTTCCACTAGCGATTTGATATTTCATGGATGTCCTAGCAGAAATTTGCATTTTACTACAGACATTAGCTTTAGTTAGAAAGTTCAGTTGTAATTTACAGCATTGAGCATGTGCATTCAGCAACAGAGGCTTGTGTACGTTCGGGAGGTTTTTTTAAAAAAGTTATGTTGTACCACGGAAGACAATATGCTGCAGTGCCTGGATCTAAATCTGTAAGATGCAAATAAATAAAAAATGATGGAGTATCAATAATAATCTAACTTGATACCTGATATGCCAAAGTCGAATACTGCTAAATTCAGGGTCATGAATTCAGGTGGCTTTAACTTTGTCTTCCGTTTGATGGTCATGTAGATGACATAACCGTTGCCCATTGATGACAAAATCCCTGCAAAAGAAGACAGTTTTTGCTAAATGTAATGAAAAGTTTGCAAATTAGCCATCTGTGCTCAAACTGAGCTGAAAACGCATGGCTTTTGTGAACACAGGTGGCTTTAAGTAACTGTGTGGGAGTACTCGTGTGTACTATAAGTTAATAATAATTACCAAAATTGACCTGAAAATTTCCTAATTGTTTCTGATAATAACTGCACACTGTCTGATATATCAGAAGTACAAGCTACACTAATCATATTATACTTGTATGAGCTCATAAAGAGTTTCAAGTATGAAGGTGAAGTTGTGTAACAAAGACTTTCTGTTCTAAAATCTGGCTGACTGGGTTCAAGGAGGACAACCAAAGGTTCAATTATTGAGTCAGTCTTGAAAACAAATCTTAGCCCCGAGGACTTAAGGCTAAAATAAATCTGTCTGTCTGACTGATGATGCTGAAAGGTTTGAGCGGACCAGCTTGACCTTGTCTCTGAATGGTAGATACAGAGAGGTTTTTTGGGGGGGAGTTGGGGTTGGGGGCTGTGTCCTAAAGTGCTTGAAAAGCCTTGGCTTTAAGAGAAATGTCTTGTATGTGAGGGTTTAAGAGGGTCTTCGCCTTAAGACTCTCCTCATAATCACCGACTTTGCAGATCATTTATCGATCGTCCCATGACCCTCTGTTAAGAGTAAAACATCAGAAAAAAGATAAATAAATGACAAGTCATGAGGGCCATGGGTAAGAAAGAGTAAACAGCAAAATAATGATTTTTTTTATAGCCAGCATATAAATATGCAAAAGTCTTTATTGTCTGGTATATATTGTTGCTGTTCCAGCAATGGCCCAAGTTGCTCCAATGAAGACTCTGTATTTAGCAAATGGAAGTCACTCTAGATAACAGCGTCTGCTAAATGCTGAAAAATGTAAACTAATAAACCATCAGGCTAGCCAAGCTTAAATGGTTTAGGCACAAACATCAGTGTCAAAACAAAATGTGCCAAAAACCACATTTGTCTATAAAAGTGAGAACACACTTTTATAAGGTTACTATGGTTACTATGGTATTATACGGTTTGGAAATCCACAAAAGTACAAACTAAATTATACATTTTGGTGCAGTTCCACGTGATCTTAGCAAATAATTAAAAAACAGAATAATAATTAAAGTCAGGCTGATTAGTGAGACAGAAGTTGGTAGCGTAACGGTTAGGGCGTTCGGAAAGTCGTCAGTTCGAATCCTGGACCAGTAAAGGTCCCACTGAGATACTCATAAACGAGATGCTGCATGTCAGCCTCGCACAGTTCCTTCACGGATGGGTCAAATGCAGAGGGCACATTTCGTTGTGGTGCACTGTGTGCTGTGCTGTGCTGTGCTGCGTTCACAATGACAAATAATCCCTTACTCACACACTTATTATATGAACATCAAGGTTCAACAAACAAATCTTTTGTTACTATAGATTCAAAAATAGTAGATGTCACTCCTGGTGTCTAAAAACGTTCTGGATATAAAGCCTAATACTGTTCATTTAGAACTAACCGCAACCACAAGCAACTGTGGAGGCCTGGAGAACTTTTCTACACAAGATTTTCTGTTGGACAAGAGACATTAAATGATTAAATCCTGTGTAAATTTATTTAACTTGCCATCTGTATTCTAGGACTACACAGTGCTATTTAAATTGCATGCTGCTCCCCCACGGAAATGGAAAAACACTAGGTGATGACCCTCCAGAACCAAGCAGGAAAGGTCAGGGCAAATTATAACAAGGGAAACCCCATATGTGACAAATATGCCACAGATTACGAGTGAAAGACTCGTATACTATGTTTAGTTAAGTGAGTGAGTATTTGTCATTGTGAACACACAGATTCCCGGCACTGACCTTGCAACTTTATAATATGTTAAGATTATTCAAAAGAACACCCACTAACCTAAAGATCACACATGATCAAACAGCTAAAAACACACACACACAACTTTAGGCATTCTCGTCAGTAACAACTTGCAGACTTCAACCTGGACACTTACCGATGATGAAGATGTAGATGGCTGCCACTATGTCTCCCTCCTTGGACAGCTTGGAGGCGAACGGATCCCCTCGGAGATGAGGTGGAATGTAGCCTGTGTGTATCGAGGTTTCATTCTCCATTGGGGCTCTGGAGTTTGACAAGTCTCCTCTGCAATGTTGTGAGCAAGAATAATCATGAGGTCATGGGAAAGCTGGACTGTGTATCGTTTTAAAGACCAGATGATCACGAACGTTTCATCGAACGGCCTTGTAAAGTGAAAGGCAATCGTTTTAGCATTAATTCTGCTTCCAAATGAGGCAATGGCAACCATGCATTCAATTACACATTGGTATAATTGAGAAATATTGATTGTATTAGCAGATAATGGCAACCCAATTGCTACACTCTTCTTAATCTTTTTATGACTTGAAGTGATTATTTGTCATTGTGAACACACCACAGCACAGCACAGCACACGGTGCACCACAACGAAATTTGACCCATCCGTGAAGGAACAGTGGGCAGCTTTTTTGGCAGCACCGAGTGGAGCACTGCTTGGGGACGGTATCTTGCTCATGAGTACCTCAGTGGTACCTTAACCGGTCTGGTACTTGAACTAGCGACCCTCTGATCACGGGGCCAACTCCTTAACAGTTATGCTACCAACTGAATTATGACCCACTTAGTCAAACCAAAAGGATGGTTGTTGCTTCAGGTGGATGGTAAAAGCAATTATAACCGAACGTATAATGGCCATCAATCACCACCCGTTTCTTTAGAAGAAATATGATCTTAAAACCCACTTTTTTCATGAGGATCCTGACATTCACCAATGTTTTCTTATTCTTATATAAGCATTCCTGTTTGTGCAAAACGCTGTGTCTTTTAAGAGTTTACAATTCAACAGTTGGGGCGGCACAGTAGCGAAGTGGTTTGCGCTTTCGCCTCACAGCAAGACGGTTCTGGGTTCGATCCCCAACACACCGCAAGGCAAACACACTCAACGGGGTCAATTCAGAGCCGGCAATAAAGCTACAGTACATGCTTTTGGACTGTGAGAGGAAACCGGAGCATTCAGAGGAAACCCACGCGAACACGGGGAGAGCATACAAACTCCATGACCCCACAGCCGACCCAGCGGCAGCGCTAAACACTGCGCCACTGTGCCGCTCCCTACCTCAAATCTGTGCCAATAAGTTCTTAACCTCTTTCATAACCTCAAAAAAGAAACACAGCAGGTTGATATAATTGTTATGGGGTCTAATAATGATACCGTTGCTTGAATGCACTTTTTTATTGCATAATTACTTCATGGGTTGTGAAGAAAATCTTTAGGTGCTGTCGTTGGCTTATCAGCTTTACATTCTGCAAATCTAAAATATAATTAAGCTACACAATTAATTATTATTTTGTATTATATAATATCATTCATTCATTCATTCATTATCCGAACCGCTTAAGCCCAAATGGGGTTGCAGACGGGCTGGAGCCTATCCCGGGAACTACGGGCACAAGGCGGGGACCAACCCTGGGCAGACGCCGACACACCGCAGGGCATACACACACTAACACAACTACACTCACATTCACACCTTATGGGGCCAATTTAGAATCGCCAATTAACCTACAGTGCATGCTTTTAGACTGTGGGAGGAAACCGGAGCACCCGGACGAAACCCACACGAACACGGGGAGAGCATGCAAACTCCACACAGAAAGGCCCTACACCAGACCCAGAGATCAAACCCAGCACCTTCTTGGTGTGAGGCAGCGCTAACCACTGCACCTCCGTGCCACCCATATCATAAAATTATGCTGCTCATTTGTTCTGAGTCTTTTAAAAAGTATATTCTTCCACATTATCAAAGGGTTTGAAAAGTTGCCTTTAGCAAAATTTCAGGTAAATTTTCCACCTGATTTAATTTGGTTTATTAGAATACAGAGCTTTATTTAGATAGTCAGGCCTATGTGGATTGTGAATGAAAATGTACTGCAAAAAATGAGTATTAAATAATAAGTATTAATAAAATATATCAGCTTATGAACAAATATTAATGGGAATATGACACAAGTAAAAGTGGAGAAATGAGTTAAATGACCTACTTAGATTTAAGTTCTCTCTAAAATTTCCTCAAAGTTTTTATTAGATCGAATAAAACATTTGGACCTGATACTTTCTCTTTTATGCAAACTATTGGTACTGAATAAATCCATAGGAATGATATGCAATATGTAAACTTGTACGATGGTCAGACAGTTCTGTTCTGAATATTTCAGAGAATGTTTTACTGATAACTGTATGTTCAATTAAATTATAATATTTCATTGTATATGTTTGTCACTGAGAGACAAAGAGACAGGCTGATCTCAAGGTTGCACAACATGTACTGTGTCATTACAGAGGAGATATTAATTGGCCTAACCAAATCATTATTTAAGAAAAATCACATTTTAAAGTGTTTTGAATTTAATGTAACATAATAATAATAATAATAATAATAATAATAATAATAATAATTTCTCCTGTTGTTACTACTCGTACAATAATCAAAATTATTTTCTTTTTATAAATGGCTTTGAACATTTTACATGTGCTTTAAATAAAGAAGCATTTTAATCTGTGCTTGCACTTCTATTTCAGTCTAAACAGCCAAGGTCAAATTTTTCTGCGGATATAGTTTGATATCATCCAGCAGCACCTCTCACATAAGCGAAAAGACACACACACACACAGACACACACTGAGGCCAGTGTGTGAGTTTAAACAGCCCTGAGAAAATTTGGCCTAAATCAGAAAAGCATGGATTTTTTCATGCATATTATATTATATTATATTATATTATATTATATTATATGTTCAAATGATAATAAGTCTTATAAATGGTTCATTAACATTTGAAGAAGTTGGACTTTAGGCCAGTTATATAATAATAAAATAATAAATAATAAATGACAAAAACCGTTTTAAAATCATTTAAATAGCAAAATGAAGTATAAATATAGCAATATTACCAGTACCAATATAAATATTTTATTATATTAATATATATATATATATATATATGCATTTATATGTATAGTTATATATATATATATATATATATATATATATATATATATATATATATTTTTAATATTATATTATATTATATTATATTATATTATATTATATTATATTATATTATATTATATTATATTATATTATATATGTCTAAATGATAATAAGTCTTATAAAATGGTTCATTAACATTTGAAGAAGTTGGACTTTGGGCCAGTTAAATAATAAATGACAAAAACCGTTTTAAAATCATTTTGGCCTCACACTTACATATAATTACACATAATAAACGCTACAATATTGCAATCCCCTAATTTTATTTTTATGCGTTATTTGTTGAGTAACATTGACTAGTTATCGTGTCATACCATCATTCTTCAGCAGAACATTCCTGACTGATTAACTTTGTACAACTTTGAAGCGTCAGTCTGTAGCGTAATGGCTCCGTGTGGAAGATTAAATTCACCAAAAATTAAATATGCCAGGAAAGAATTCTTCATGGTTATTAGATAAGCAGACACAGTAGACACAAGTTATGAGGTAAAAGTTTGATAGTAACAATAATAATAATAATAATAATAGTAATAATAACCTCAAGGCCTAGCCTCATATATGCACTTTCACATGAATTTATTAATCAAATCGTAATACGAGACCAAATCAATTTCACAGAAGGTTAATCTGGAAGCAGAGCCATAAATACCGGATCAAACTGAATCTGTTACTGTATGTACTCTGCATTACTTAAAGCCACATGTGTTATTTTAGTTGAAATATTTGCCTAAGAGTCTTCGCCATAAATGTATGGGTTTATCCTTCACTTCTTGCTTCTACAGAGTCCGATACGCCCGTTATAATCCATGTTTCTCTCTCTCTCTCTCTCTCTCTCTCTCTCTCTCTCTCTCTCTCTCTCTCTCTGATGACAATATTGAGCAGAGCAGAAGTCATTAGGACATGGAACGCAGCCCATCAGACGCCCCTGGTGTGAAGGGATTGGATGACGTGAAACGAGCGCATTTTCCTCCAAAGACTTTGGGTTTGTAATCCATTCATATAAGAGATCTCAACACACCCACCTTTCGAGCTACACTATTTACTATTGCTGTTACTACTATATCACAATTTATAACATAAAATAACAGATATAATAGCCGAACTGTGAAGAGACACTGCAGAAAGGTAGAATTGTATTCCGTATTCCATGATTGTAATTGCACTTATTTTCACTTCACTGCTGTTACAATATTTGCATTTATTATTTAAACACTGTTTGCACATATTACTGATTGCAGTTTTTCTCCACTTGACTGTTTTTACAATACTTGAACGTTATTGAACATTATTGTACAATGTTCATTATTGTACAATGTTTTCTACATTTGACTGCTGTCACTATATTTAATAGATTACCTTTTTAAAAATGTCATATTCAACTTCCAAGATCACATGCACACTCAATGCAAAAACATTCTGCATACATTCTGCATGTAACTATATTGAACCGTCTCTTTTTCTACATCTAGTTTAGACTTTTTATATTTAATAGTCTATGAATATATTTTTGCTTACTCTATATGCCTTGTATTTGTATTTATATATTTAAATACTCTGTGTGGCTTATTTGTTCTTTGTACTCTAGAAACTGGAGACATGTCATCTCGTCTCTCTATATATTTGTATATAGTAGAGATGGCAAAGTTTACTCTGACAAGGGAAAAACCTTGTTGAAATCACAAAACAAAACAGATTTGATGACATTTATTTTCCGCACAAAGTATATAGCTTCCACAGACACGGATACCTTAGATCGAAATGAAACACTGGACCATGGGACAAGAGCTGAAATACAACTGCAACTGAACCCTACCACGTTCAGTGTTTTGGTGGGAGCTGCGGTGTGTGGTTCTGAGACGAATGGCTTGTGACATGTTATAGTTTATATTTATAGTTTATATATTGACAGCTGGAGTTTATATTTTTAGACTTGTATGTAGCAGTTGGTTCTTAATTGAAGTTATTTGATTTAGAGTGCAAGTTTGGTAGTGTTTTATGTTAAAATGAAGTATTTGCACCTAACATAACCTTGATTCCAAGTCAGTGCAAGTCTATTTGGCCGATATCTGAACAATGCAGCTAATTTCAGTTTTCAGCCTGCCAGTTGAGGCCGTACACCATTTCGTCAGCAAGACAGACTGATCCTGTAGAGCCACTGGCCCTTGGCATCGTGGGATTATGCATTCATTCATTCACCCATTTATTCATTCATTATCTGAACTGCTTAATCCCAACTGGGGTCGCAGGGGGACCGGAGCCTATCCTGGGAACCTACAGGCGCAAGGCGGGGAACAACCCTGGGCAGGCACCAAAGCACCGCAGGGCACACACACTCACACAATCACACTTACATTCACACCTTACGGGGCCAATTTAGAGTCACCAGTTAACTCTGAGAATTTACCTTCTGCAGTTTGCAGATCATATCTTCCATTGTAAATGCTTCTCCTTCGTTAAGACCTTAATTACACATGGCAGGGCAGTAATATCACAGAAATAATCAAATTTGTCATAAATACCTATCAGGGTATACAAAATACAAGTAATGGTGAAGGCAGGGCTAAAGTGGTATAACCATGTCAGTTGAAAGATCAACAATCAACGGTGATGGTCATGAAAGGCTCATACTGGACTGTTAAAGGCACAAGAGAATGTGGTCACGGTCCAAGCAGATACTAATGCCGAGTAGAAGGCTTGATGCTCATCATGGTTTGCAAAAATGCACAGTGAAGTGACCCTATACTGAGCCAAACAGGAAATTGAAGAGTCTTTGTCGACGGTAATAGTCATTCCGTCCCTAGTGGCAAAGAGGGAGTATGGAGTCGACTTTCTTCACAGTTTCTAGATGCAGGAATTGGATGATAATAGACGTCCCCTCCCATCTTCCTAATCACCTCAAATATTAAATAGTCATCTAAATTCTCCCAGTCAATATTCAACATAGAGCAGCCATTCAATTTGAGGAGTGTTAAGTGCATAGCTGCTGCTATCCCTGTGGATGCAAACAGTGGCATGGCATGAATTTTAATATCAAGTGCCAATGGATTCTTGGAGATCATTTGTAGTACCATAATGTAGTAAAAACCTAACATGGAGATGTTTGTTATATTTGGTTTTTTTTGCACCACTAAGGTCTAAAGTATGTGCTTTCATACCTGATTAATAAAGTGTTTGAGATTCTTTTTTTTTTAATGGTTTTTGTCTATTGTTCATTTGGCACAGTGTGTTTAATCTATTTGCCTCTCATATTTACGATTGTCTTGTCCTTTTGGCTTAGACTTTGTGTTGTGTTGGCATTTATCAAGAATATTGTGTGTTCTGTTTCACGTAGCAAGATATTGATCTCCAGTTTTGGTTTAGGTTTGTATTCTTTGTTTAGATTATGAAGTAGTTTGGTTTTTTATTCTTCATAAATTGTGCCTGTCTTTCTGCAAACAAGCTACAAACATTACCTATTGGCCACATCTGTTACAATCCATCTTGGGGGCATTTTATGAATGAAGATAAATAACATAAATAAAAGCAAAAATAACACAGGGAAGTGAAATAAACCACATTTCTATATTGCATTTAAGGATTGCATATAATCCACAAGATGTGTGGATTATATTTCTTGATATCTTGATATTCCAGGAATTCCAGAAGTGTCCAGGATCTTGTTCCATCAACTTGGATTGCATGTAAGGAGTTAACAATACAAAATAACCAAGAATGTATATCTGGTAGCATAATAGGTGTTTGCCCTGTGATCAGAAGGTCACCGGTTTGAATCCCGGACCGGTAAAGGTATCACTGAGGTACTCATGAGCAAGGTATCGTCCCTAAACACTACTCACTGGGTGCTGCCCATGTTAGCTGCTCACTGCTCCTTCACAGATGCTGAGCTGTGCTGTGCTGTGGTGTGTTCACAATTACAAATAATCACTCACTTTCACTTTTCAGTTACGTAAATACAACCAAAAACAATGTGGCTTGATTAAATGAACAAAAACTCAACTACTTACAGTACATCTAGGACTGAGCGGAGAGTTGGACCACCTTCAATGCTAAAATTAGGGCCGGCATCTTCATCTGTTTTGCAATAACTCCAGCCACTGCATACTGTAAAAGTTGAAGTTGGTTGATGGTTTGGGAAAAGAATATTGCAGTAGTTTGAAGAGAAAGAAATCTTTTTAGTTATTTAGTTATTGCTTTCACATGCTTGTTAAAACTCAGACCACTTTTATGGTTTTATGTCCAGGTTTTATGTAACATCGCCCTCAGTTTTGTCGTTTTGTGTTGATTTTAGTCATTTTCAGTCTCTACTCCTTTCCACCCAAATACGATTATTTCAGTTTTATTTTGTTCAATTCATCTGTAGAAAATGAAGTTAACAGAAGTTAAGCAGGGAGCACAAGCATCAACTTATAAATAACTCAGGGCAGTTGTAACACAGATTATGACTATGATTCTCTTGTGCACATGTAATCTTTTCATTTTATGATGTGTGGATTACATGTCATCATATCTTCCAGGAATTCCAGCAGCATTCACAACAAATTGTCTTTCAACAGCTGAACATGGATTTTTTTTTAAGCCATAAACCTTAAAAAGAAAATGGTAAAAAGAAGCAAACCATGAAATATGATTAGACACAAATAACATGTGGGCAAATAAACTGCAGCAGTGCAGTATAACTTGAAAGGAGGCTTTGATGTCTTTAAATGGTTTTAAGCACAGCATGGATCCCCTGCATCCCCTTTATATCAATGTTTGTTTTGTTCTGAACAGGATCATTTTATTAGACATTTAAATCATTTCTGACTAGATTCTGACAAACGTAGAGCGGGACTGAATAAGAGACGCTATACTTACGATTGTGATTTGAGTGGAGTGTGCATGTGACTGTGTGTAACAGGGAAAAAATAACTGATATGTGATAATAATATACTCTTGTATCAAAGAAGCAACCAGGTAATTTCATTATGGACTTTCAAATTTCTTAACTGTATTCCATACTTGGAAAATGAAATAGAACATATATGTAAAATAGACATAATTGTCAGATTCTACAGTAAATTAACTCCTGAAACCCTGTTTTAAGGCTTGCTGCTTTAACTGAGCTACCTACAATAAATCAGTAATAACTCTGTAAGAGCAATGTAATAAGCTATTTATAAGGCTGTTCTGTGATAAAATTTGTTTTCATATTCATGCTATTACAGATTGCAGAGTTTACTCACATAATTCTTTCATTTGTACAACAAAATGTTCATGCTTGGATATATTTGGTTCAAACAAATTTGAATTTCCAACTTGAAAATGCAAATTTATACAAAATTTCTTCTTCTTTTGCTTTCATGCATGCTTCTCCTTTGTGAACTACTCTGTTGAATGGACAGTAAAACCATGTTTCCTGCTTTCTGTCAGAACAACTATATGCAGCATTTATATGGTACCTGACTTTTTACTTTCCATCCATCGTTATCCATTTCCATCTTGTGGCATTTCGCCAAGTCGACTATGGGGCAACCTCAATGGCACCTATTCAAAGTGGAGTGGCAATCAGGACGGCACCTGAATCCATCTGGCTGCTGAGTGGCTACAACAAGTCTTTGCATCCCTACCATCAACTCTCACAACCGGACCATATTCCCTGGTTGAAGCGGTGGGGGTTTTCTACAGCGGCAAACAGATTTTCTTTGATAGGAAAAAGCTTTCTGCAGTTCAAGCTGTGCCACTTCCTAGCTGCATTTAGCACATCGTCTCATATGGGTTTCAGGGCTGTAATGGTGGGTGACAGTCCAAGGTACACTATAACGGGGTCAGACCAATTGTCAAATATTGGAGCAATGTTTAATGTACAAATCCTTTACAAAATATTAGACATGGCACGATACCACTTTTTTTTAAATGTTCAATACAGATATTGACAAATATGATACACATCCGATAGTCTATTTAAAACAGAAAACAAAAAATAATGCTTAAAAAATGTCTAAATACATGACTGAGAAGGAAATATCTGACTTGAAAACACTTTTCCTAACTACAACAATGTACCAATTGTACATCCATATGTATATGCTAAATCATTTTTTATTAAAATAACATCTCAGAAATGATTGGTTTAAACAAAGTTCTGTCATTTTCTGACGGTCCCTAATCCTGTGGCACTAAAATGATCAGGAATACAGAGTCTGCGGGTGAGAGCAGGTGTTGTTAAGGAAATTAAACAGTAACATCTCATGACTTTTAGGTTCCTGTGGTACAAGCTGCTTTTTATGACTCGTTAAAGACAAAAAGTGCAGGTCCTGTCAGGCTGATTTTAAGGCTGTTTTTGAGTCGTCGACAGGTTGCAGACAAAAGACCTCAACCAGGCACAGCTCCATGTTTGATCGGTCATCAAAAAATGCTAAATGTAGTGAACACTACAAAGAAATACACGACTATTCACGTTCCAAATATTTTATACGTCGTAATGAAAGATTGTCTTCAGTGAAAAAAGCGGTTTCTTTAACCAGACTGTGACGAAAAGTGACCTCTGCATTTGACTCATCTGTGAAGGAGCAGTGGGCAGCTGACATTGGGAAGCACCCGGGGAGCAGTGTTTGGGGACGGTACCTTGCTCATGAGCACCTCAGTCTGGGAATCAAACCCGGTGACCTTCCGATCATGGGGAGAACCTAACCCTAACCGTTACGCTACCAACTGCCCCATCAGAGTATCAAATCAAGACTGTATTGTATTGTTTTCTAACACTGCCTGTATCATATGTGCCCCAGCAAGACAGCTTACGACACTAAATAGGCACAAAATAGAAAGGATGGGGTTTTACCATCACCCTCTAATCACCAATGCAAGTCACCAATAGAGGCTGTCAAAGTGGTCTACAAAACGTCCGTTTCAACAGCTGAATGAATGCTCATTTTTTGATTGCTTATGGAATCACCAGGGTGACGGGAGTAATTTTCAGGTCAAGCCATGTTAAGATTGTGCTGTAGTAGCTACGGCTGTTCAAGGTAGGGGGTCAGAACATTTTATAAGGTTGTCTGTTCCCTTCTGATTGCCAACGAGGGTATGAAGAGGATGACACATCTGCCGGGGTTTAAGCCAAGTTTGTATCGCTTAAATCCCCTCTACAGGATACAATAAATGAATAAAATAGAAATAGCTTTAAAACCTACAGTCACAGAGCCAGAGTTGCTCATTCTGGGTTGAAATGATGGCTTAAGAGCATGTTTGAAAACAGAAACAGATGCAGATGTACAATAAAGCTGTGTATTTTTATACGTTTGGGCCTTTCGTTTAGATGTATCCACAGAGTCCAGCCTTTTGAAAAATCTTCAGTTTGGAGGGTGTTGCATTTGCCTTGGTTGCTAAAATGTTATTTATGTGTAAACGAACACATAAACAACATTTTAGCAACCAAGGCAAGGCCCAAATATATTTCACAAATATGTGTTTATAAAAATATCCGCATAGGTGGAAAAACTCAGTTTACATGTAAACAAAAGGACCAAATGTTTTTTTTTTTTTAAATCCGCAAACATGTAAACAGGCCGTAAGGCAGAGATGATTGTAGGTTATGGTAGAAAGTGAACATTTAATTCTGGTAATGTATAACGTGTAGAAAACCAGATTCTCACTACAGAAGTATAACATATTTGTGACTCTGCACAGCAAAACCAGTCGCAACGGAGGTTTCCGAGAAAAATGAGCGTTTATGTTGCGTGGGGTAAATATTTGGATTTTTTGTTTTTAGTGTTTTGAAACAGAGCGTCTGTGAGTGCTACGGCGATAGTCAACTTCAAAGGCAGATTTCTCCGTTTCTCACTTGGCGTGACAGGAGAAACCCAACTCCTTTGAATGTTGATATCTCAGTCATATGTCGTCCGATTCATTCGATATTGGTGTCGTTTTGAAGGTTGATTTATGCCCTTTCATGAAAACATCATAACTCAATTTTGAAAATTTGCGACAAGTGACTGGTTTTGCCGTGCAGAGTCACAAATAAGACTAGTTAGGGCTGGTGAACACTACCACAGGTTTAATTAGTTACCTGCAAATCACATTCTATCTTTTAAGTCAGTTCTTTGTAAGGGTCTCAAATCATTGCTATGCATCATTCAGTTAAATTACGTTATATTTCTGAAAGATGTTCCCAAAGGGGACTGTGCATGCAAAGAACAAAACATGCCCCAAGACTAAACCCTGTTGCACTCCACAGCAAATGGCTGCAGAAATGGAGCAAAATTGTCAATGTTTACAGAAAAAAAATCTGTCAAAATATGAAATTTAATTTTTCCATTTGTTTGTTGCAATTATTTTAATTTCCAGACTACCAAAAGCATCCAAGGACTCATGATTTAATTATGCTATTTAATTCCCACAAACACATGAGACAGCAGGCACAAGGCATGATTGTCTTATATTTGATACCTGCAGAAGTCTGCAGTAAGCACTGGCATCATTCAGGCAGTTACAGTTACGGTACCTACAGCTTGGAGAAGGCACTGACCATTTTTGCTGCTTAAGAGATATGTAAAAATAGCACAAAATGGATAAAATCTCTGA
Organism: Distichodus sexfasciatus; assembly: GCA_032718565.1. NCBI lineage: Eukaryota > Metazoa > Chordata > Actinopteri > Characiformes > Distichodontidae > Distichodus > Distichodus sexfasciatus. Next base: position 216,697 of record JAVGVS010000328.1, on the reverse strand, counting down.
TTTAGCTGCTGATGGAGGCTTATTGAGAACATTCTACTGGCAATGTATCACTTGGACCTGCAATCAGTGGATCATTGACACCATCTAATGTATGTAATATTTGAAAATAAGACATGTTTTTGACAGTTAAATCTCAAATGGAATGGGTAGGTTTTAAGATGTTTTACAACATCCAGTTTTTATCCATCTAGTCTAAACCCTGCTGTGCTGTTTTGTGTCTACTGTATGTCCTTGATGGTGTATAGGTTTCCTCTGGAGTCTTGAGGTTGAGGTTTTTGAGTTTGGTTTGATTGATGGTTTGGTTAATCTTTTGGGTTTTGTTCCCTTATTTCATTTCTTCAGTGCACAAACTGTTTTATTTGTCTATATGCCTCAGGACTGTGATGTACTATATAATTGCTATTTAATGTTACAATGTTATTTCCTGATTGCAGAAATATTTGTGTGCACCCAAGAAGATTATTTGCATTTGGCTTTGGAAAAAACACAAATAGTTTTTCAAAGTTGTCTGAACACCAAAGGTAAAAATGTGAGAATCTTTTTTGACTGCACATTCTTCAGTGTGAGAGAGTTTAGTTCTCTGCAATTCCATCTTAAATAGATTTGTGAAAGCTTCACTCACAAGCCACATAAATTGAAACATTAAAAGTTATAAATCAGTCTTGTTCATATTAGGTGGTACGTTAGACATCATTCATTACACTGTACAAGTGCAGAACTGTATGTATCGTTCTTTATTGTTTCATGCATTATTTTTCTTGTGTTAAGTTGCAAAGCGTCAGGTTTTTGTTCAAATTTGCCAGTGAAGTTTGAATTAAGCAAACGTAATTAGCCAGTAGTCTATACGGTTTGTGTACCACCGCAAACTGTGGCCAATGTGAAATTATCCTTGGACAAATCCAGCAAGGGGTCACATCAATTCACAGAATGCTTGCTAAAACTCACATGAGTCTCTTTTCTGGGAATACTTTCTAGGACAAAGAACAAAACAAGCCATCAGAGTGCCAGGCATCTTGGTCCATTGCAAATGATCCAGAAGCACACAAGAGGCTCATTGGTTGTCAGCTGACTCTCTTTCCTGCTTAAGTCTAAGAATACTAGGAACTCTTCCACTAAGACAGCAGACCATCACACAGAGGCTCAATTTATCTTTCTCATTTTCTCAAAAGCTAATGCTCAAGGCTGAGAAGAAATTGAATTTACACTTAGGTTTCATTATGTGATTATGCATTTGCAGCAAAGCCTCCAGTTTACAATTTGGAGTTTAATGCAGGGGATGAAAAATATCATGGAGGAATGTAGCAACATTACAGAAGAGATTCTTCGTTTGTCACATGTAAAGAAATCTTGAATGTCTTCAATGTCTCCGATAGTCTGCCATGCCCACGTAGTGTAGAGTAACTGCATCACAGCATGCTCTTTGCAGCTGTGACAAGGAGTCCACCTTGGCGAAGATGGAAGCAAGAATCTGTGACTGTGAAATATGATAGTTGCTTTTTCTGCTGTTCTGTTGTAGTGTTGCTAACTGAGATATTAAAGAAATATTCTGTAATTTATTCATAAGTTGGTAGCTTCAAAAGCTGCAGTGTAAGAGTAATTTCAAAAATAGTAAATACTGATTGTATACTGTGAATCAGTCAACCGCCTACAACATTGAAGCACATCTGTCACATCAGTCCCACGCTCTCAGTTCCCAAGCAGAAACAGACTGCAGGTGAAATGCCTTGTGGAACTAGATCGCCACTGCTCACTGGGATGCTGGGATGAGACTAAAGATTGAAGCGAAGGCAGATCGGCAGTGACAGAGCCGGGTGATGTTAGGCAACTGCAGTTCCTGGGGCATGACTGTCTGCTTCTGTTCGTCTGGTAGCATTTCTGCATTTTGCATCAGTCATAAAGGCCCTACTTTGGCAGTCCAAGAAATCATGTGACAATCTTTTACCATAAATGTGACCCTCCACAGCAAAACCAGTCGCTTGTCGCAATGGAGGTTTCCCAGAAAAACGACCGTTTATGTTGCGTGGGGTAAAATTTTGGATTTTTTGTTTTGAAACAGTGGAAGGTCTATACTGTACTGTTGTGAATAAATTTCGCTGAAAAACTTACCCTTTCCATCCTAAAAACGTGACTTTCTTGAGGTGAGGAATTCAATTCCAGCAGAATGTTAAAAGTTTCTGTTTTGACCGCTCTACTTCAATATTTACGGTAAATCCACTGGTTGACTAGCGTGAAGATATTTCTCCGGAATCCATCTTCGTCTCCCGAGTTCAGTTAACCTAACGCAGGTAGGCTATCCGTGTGGCTGTGAATGCAGCGTAGGCTACCGTAAATACAAACGTAGCCGCGACCGCACCAAGCGTCTGTGAGTGCTACGGCGATAGTCAACTTCAAAGGCAGATTTCTCCGTTTCTCACTTGGCATGACAGGAGAAACCCGACTCCTTTGAATGTTGATATCTCAGTCATATGTCGTCCGCTTCATTCGATAAAGGTATCGTTTTGAAGGTTGATTTATGCCCTTTCATGAAAACATAATAACTCAATTTTGTAAATTTGCGACAAGCGACTGGAGTCACAAATAAGACTAGTTAGGGCAAGTGAACACTACCACAAGAAGAGATGCTTTTACAATATTTTAACCTATTCAGAAATTTTTGTGCTTACAATAATGTTAGTGGAAGTCTGGAACTCTTCGGTTATGCAATACGCACAACATTGCATCTTAGCAGGCGTTGACCCCATTCTCTAATTTTATGTGGTCTTCTGCTGAGTGCTGTTCTTCCTAAGTGTCTTATTGCAAAGGTGCTGTCCTATCACAATACCACATTTGAGGTCACTAAGCTCTTCAGAATGACCTACCTGGTTTCACAAATGTCTGTAAATGGAGACTACATGGCTATATGCTTGATTTTACACACGTAGCAATAGGGAGCGTTGGGTACGTCACTTTAAAAAAGCAAAGGCAGGAAGTAAGTTAATGATCTAGTAATTGATTTACAGCATTATAAAAGTAACTAGTTACCAAGGAAATTAGCTATTACATAACATATTGCAAAATAGGTGTGAAAATGTGTCAAAGAATTTAGAACCTCATCTTCAATGGAAATGCGGTGATGAGAGGTGCTTCCTGAGATTAGGATAGTTTACCGACGTAAAGAAAACACTTTCTTCCTGGGCATAACCTACATTTCACATTAAATTCTTTGGGCTCGCCATTATGGCTCTGTCCCGATACTTTTGGTCATAAAGTGCACCACTAACACAGTGGGGAGTGTGAATTGTCAGAACAATACTAAAACACATGAGCACAGAATTATTAGATTAGCTGATGTTAAGAATTTCTGTCAGATGAAAATTGCTTGCTAAAATTAACACTGATTATGGTTAGCCACTTGCCTGTATGCAACATGTATGTATTTTAAACTTTTTTGCACCTTAAAAAGGAACACTTGGCTCCAAACTGTAGTTATATATATATATACTGTATATATAAAAAAAAAAAAACACAAAAAAGCAGCACAAAAGGGTTAGCCGTGTCTGTGTATGTGTGTAAAAAGTGAAATGACAAGGTAAAACCACATAACTACATTAACTGAGACATGAGTTAGAACGTAGGAATGACGTAGGAAAAAGAATTAAAGATGCAAACAGAAATTTGCAAGTTAATAGTGAAGCTTCTTTTTTGTTATGACAGCTTCAATAAGTTGTGTTTATAAAGAAACTAACCTCTAACGGTGTTCATATAAGAATTGGGTGGTTTTATCATTTCATGTAAATTATAAAAGCTGTTATGATATCACAAATTAATGTGGTGTTTTTGTGCTCACTAGAGGTGAAAAGATTTTTGGCCTATGAGATGCATTCTTACTTACCCAGAAAATTTCAGCTTTCCGTGACTTACAGTTCAAGCTGCACAATCACAATTTTGTAGGATAATAATAATAATAATGATAATGATAATGATAATGATAATGATAATGATAATGATAATAATAATAATAATAATAATAATAATAATAATAACTGCAAGCAGTGATTACGGGGGCCATGCAGTTTGCAGCTTTATCAGTTTTTGACTAATCGAAGTGGACAGACGTTGAAAAATGACACGTTTCATCCTTTTATCTAGGGTGCTACGGTTCAAACTTATTAGGGCAAAAACGCTAAAATAGCTTTCATTATAGCGCCCACCAACTGGCAGACTGGCTTAATTATTTTGCCTGAGTAGTGGAGGGGTACTAGACCTCCCTGCCAAATTTCAAAGCTGTAGGTCTTAACAGTTTTGCTTCACAAAAGGTTTAGCATATTACGCAAATTTGCGAGAAATCCAAAATGGCGGAAATAGATTGCAGGGTCTGTAAAGATCTGTAATGACCTAAGGATTAAGAAGGCTTAATTACATTTATTTGCACATTACAGAAATATGAAGATCAAATTAAAATGTGTCGATATACTTAAAGAAGAGTGTCTTGGGACTCAAATGATACCAGTTGCATGCAGATTTGACAAAAAGCTAGGACTTGTTCGTAAAAGATGGTTTTTGGTATATTATGCAAATTAGCAAAAAATCAAATATGGCAGAAAAGAAAAGATTTGTCTTGACCCAAGGAATAAGATGATATAAGATTTTTGAGAATCGGCGCTACGGTTCAAAAGCTATTAGGCAAAATGCAATTTTTTGGAAAACGCAAAGCTTATATTGGTGCAATTTTTTGCCTGAGTAGTGGGTGGGACCGGACCTACCTGCCAAATTTCAAAGCTGTAGGTCTTACAGTTTTTTCTCCACAATGCGTTTTAAGGCAGAAAAAAAACCCCAGCACGATTCCAATGGGTTCCACGCAGTGTCCACTGCATGGCCCCCTCATCAATAATAAAAGAGGAAACAGAATAATGACAAAAGAGATCCATTAGCACTTTGCATGTAAGTTATTACCTGTAGTTAAAGTACACCAGCAAAATAAGTTAAACTACTAGTTTAATTACAAGTACTGCAAAAAGGACAATATCAAGCACAAGAAACTTGTAAATAAAGATGATATTTATTCAATTTGAAAACAGACCATGCATCCAGCTGAAAATCAGTAAAACAAGATCACTTAAAGAGATGATGAATGTGAGCACAACCGCATTCCATGTTCCTTGAAAACAACGATGGGGCCAATTTTAAAAGTATGTCGAGCTGAATTTGTTTTATGTAGCCATGAAGGAGGAGGAAAACAAAGTGGCTGAATAACAGAATATTCAGTAGACCCGACAGGACACTGATTCAGTGAATTTCTAATTGAGTTTTATTTGCCAGGGATTAAGACGCCTCATGCTCTGGTGACAAAAGCAGCTGAAAATCTCCCACACACACACGGACATACGCCCACACATACACACAGTCCCTGATGTAGAATGCTCATGCAGCTCTTTTTTTTCTCTCATGAGTAAAATAGCCTGAGGAGAGGGTTACACTTCTAGTGTACTTGGATTAATAACTGTTTTGCGTTAGGAGTGAGGATGGTCTCCAAAAATTCAATATGGAATGATCTTTCTAATGATGGAGCCTGGAGTGGAGGTGGATGCTAACACATAAAAATCCCAAATGTCTGACAAGGCTAATCCACAGTGTTAGACTTCAAGTCCATTTCAAGTTTGCATTTCATGGAGAGACAGCAAAAGCACTCAAATTAAAGGATCTGTGGATTTGAGCTCCAAAACCAATTGTAGTATAAACATTGCGGACAGTAAAGCAAGATCTTATCATCATCATCATCATCATCATCATCATCAAGTCTGCAAGCATAGAATTGCACAGATTGTTTTTTTCACCCGAGATCATTTGGGAAAACAAAAGGTGCGCGATTTATAGATGATCAGATCCATCAGTTATGCCAGAGGCGTTTGAGGGAAGAAGAAAAGATCCATAAAATTGGAAAAGAAGTCCATCTTTAAGCCACCAGTGCTTTTTACATATACAGAACTACACGTTTGCAACTTGGTCTCATATTATTTTTTCCCAAATTTAACCACCATGATCCACATAAAGTTTTCTTTTTCTCTTACTTTCTTCAATTACTACACCATAAAAATATATCTCACTGATAATCTACGCATATAAATGAGAGCTCCCAGTATTAACACTTGTAAAACAGGCACAATAGTGTCACCCTGGATAGGAATGTTAGAATAAAAAAACTACACAAAAACAACAACAAAAAAAAGTTACATTATCTCCCTTTTGACATAGCAAGAATACAATTTATTGAGCTACTGAGTACGCTTATCGACGGTCACCGATAGAAGCTACATAGAATAGATTATTAAGCGTAATCGAAAAGAGCTGTTGTAAAAAAAAAAAATACTCCTCAGAAAGCATAAAAAATAAGACGAAAAGAAACCCTCTCCACATTTTTTTTATACAGCGCCAGTAGACTTACAGCAAGTTCTCCCGCCAAATCTTCAGCGAAGGCGGAGACTGCATTAATCCAGCACAAGAGCAGATAGTAAGGCCTCAATTGTTGTTACAAACAAACGGTGAAAAAAGAAAAAGATTTGAAAGAAAGAGTAGTAAGGAAATATAGAGAGATGTCGCCATTACATCGCCCTATACCTTTAAAACTTATTATGTGCAAACGCAAATCTTACACCCAGGGAATAGGTCAGTGACTAGAAGAACAGGGTCGATATCTGGATATCGTTCCTGTGGAGGAGGAGCTCCGTCAGATTTAAATCAGATTCTCCCGGCCGACCACGGGACTGTACCTGCTTCTTTAATTTTTCTATCTCCATCTGTAGAAAGGAAAAAAAGAATTCTATTAATTTTGTGATCATTCTGCTATATTACAAAGAAATTGTGAAGCTAAATATTTGAGGAACGTGCCACATTGATGCGACTGATAACCATAAATATTTATGACAGTCCTGCTCTACCAAACTTTGAACTTTTCTTGGCAAATACAAACTGACCTTATGTAAATCCTTTCTATCAGAGACGCTCCTGCTGATTACTACTTTCACAGGTTTCTATATATTTCGTTTTTACTTTTAGTTTCTTGTAACATTTCTTTAACTTAAACTGCTTATTTTATTTTAATCTGCAAGATTCTATTACTATGCACACATACAGTTACTGATTCCAATAAAATGCCTATTTTACAAAAAAATATTTTGAAAATGGGGGATGGTTGGTAGTAACAGGAAGAAAAGTTGGCCCCATGACTGGAAGGTCACTGGTTTGAATCCCGGACCGGTAAAGGTACCACCGAGATACTCATGAGCAAGGTTCCGTTCCTCTATTACTGCTCCCCGGGCACTGCCCAAAATAAGCTGCCCACCGCTCTTTAATGGATGGATCATATGCAGAGGTTACATCACTGTGTGCTGTGGTGTGTTCACAATGACAAGTAATCACTCACTTTCTTGTTTTTTGTATATTTAGGGGTCCAAGCAGGATGTAATCGGCGTATATTTGGCGCTATAGCGAAGGCAAACACATTTTGACCTCTAACTCATCTAACTCTAACGTGTGCCTAGAGGAAAATTCTACCAAGCCAGAACTTTCTAATTGGGACCACGGATTTCCATTTTCAGATTTTTCAGCTTAATTTGTATAATATGAAAACAAAACTTTAGTGAACTTCAGGCTAATTATTGATTACAAGTGAAGTAACAAATGAAAACCAAGGACTTAGCCTGACAACGATTTGGGAATTTCACAAAGGGGCGGCTAAAATTAGCCAATCAACTGCTGTGAGATGTGACTCGTTGCTTAAACAAAGTCTTTGAACAATAGGGGGCACTATAAATGCTAAATGCCTATATCTCAAGAACCCAGTAAGTCTGATTTTGCTGAAAATTGGTATAAACAATCAAAAATATACAATCTTGCTATTCGAACAATAGGGGGCACTAAAATAAATACATTTATACAGTCTGATTCACTGACTCCTTCCTTTGACGCTTACTGCATCAGTTGCTTTTGTGCTGCTTTTTGCAAAATTGCTTGCCGCTTTTGCCTATATTTAAGGGGCCATGCAGTGGAACACTGCACGGAACCTATTGAATCAAGTATGAATTTTTTTTTTTCTTTTTCTGCCTTTAAAACGCTGCTAGGAGAAAAACTGTAAGACCTACAGCTTTGAATTTGGCAGGTAGGTCCGCACTTACCCACTACTTAGGCAAAAAAATTGCACCAAAATAAGTTATTTTATGCTTCTTCCAAAAAAAATTTGTATTTTGCTTCCAATAATTTTGAACCCTAGTTCCGATTCTCAAAAATCTTATATCATCTTTATTCTTTGGATTAAGACGCCTAATTCTTAGACCGCAAGATCTATTTCTGCTATATTTGATTTCGCTAATTTGCATATGCGCAAAACCATCTGCTGCTAACTAGTCCCCGGATTTTTATCCAATCTGCATGCAAGCGGTATCATTTGAATTCCAAGACACTTATTATTATTTGTTACATTTTAATTTAGGTCTTCATTTGTCTGTAATATGCAAATAAATGTGGTCGGCTTGGCATAGGACTGCAAAGTCACACACCGAGTGTCACAGAAATCCGGCTCTAGGTGGGCTACAGCTTTGAATTTGCAGGTCTGGTAATTCTCCCACTACTCAGGCAAAAAAAAAATTGCGCCAGTCTGCCAGTTGGTGGCGCTTATAATGTTTATTTTATGCTTTTGCTCTAATAAGTTTTGGAACCGTAGCACCCTAGATAAAAGGATGAACGCGGTCACTTTTTAACGCCTGTCCACTTTTATCTGGCCAAAATTGATAAAGCTACAAACTGCATGGCCCTCGTAATCACTGCTTGCAGTTATATTTTATATTTGTAATTATTAAGATTAAGTTTCTAATCATTTCTCTGTTTGAATTTGCACTTGTGTTATATGTATTTAACCCTGTAGGAATCTTGAAATCTTGAATCTACTCTCATCTAAAACATGGTTGAATTTCTATTCTTTCCACACAAACAAAAGCAAAAACCATTCTCCGCTCTAAATCAAGTCCTTTTCTTTCAGTGTTTCTGAATATTAAACAAGGGTTAAACACGACTCAAACTTACAAAATAAAGTTCAGTATTGTTAGTCTCACAATCCTCAAGGATAAGTTTTAATGAATAAACAACAATGTTTACCTGTGTAAAACCTTAATCTGACTGGTACGTTTTTATCTCTGTGATGCAAAAACACTTCCTTTCAAAATAAACACTGCTTCCACGCTATTTATGCTGATTACCAAATTTTATCAGACCCTTCACTTGTCATTCATGTCAACTGTGTAGGGAGAAAACCACAGTTAATGTAAATGCAGTCATTTAAAGCTGATTAAAAGTAATTATCAGACCGGTAGAGGTAGACTTCAAAATGAAAAAAGAGAACAGAGCCTGAGGTTGCGCCAATTTTTTTTTTTAACAGGCTTTACACAAAGTCTAGAAAGGTGTCTATTAAAATGCAAAAGCAGCTAAAACATGGGGAAGAAAGCAATATTTAAAAATTCAATCAATAATACTAAAATGGTGATTAAGGACAATTTTACCTAATAAATATCTCATATAAGATGCAAATTCTCTCAGCTAATCAGCTGACATTAAAATGAAAACTGGGCTTAAAGAGGGCACCAAACAAGAATTACAGGATTTCAGCACTTTTTTTGACTATTGTGAGTGAGCAATTATGAAATGTGAACCCAGCATTTCACCCATCTGTAAAGTGAGCAAAGGGCAGCTAACATGGGCAGCTGCCTGGGATGCAGTACTTGGAGACTGTACCTTGCTCATGAATACCTCAGTGGTAACTTTACCAGTCCGGGATTCGAACAGACAACCTTCCGATCAAAGGGTTAACGTTAAAAGTGACGCGCAAACTTTTAGTGTTTACACCATCAGTAATTTCGTGGATTTGTATATAAGAGCCTCGCATATGTCGTCTTAGAACACTACGTAAACTAATTAAAAACGCGTGGAATTATCAATGCCTGACTGAAGGACAGGTTTACCTGCAGGGCTACTCGCTTCAGTCGCTCTTCGTCCAGCTCGTTTCTCAGTTCAGTCAGCTCTTTTCTGTGCAAAAACCCCAGGATGTTTGGCATTTTTATTTCAGAAATATATGCACACTCTATACATAAGAAAGTAAAAAACGTCAAGTTTGTCTCACGTTTGCTGGGCCTTCAGCAGCTCTATGGTGAGCACCAGCTCTTTCATCTGAGTCCTGAGGTCGTCCAGCTCACCACTTTTCTCTTTCTCTTTCTGCACCTCCACTTCGGTCTTGCTTTTGGGCTCGGGAGGGTGCACAGCTGTCGAGCGCTGGATGTGATGAGGAGGATGACTGCACGATAGACACACACAAAAACCACTGACTAAGGGCCAGCGGAGGAAAGAGGACTTTAATTATATTGATTTTCACTTTTTTTTGTTTATTGTGGGCAAGATTTTGTCATGCATCATGTTTTTCCGCCAGCATCAGCAGGCTACATGCCCAAAGCATGGATCACGATACAGTAGCCTTCTTCATGGTCACTATAGTCACTTGTGGTATGTAAGGAACTGTTTTTTTACCGAAGCACTCGGAGCGCTTCAAGTTGAAATCCGTTCAACTTTTAGAACAGCGCTGATCTCATCAATGTCACTTCTCTCTTGCTAGCCAATCAAAATCCAGGAAGTGGCGGTAACACACAGTCAAGAACTCATAAATAAATATATGAAGCTGGAGCAGCTTATTTGGCTTTATTTACAGTTCGCTGAAAAACTTTACGTGATCAAACTCTCAATCGGCGTGCATCTTCGCCAGCCGTTTCTTTGCAGCACGGTTTATCTCACGCAGCCAATCTTCACGCGCTTCCCGAGGACGGAGTATTCAGGTCAAACGCTGCAGCTATGGCAAGACGACGCTAAAGATATTTTTATGTCGGCTAAACTACTGATCTCAAAGGAACGTTATAATGTTTACATGAAAGCAATTAACACAGACGTGTCTTAAGATGCTTTTTCGTAGAACTTAGCAAATAAGCGCTTGAGAGAAGTGTCGGGGTGCTTCTGAAGTGAGGTCCGACCTCAGTAAAACTGGTTTGGTGGCTCAGAAGGCACCGCAATAATAGAACTAAACACATCATCGCTTTTAAAACAAGACGAATCCATATATATGTATCCACAAAACCTAGCCGTTTGAAAAATCTTCACTTTTTAAAACATTTATGGATAAACGAAAGGCCCAAACGTATAAAAAATTGCGCATTCATAAAAATATCCGCATACATATAAACAGGCCCTTAATCTGTCGTTAACTTCTAATTTCGAAATTCTCTCTTTTGATTTGAACAGTTTTAGGATTATTCAGGATGATTCGGGATTTCACTACACGTTGCACTTGAAAGATTCCATCAAGAGCTAATAAAAGGTATTTGAATTTAAATAGCTGTTCAATCAAATAATTAACATGTTAATGCAGAAAACTTTACTGCACTATGGAGTCACATACTGTATGTAAAATCAAATCTGAGCAACTGAGTAACTTGTTTCAATAAAGCAGAAAAGATTTGCATGTGTTTTACAACAGTGATGGAATCTAACTCTACAGGAAGTACTCTGACTGATAACATCAGATAACCAGAACACACGTCCTCTCATGCTCTACTGCAAAGAAACACACACACAATATTGAGATCTAACAGCAATGCCACCTCACCTCCGCAATTCTGCGCTTCAGTCTGGGAGCCGCTGTCTTCTGTTTCTGAGCCTTCGCTGACTTCCTTGTTTATTGAAAAGAAGTTTCAGAAAAACAGTTCAGAAAATGAAATATCCCACCGATTCTGACAGCAGTTCAAGAAGAACAGGAAAAACCTGATTAACAGAAAAAAAAAGCTTTGAAAGATCATTGTCAACATCACACAAGTGTTGTGTCACTTAAGTAGTGTGATTGTAAACAAACGATACTAAGTAAAAAAGAGCAGGAAAACAACGCACGAAGACTGGAGCAGTATATGCACAGAGCATGTGACAGATCAATGAAAGTTCATGTCATAAGGCAAGAATCATTAGAGAATTCTGTGCGATAATTAGGAGAAATTCAGTAACTGAACTTCTTTGATTTACACTTTAATCGTCGAGCAGAATTTAGAAACCTCTCTCTCTAGAACACACACACACACACTCTTCTCATCTTCCTCCCCTCTCCCTCTGTTTCTCTCTGTTCCAACTTTCTACTTTCTGCCCACAACTCTCTTCCCTAATTTGTCTTTTCTCCCAACTCACTCCTCCTCTCACTTAAAGGCTCCTTCCCCTTTCCTTCTCTCTTCCTCCAAATTTTTCTGTCTCTCTCAATCCTTTCCCTCTCTCCCTCTAATTTTTCTGTCTCTCCCCAAACTCCACCCTTCCTGAAACATCTACTCTTTTTTTCCAACTCTCCTTTCTCCTCAAACTTCTTTCCCTCAAACTCTCCCTCTTTCTCCCCAAACTCCTCTCTTTCTCCCTCAAACTCTCCTCTTTCCTCAAACTCTCCCTCTTTTCTCCTCAAACTCTCCTCTCTTTCTCCCTCAAACTCTCCTCTCTTTCTCCTCAAACTCTCTCTCTCCTCAAACTCTCCCTCTTCTCCCTCAACCTCTCCCTCAAACTCTCCTCTCTTTCTCCTCAAACTCTCCCTCTCTTTCTCCTCAAACTCTCTCCCAACCTCCTCTTTTCTCCCTCAAACTCTCCTCTTTCTCCTCAAACTCTCCTTTCCTCAAACTTTCTCCTCAAACTCCTCTTTCTCCCTCAAACTCTCCTCTCTTCTCCTCAAACTCCTCTTTCTCCTCAAACTCCCTCCCCAAATCCTCTCTTTTCTTCAATCTCCTTTCTCCTCAAATCCTCTTTCTCCCCTCAAACTCTCCTTCTTTCTCCCTCAAACCTCCTCTTTCTCCTCAAACTCTCCCTCTTTCTCCTCAAACTCTCCTTTCTCCTCAAACTTCTTTCTCCTCAAACTCTCCTCTTTCTCCTCAAACTCTTTTTCTCCCTCAACCTCTCTTTTCTCCTCATAGACTCCCTCTCTTTCTCCTCAAACTCTTTTCTCCTCAACTCTCCTCTTTCTCCTCTCAAACTTCCCTCTCTTTTTCATCCCCAAACTCTCCTAATTTTCTCCTCAAACCCTTTCTCTCAAACTCTTCCTCCTCAAAAATCTTTCCTCAAACTCTTCTTCCTCTCTTTTCTCCTCAAACTCTCCTCTCTTTCATCCCCAAATCCTCCCACTCTTTTTCTCCTCAAACTCTTTTTTCCTCAAACCTTTCCTCTTCTCAAAATCTTCCCCAAACTCTTCCCTCTTTCTCCCTCAAACTCTTCCCTCTTTCTCCTCACAAACTCTTCTCCCTCTCCTTCTCTCAACCTCTTCTCTCCCTTCTCTCAACCTCTTTCTCCTCAAACTCTTACTCTTTCTCCCTCAAACTCTCCTCTCTTTTCTCTCCCCAAATTCCTCCTTCCATCTCTCCTCTCTCTCTCTTTTAACTCCCTCACTCCCCAACCCCCCAAACTTTTTGGGTCTCTAGCAACTCTATTCCTCACCAACTCATTCTTTCTCTCTGGCACCCCTCACTTCTAGTCTCTCGGCTGTCTTTCTATGCAAACTATCTCTTTTTGTTCTCTAACGCCTTCTCTCTCTCTCTCCCCCACCATGTTCCTCTCTCTCTTTCTCCCCCAACGCTTCCTCTCCCTCCCTACTCTCCCTTGCTGGTTTTTTCTCCGAAAGGATAAAATTAAATGATTAATTTAAGAAAAATTCATTGTTCACATGTATCTTTTCTGCTACTGTAGCGAAAAAGCAAACTTACAGACTGGCCTCTCCTCTAAAGTAGGCCGTATTTCCTGCCGGGCATCTTTGGTCTGTTTGCAGTGGGGTGTGAGAGCTTTTCCGAGGTAGTGGAGACATCATCAAAAATCATGAGATCTAGAGGGTCAGGTAAAATAAATTAGGCAATTTAGTTGCAATGAGATAAAGGCTTAAATCACATTATCTAAAGCTATTCCCTATTTGACTTCTATTAATAGGTTTTTCTGGCGGCACGGTGGTTTACAGTGGTTACGCTGTCACTTGCTAAGCGTAGGAAGGTCCTGGGTTCGAACCCCGGGGATGGCCGTAGGGCCTTTCTGTGTTTGCATGCTCTCCCCGTGTTCGTGTGGGTTTTCCTCCGGGTGCTCCGGTTTCCTCCCACAGTCCAAAGGCATGCGCTATAGGTTAATTGGTGACTCTAAATTGGCCTCATACGGTGTGAATGTGTGTGCGACTGTGTGAGTGTGTGTGTGCGCACTGCGATATGTTGGCACCTGTCCAGGCTGTTCCCCACCTTGCGCCCCCCCACTTGGGATTAAGCAGTTCAGATAATGAATGAATGAATGAATGAATATGTTTTTCACATACAGGGTTCCTACACATTTTTCTCAACTTTTCAAACTTAGTGCAGAATTCACCTAAAATCCAACTGATACATACATACAGTGGCAGTGTAGCCTACATTGTATGACAATATATATTATTGCAAGTTATGGCATAACATAATATTTAGTAGAGCCCAGAATTTATATCAGCAGCACTAGGAAAGTAGGCTACTCTACCTCTTACACATCATCTGTTCAAACCAAGACTAAACCCTGCAATGTTGCTCTGTCACTGTTCCGGCCAACTATTCAAACACGACAAAAACACAAAATGGTGCAATAACGCTATGTTGAGATCTGCATAACTCCAGTGACCCAAAGAGCCAACGTAGGCTGAAGTCAGTGTTAAAACATCTCACTATTTTTATTACAGTAATGAGGCTATCAGATCACATACAGAATATCTTTTACTGAAGGTAACTTTTTCAAAATCAAAGGAAAACCAAAGTATCCTACATTTCCTCGAAGAACCCACAGAATCACTCAGGTGAATTGACTGTCACTGTGATGCACATGCTGCTATACAGACTATCTCATCTTGCGCTATACTGAAACTCTGGAAAGATAAGTCAAGAATAATGTTTATGTTTTACAAACTGTACAGCATTATCACCCAAACCGGCTAAGCAGATCTTTGGGATACATTTAATGCCAGATTTATTTAAATAGTAATCCTCCTCAAATGACTTGTTGCTACAAACACTGTTTGAATATTTGCACAATTTTTGTACTGTCACATTTATTTGCATCAACTACTGAACATTGAATGTATATATCACTGGTCACTTTCTAATTAACTGTATCTGCACAAATTATTGAAAAGTTTTGCACAGACTCTGGTTCTCCACTGCTGTTATAATATCTGCACAAACTTAAATGTCAGACTTTTTATGAAGATACTGTTTTATTAATGGACTGGACATACAGAACTGTGCAAAGGTTTTAGGCAGGTGTGAAAAAATGCTGTAAAAATGCTAATGCTTTCTAGAAATATAAATAATGATTGTTTATTTTATCAATTTACAAATGCATGAGCGTAACAAAAGAAAAATCTAAATCAAATCAATATTTGGTGTCTTTCACTTTTGCCTTCTAAAACCAGCATCAATTTATAGGTACACTTGCACAAAGTCAGGATTTTGTAGGATTTCAGTGAAGCTCACATATTATTTCAGGATTATAGTCATTATATTATTTTTGTAGTCATTATAATATTATTTTTGTAGATTATAGATTTGTGTTAGTTCTCCAAGATTGCTTGGAACAACCTACCAGCCGAAGTTCCTTCAAAAAACTGTGTGCAAGTGTACTAGAAGAACTGATGCTGTTTCTTTGAAGGCAAAGGGTGGTCAAGCAATTCAAATAATATTTGATTAGATTTTCTTTGTTCATTCACTGCATTTGTTGATTGATGAAAATAATGATTAACACTTCCATTTCTGGAAAGCACTTTTTGTTGACAGCATTTTTCACACCTGCCTAAAACTTTTGCACAGTATTGTAGAATTGTTCATATTGAAACTGTTACTAACTTCATGCACATTCAGTGTAAAAGTTCACTTTTGTGGGTAATACTCCATCCAAATTGTCTCTCTTTCTACTTCTATTTCTAGTCCTAGTTTATATTTTATATTTAATATTCCATTTCTAGTTTAAAGTGTATATTTTGGATTCTATTTATATATTTGTATTTATTCTTTGTTCCCTGTTTCTTGTTGCACTGTGAAAACTGGAGCCACGTCGTCTCGTCTCTCTGTACATCCGCATAGTATATGGTAGAGATGACAATAAAGTTGACTTTGATCGGAGGGAGCCACCAATGATAACACAGACAGTTCCACTGATTCGACACACAATGACATCACATTGCAAATCACATAGTCTCTGCTCCAAACACTTTTGCTGAATTTTAGGCTACGTTTTAGAGACCAATCAAAACCAAATTCCATTCTATATGAGAAGCCTGATATAACTGTCAAACTAGATAATTGATTGATTTCACTGATTATTTCCACCACCACACACCTCCTTGTTCTTTCTTTTTTCTGTTTTTCCTGATTGTGTTTGTTCTGTTTAACCCTTCCATGCATTCTGCTTACTTGAGTGGGCAGCTATTTAAATTAAAGTACAATCTTTAAATGTAAGGGGTTCAACCATGCTCTTGGAGTGCCTCCATATTTAACACTTCGCCCAAAAAAAAGTCATGGACCCTGAGGTTATCTACAGCACACGGGGGCTTTAGTCCTCTGAAGTAACGTGAAGCGACGGGTCGGTGACTTTTAGCCTGATATGCTTTTAGCAGCTTTCAAGTTGCTTTTCTCAAGTGCTCAGACCGTGCTAACTTCCTGGTGTTGGCTTTGCAGCAATTCTGAGTCACTCTACACCTCCTGCCCCCTCGTCACCATCATTTCATAACATCACCCCAGCCCTGGTTTGGGTTGAGGGCGTCTTTGAAGTGGCAAGGCGCTCGATTCCTGCACCCAAACTAGTGTTTCCATAAGAGGGTACTTAACTTACTAAACCGAAACCGCAGCTGCCGTTCATTGGAAAAGTTTATCCTGTGGATGGGCAGAAAACATGAAACAACTGATTTGTAAAAACTGATGTATTTGATAAAACTGGATTTTGGAAATTGAGCTTCGAAAACTCTCTTTACAGAATAAATTAGCTATTTGTACTATTCCTATCTATACCTATATTTCATCTATTTATATTATCTTGTATATATGTTTTCAAAATCTTTTTACTCTTAATGTCTTAGCATCAACCACCAAGGCAATTTCATGTAATGTGATAAGGAAATTGCCAACAAAACTCATTCTCCTGATTCTTATAAAATGCTAAAATCTTATCTCACTAACAAAAACCTAGTTTTCTGGTTCAGTTCAGCGAAACACACTGTATATTTGGTATAAACACACCAGTGACGCACCCTATCTGGCGAATAATTAGTGATACCTTACCGTCCTGGGATTCAAACTGGCGACGCATTGATCACGGGTGAACTCCCTTAACCATTACACTACCAATCGGTATTGATATTTTCACAAGCATTGTAATATTTAGGATCTATTTTGACACAACATGAAGAAAACCTTTGAATAAACAATCATGGAGTAGATCCTCGATTTATATGATGCTGAAACAATGCATCGTGCAGCCCTAAACGGACTGATGCACCAGCGGAAGGCAGAAATGTGATCTGCATCACTCATCACTTCGAGGTTATGCCACCTGCCACCTGCTGAATATGACACTAAGGTTGGCATTAACAGGGACATGGTTCCACGATAGCTATAAAGGTGCCAGTGTACGAATACCCACTTTTTCACCAGGCTGCCACTTCCCCACACACACACACACACACACACACACACACACACACACACATTACTGACAGCTGAAGACAATCTCTGACTGAAGTCTCCAAGGGAAGTAAGGCAGTCCAAAAATAGACTAATGGTCCCTTGAGGGAAAAAAAAGCCTCGCTGTGATAATCTTTCACTGGTCAAAAGCAAAACATCTAGGGGACGCATCGAAGTCAAATTTCTCTCGCCCAGTCGCCGGACATGGTTTTTGCTTGTTGCAACGTTGGTTCAAAGTCTGACTTTGGTCGAAGGTGAGACACCTCTCCATTGTGCCTGTGCAGAGAGTGGGACAATATTTCAAAGTTAGGTCATCTTCCGCCACCATCATCCTGGCAAATAAAGTAAACTGTAGAAGGCTCCGCAGCTTACTTGGCTACCGGAGACGGTACAAGAGGTTTCTCAGGTCGTTTGGGATGCAGAGATCCTGGACGCAACAGTCCCTTGCCTGGAGGGGGCACCGGCCAAGCAATGGGGCAGAAGGCTTAGCAGGTTTGTCCGGAACAGCCCTGTCAACTTTGAGGCAAAAAAATCATAGATATCAGAATCAACAAAACATAAATAACGTAACAAAGCTCTTCATTTTTAACAGTAATGAAGCCCAAATATCTATATAACCCCCATCCTCATAACAACTCGTAAAGCTTATAACTTGCCGTTACGAAGAGGAACGGAGGGGGAACGAGAGATGAAGAAACTAATCATATCTTTAAAAGAGTTATGCCTGCTGAAAGTTTATTACCAGAAGGAGAGAAATAATTGATGAAGCAGGCTTTCAGCCATGGGCAGAGTGATGATGTTGGCCAAGAACAGAGAGTCTTCCTTTATACCTTTTACACTTTTTTATAACTGTAGCCTAATTCCACGCTACCTTGCCCACCTAGGGCATTTTTATACATACACCACAAGATAAATATATTTTTCAGGAATATATTCTGGAGGTCTTATACTTAAAGGGTTATAAATAGCTTTATTTGACAAAATGGCGGCTTAATAAGTCAAGTTCTAGCACGATTCAGGTATCCAAAGTCCGGACCCCAGGACAATCATGGGCCATGGTGGGATTTTATATGGACTATGCCTTGTTTTAAAATGCATTATTTATGGTCAAGTAGGAGAGTCAAACAGAATAAGTAAATCATACCAATTTCACATGCAATTTTTACATGCAACACTGTGTAACGTGGGGTCACAGAGTTCCTGTGTGAGGATTGTCTGGCTGTTTAAAAATCTGCTCGTTCCTTCCACTGCGGATTTGCCACAAGTAAAAGTAAAAAAAGGAAAGTTGACTAGAAGGCTGCCGCTACCAGGAGAGAGGTAGAAATTACAGTATTTATTCACTGAAAACTGAAACATTGTTTGCTCAAATGGTCACGCAGACCTTGTTTGCTGACTCTAATGTCAAAAAACTATGCTATAAAATAGGGATGCACGAGTAGGATTTATTGGCTTATTAATCATATCCATGATTTTCATGCTAATACCGAGTAAATGAGGAAGGTGGAGCTAGATGGAAGACAAGCATATTGTGTTTTACTAATTTTAATTGCGTGCTCAGACCTCTGGCCCCAAAATAACGCTGACATTTCTAACACAGCGCCAAGTCAAGCGAGTGCGAAAGTAGAGTCGAGCGAGGGAGGAGCATTTCCAGTGTAGTGCACAACATTTACAGAAAAAAAAAATCACTATCCCGCCCTATGTAGTGTACCATGTAGTGTCAAAGGCATGTGACACTCCATGTGCACTCACCTAGCACAAGCAAGTGAGGAGCTGCTAAGCCACAACCCCAAGTATTTCCCTGAGATGCATACTACCACATGGAAAGTATGATAAGAGCGACATCTACTATACTATTATGTGCAGCAGTATTACTGCTCTCGGGGACAGTCCCTGTGCAAAGCCTCTACTTTCTAAGTGAAGCAAACATGTTATTCATTTAGCTATGATTTTTTCAAGCAGCAGGCAGAGTTGAGTGCAGAAGATTTAGATCTGGCTTGCGAATATCTCCACTGTGTGCTCAGAATATTAGGCACAAAATAACGCCATACATTTTAAGACAGCAGGCACGGACAGTATAAAATCCCACTTCGACTTTGGACATGCCTGGCACGAGCGCTAGCTTTCTGACAAACAATAAGTACGTCATAAAATACTGACTAAAAAAATATGGGGAAAATCTAAGCATCGGGCCGATGCTGATGACTTAAAACAGCAATTATTCGCCTGATTCTGAAATAATTTCGATGTTATTGTGCATCCCTCCTATATAATGTAGTAAAACACTACTAATCAAAGAGAGCAGATAAATACAAAAGTTTAAAAACGGTTTTTAAAAATAGTCATCAGGGACTGTTGGCACTTTCACATGATCAAATCTGGCCGTCCTTGAAAAAGTTTGGACAACCCTGAATTAATTGCACCCAAACCATGCAACAAATAGTAGGAAAGGGAGGTGTGTGAAAGAAAGCAGCCTTCGGGAAGATGCAGAGAAAACGAAAGAGTGTATAAAGCTGAGAGTAGGACAATTTCAGCAAGTTTTAGCTCCTTTTAAATTCCTGGTATAGCTACACGGCTTTGGCTCACCAATGTGATATTATATAGACATACAGTAAATGACGTTTTAGTGGATTATTTTCTTTGCCAAAAATTTCTCCAAACTATAGGTAAGAAGCTATAGCCTCTCAGCACTGTCCCGTGCAGCTAAATAATGCAGAGGGAGCAGCAAGTGTGTAAAGTCTAAAATGGTTATTGTAAAGAAAGGAAAAAGGAAAAAAAACTTCAATCATCAAACATCAATGAACTCGCAAGGACAGCTTAAGTGAGTCAAATTAGTTCTCGGCATCAACAGTGGCACAGGGTCGAACGACAATCTGTAAACAGCACTCTGGCCATGTGCTGATAATAGATCTCTCAACACTGTTTTACAAGGCAGTGAAGCAGAGAATGTGTGAACTGTGTGAAACTCTGACACAACAGTTCAGGACTCTCATGGCCAATAAATACAGTGTGCAAGACGTTTATGTGCTATAAAGATTTCCAGAACAAAATCAAATGAATAAAGAAATATTTAATAATTTTGTTTTAAAAAGCAGGCTATTATAAGCAGGGGGACGCACAAATGAAGGGCTTAAGATTTATTCTACACATCATTGAGTAGTAAATATTAAGATGATCAGATTTTATTACACATCTCTTTGCAAAATAACATGATCAGAAATGTTTTACATTTTGGGATTCGGTTCTCCACAGAAGCAAGCCATTTTCCAGACAATGAAATGTTCAGTGCTGTTAAGAAAAACTATTGCACAGATAAAAGCGTTTTGGATGTTCACACAAACACACCCCCAGACACACACACACACAAACCAAACTAGGGCAGCAGAGCCTCTAACAGGATGCACCCACAGCTCCTGTCTGTCCTACACCTAAAGTGACTCACCATTTGATTGAGAACAATAAACGCTTTTCTCTAAAAACACTACCACATCTATTAGATTGGCCCAAATTTCATGCTTTAGTATTAAAGTGAGATAAAACCTGAAAAAGTGGCAGCAGGAAGCTAGTCTTACTGGCAGGAAGCTGCTATTAAAGCACCATTACTATGGGATGGATAAGCAGTTTTTATTCACACAATATCTCTGTGTGGTATTATGTTATAGTTAAATATGAATAAACACACACCTCTCGAACGTACACATAAAGAATACTGCCTGTAGTAGGGGCTCTAAGCCTCGAGTGACTTCTATTCTCAGTTACAGGGACAGAAACTTGGGGTTAGGGGTCTTGGGCTGAACTGTGATAGTGCTAGAGGAAGGATAAAGCTGGATTTGAACCTATGACCTTTGAACTAATATCTTTATATAGTGAGTAACATGTACAGATGGTCCCCTCGAAAGTTAATAAGGTTCGATTCATAAAAGGACGAGAAGGAGCATTTACAAAACTGCAAAAATTATTTTGTAGGCAAACGTAGCAGAGTATGCTGTACGATACGCTGGGACGCTGCCGACATGTACGCGCCTTCCGCCGTGTGAGAAGCCTCACTTCCGCCAGCGATCGATAGAGTTCAATGGTTCTATGTTATTAACGATTTAGGGTCCAAGCACGGTTATTCTCACCTTATTGTTCTATGTTCTAATTTCCCTCAGATCTTTATGTGATTAATATAGTTATTACGTGGTTTTATCACGCCATTTCATTTTATTTACCCCACGCTCCAACTCCTTAGGTCTTGATATGAGTCATGCAGCCCATCAAACCAAGATAAGGGAAGTGGAAATATACAATGAACAATACTATCTTGAACAATTGGGCTTTTTTTTTGTTAATTTTGAATGACTGCTTTCTTTGACGCTTACTGCATCAGCTGCTGCTGTGCTGGTTATTGCTATATATGCTTGGACCCCAACGATTGCCGTTAGCCGCTATACTGTATATTTTGTGTTTTTAGTGTTTCAATTTTAGGCCAACACCAAGCACGCCTCCTGGGTTGCTGTCATGTCCCGATTTACATATTGATATTTGCAAGCTACTATGGGGTCATCGGAACGCATCTCCGTCGTATGTCGGGGGGCTACCTGTCTGTACATTATATAATAGGGCTGGGTATCGTGGCTGATTTCCTGAATCCCATTCGATCTCGATTCACAAGGTCAGATCCGATTCATCTCCCTCGACGGATTCGATTCGATATCATTTATTTAGAGATTTCGCGGCCAATACTTGTTTCGCTTTTTGGTTATAAAATAACTTGAGTCGAGCATATCCCTATGTCGATGGACTGCACCAGACGGTGATTTGAGCGGAGCAGCTTCAGCCATGGCTCTATTTGGTTTCGGTTTCTCCGGTCTCACGTTTTATAGTTTCAGCTGTCATGAAGTAGTATAGTCGCAGGAAAAGACTTGTATCCTGGCTTAATTTTTGAATCGATATCGATTTTTCCCAACGAGAACTATATTGATCGGTGAATTCCATTTTTTGAACTCCTAGCCTCATTATATAACTGAGTAAGATATATAAATCCAACATAGACTAAACATCAATAAAATTAGCTTCATAACTGATTTTAATGTTAAAAGTGAAATTAATGTATAAAATCAGAGATCAGAGACCATTCTGTTTTTAGTTATTGGGGTCTGATACTGACTCATTGCCAAAAAATACAGATCGTATTAGTAACTATGGGCCATCTTTGGGGAGGGGGGCATCTATTCCATTAAATGGTAATATAACTGATCATGTTTGCTTGCATTAGCTTGCAACTTAAAGCTTACATTGATTTACACTTACAACTGTCTCAATTTTTAATGGAAATTTAAGTCCTGCCCAATTTGTTGTTGCACTAAAAGGTTTACACTTGAATTCAGGGTACCCCCAGGATTTTTAATCTTAAATTTAAGACTTTTTAAGACCTTTCTAAGACCACTTTCAATGAAATTAAGATCAACGGCCGCACCTTTCCTATATATGAAGGAAATAATTGAAAAATCAATTGATCAAATCCTAACTAAGGGCCATGAGGAGCAAGGACTACCAGAGAAATTTTAATAGGGCTCGGATTCTACTATGCAACTAACCAGAGGGTGTCAGCGTCCAGTAATTGGTTGAAGCCTGATATTTTGCGTGTACTAAAATGTGACGTTTGGATGTACGAAGATTCGTTGTAGCAATGAACAATAAATGGAATTAATATGCGGTTTTGTCGTGGTGCCGCATCATGTATTAATAACTCAGGAAGGGGGAAAAACACTTAATGAACGAATTTAAGACTCAGAGCAAACTTTAAGGCCTTAATTTACAAATACTAAATTTAAGACTTTTTCAAGTTTTTAAGACTTAGCACGACCCTGGAACTCTACTTCCTGTTAATTTTGGAGAGTTTTACTGAGTTGAGCTGTTGAATGATTATCATCTTAATCTATGATATACAAATACACATAAATGACTTTACATTTTGTTTTTTATGTTATGAAGCAATTCAGTTACAATATTTGCACAAATTATTAAAATGATTATTCATAGATTGCAGTTTCTCCACTTCACTGTTACAATATTTGCACATGATTACTGAACTCATATAGTTAGCTCACACTTTATAAAAGATCAGGACTTTATGGCCAATTTCCCAGTCGAGGATTAAGACTAGTCCTACTAGCTTTGAGTTTGAATGGTAAGTCTCCATTGGTACTACAATTTAGTCTAAGACTAGACTTAATCCATGAGCAAGAAACCAGCCCAATATGTAAGTTTTATATGTCAGACTTCAAAAACTATCTGATTTTATTTGTTAGCTTTAAATGTCAGACTTCATAAAAGATCAGACTTTACATGTTAGCTTTATGTCACACTTCAAAAGAGAGATCAATTTATATGTCAGACTTTTAAAAAGATCAGACTTTATACATTAGCTTTATGTCACACTTCAAAAAAGATCAGACTTTATATGTCAGACTTCATAAAAGATCAGACTCTCTTTGTTGGCTTTATATGTCAGACTTCATAAAAAATCAGACTCTATTTGTTGGCTTTATATGTCAGACTTCTTAAAAGATCAGACTTTATATGTTAGTTTTAAATGTCACACTTCATAAAAGATCAGACTTTATATGTTAGCTTTATGTCACACTTCAAAAGAGATCAGACTTTATATGTCAGACTTTAAAAAAGATCAGACTTTATACATTAGCTTTATGTCACACTTCAAAAAAGATCAGACTTTATATGTCAGGCTTCATAAAAGATCAGACTCTCTTTGTCGGCTTTATATGTCAGACTTCATAAAAGACCAGACTCTCTTTGTTGGCTTTATATGTCAGACTTCATAAAAAATCAGACTCTATTTGTTGGCTTTATATGTCAGACTTCTTAAAAGATCAGACTTTATATGTTAGTTTTAAATGTCAGACTTCATAAAAGATCAGACTTTATATGTCAGACTTCATAAAAAATCAGACTCTATTTGTTGGCTTTATAGGTCAGACTTCATAAAAGATACTGTTTCATTTGATAGATTGTATAGACTTTTCCATATTGAAACTGTTGCAGATTTGATGCACATTCGATGTGAAAGACAACTCTACGACCGTAACTAAATTGCACATTCTCTTTCTCTACCTCTAGTTTAGAGTTTATACTTTACAGTCTATTTATACAGCTCGGGAAAAAAAATATTCACACTTTATTTCTGATTCATTGGTTTTACAATTCATGACTGTGACTTCCAGGTCAGATTAAGATCATTTACTCCACAGGATAATAAGATAACACATCTTTTAACTTCAAAATTCCAAACATTTTTGATTTATTATCTTATTATCCTATGGAGTAAATGATCTTAATCTAACCTGGACGTCACAGTCACGAACTGTAAAACCAATGAATCAGAAATAAAGTGTGAATAAAGTATTTTTTATACTATGTTTGTATTTACGGCTATTGTTTACGGCTACGTTTGTATTTACGGTAGCCTACGCTGCATTCACAGCCACACGGATAGCCTACCTGCGTTAGGTTAACTGAACTCGGGAGACGAAGATGGATTCTGGAGAAATATCTTCACGCTAGTCGACCAGTGGATTTAGCGTAAATATTGAAGTAGAGCGGTCAAAACAGAAACTTTTAACATTCTGCTGGAATTGAATTCCTCACCTCAAGAAAGTCACGTTTTTAGGATGGAAAGGGTAAGTTTTTCAGCGAAATTGATTCACAACAGTACAGTATAGACCTTCCACTGTTTCAAAACACTAAAAACAAAAAATCCTAAATTTTACCCCACGCAACATAAACGCTTGTTTTTCTCGGAAACCTCTGTTGCGACAAGCGACTGGTTTTGCCGTGGAGGGTCACATATTACTTTAAAATTACGCCATTAAGGGTGGTCCACAAGTCCACCCTATCCTCATTTGTTTGGGTCTGTTTCCTCTAAACAACAAATTGAATCAGGTGTATAGGTGCAGAAATATAACATGTGGAACAGTTGCTATATAAACAGAATTGCAGTTCTGTATTTAAAAAAAAACATGGACTGCTTTCTTATTTTTTGCAGACCTGCAACTGCAAACCACATATTGCAAAGAGCAGAAAAAAGTGATGTGGTCTCTTTTTTTTCCCGGAGCTGTGTATTGCTTACTCTATGTGCCCTATTTTTGTTCTTTGTCTTTGTCTCTGTAAAACCGGGAGCCACGTCGTCTTGTCTCTCAAAGTAACATACTTCGATTACTTTGACAAAGTTGAAGGCAGGTCTGATGTTGCCTTTCACATAAAAGAATGATCACTTCCACACAACAAAACATGGAGCTTATTAATGTTATAGTATCAGATCAGTACTCAGTATCGGCCAAAGCAACAGCATCAGAACAGAAAATGTGTGATTTGTGCATCCTTATAAATTACTCCCCAACCTCCCTTTTTCTCTTCAAAAGCTTGTGCATTGTGGTGTTGTGGTATGATACTGAAAACTTGGTACAATCAACAAAAACACTGAAATTCTTTTAGAAAATCTGAAGTGCTTTTGAGACGCTGAACAGTTTTAACGAGTGGATCGGAGTATTATAATTTTTTTATTGTCATGTTAACTGGATCAAACCAAAAACCAACCTGCAGTAGCCCAAGTTGATTATCATTATACTGTAGTCATCATGTACAGTCACAATATACTGTAACTGATTTAAAAAAATATATATATATATATCCTCAAGATATGTTTAACTTTCAAATAAAAACTCATTTCTTTACTTTCTTCGCCTCATTTTGTTAGTAACGTCATTTCGGGTGTGCTTCATCTGCACGTCGGTCAACAAGGCCATCCTCAGGTCTTCAAAGTAACTGACGCTTTAACTTTCCACAGAACTTAGCCACACTGTCGCTGCCCAGCTGACCTCTCTTACCTTTGTCCTCAGACCACGGTGGTGGGAGTTTCTTCTCAGCACTCGGGACCTCTGACTTCGAGACTGAAAAGCGAAACATGATGCATTAGCTGGACTTCCCTAAACTTTCACTCTCTCTTGCGCGCACACACACACACACACACACTCACTCACACTCCCTCTCTCTGCCCCAGACAACAGACACAAGCACCAGACAGAAGAACAAAGAAACAGATCAGGAAAGGTGCAGGCGATGACTCGGCTTCCTGTGTGGGCAGAGGAGACGGGCCACAAATCTATTCGAACCTTGCAGACTTACAGTGGAGCAGGAGGCTTACACGAAACGCCGCAGCGCTCAAAACAGACGCCTCCCCCCAAAAGGGCAAAAGACAAGGGCTCTGACACGAGAAGAATTTACAGTTGTCTTTCTGTTGTATTTGTGGCGGAGTGGCCATTTACGTCAAAACAAAGCGTCCCAAAATGAAACGGAATGCGAGCCTTGAGCATCACAGGAAATGAAAGACGCGAGCAATCGGTACTGAAGTATGTGCCCTTGTTTAGAAGAGAACTTTAGTCTGGAACTTCAATTGATAAACAGTGCGCAAACTCTGACAAAAGAGCTGACAAATCTTTTTTTATATTTGCTTCTCAATTAACGAAGTTACCAGAGGCTTTGGAGGATTCTGTAACTAGGCAACCTGATTCTCTCCGACATTTGTTCTGTCAGTTCAGTTTAGAAGTTTTGCGTCAAGTTCTCATTTAACAGTCTTAACATTTTAAGAACTTCCTCTTAAAATGAAGGGTCGAAATGAACGCAACAAACACAAACATTTACAAAGATTAACAAGAAGAAACCAAACAGTTTTAGTTTTAGTTGGGGTTGGATGATAATATCGGAATTATATCGGAATCAGCGATAATAGCTTTTTTTTTTAAGTCATCGGCATCGGACTGATGTTTAAATTCACCTGATATTTTCCATCAATATTTTATGACGCGTTCATTGCAAGTCAGAAAGGTAGTGCTTGTGCCGGGCATGTCCACACCCCGAGGTCAGATTTTACACGGCCCAGGCCATCTGTCTTAAAATGTATGGCGCTATTTTATTCTGAGCACGCAGTGAAATGTTTGTCAGCAAAATCTCTCTCCTTTTCGCTAACTAAATTGCGCGTTTGCCTCACTTAGGGAATGTGAGCTTGCACATGGGCTGTGTCCCGAGCCGCGTACTGCCGCACTTGATAGTACGGTAGGTATTGCGCTCTTATCATACCTTTTTATGTGGTGGTATGGATCTCAGGAAATAGCCGAGGTTGTAGCTTAACGGCTCTCTACGCACTAGGTAGTGCACATAAAGAATCACACGCTCTATTTGATTTGATACGACGCATAGGGCGGGAAGTGACTTTTTCTTAAAATGTTGTGCACTACAGTCGAAATGATTCGCCCTCGTTCCACACCGCTTTCGCGCTTGCTTGACTTGGCGCTCTGTTGGAAATGTCAAAACTATGGCGTTAGTTTTGTGCCAAAATTCTGCGCGCGCTGTGGAATTTTGGTAAGCAAATTATCTTTACGCACTCAACTCTGCCCGTGCTCGCGCTCGACTACGGCTTCCTCATTTATCGGCATCGCTATCGGCAGATATAAGCATGAAAATATCGGATATAGGCCGATAATTCCGTCATCGTGCATCCCCGGTTTTAGTTTCATGAATGAGCGCTTATAGAACTTAAGTGCTTGAGATGCTGTGCTTACAAAAAGTGAAAGTGAGTGATTATTTGTCACAAGAAGCTGGAATCTTTAATAACGCCAATCAAGCCTTAAGTGAACATTGGTCTTTAATGGTAAGAAGTATTCGTAACAGCAGTGGACACAAGGACAAAATGTAACAAGCGGCTTTAACAGGCGATTTAGGTTCTGGGGAGCTTCTCAACAGCATCTTGAAGTGATTATTTGTCATTGTGAACACACCACAGCACAGCACAGCACACAGTGCACCACAACCAAATGTGACCTCTGCATTTGACCCATCCGTGAAGGAGCAGTGGGCAGCTGACATGAGCAGCCCCTGGGGAGTAGTGCTTGGGGATGGTACCTTGCTCACGAGTACCTCAGTGGTTTCCTTTACCGGCCCGGGATTCGAACTGGCCGGCTTTCCCTAACTGTTAACACTACCACTGTCCATAATCTTCAGGCTCAAGAGATACACAGAGAGAAACAACATGAGAAATAAAGTGAAAGATACCTTTGGATGGTGGTGGTGGTTTCTTTGGTTTCTGTAAGAAAAACAGAACAGACTGTAATTTCTGTATCTACATATGTTCAAAATAGTCACATTCTGACGATACTGCAATAAGATTAGTCTTTTCTGCTCATCATATTCTAAAAGTTGTAAAAAATGTGGTTAGAGATGGAAGATTTTAATCGGTAAATAAAACATAATCAGGATTACAGTGTGAAAAACAAAAAAAGCAAAAAAACCAACTGACCAAGTAAAAAGAGAGTTTGAGAGAGTTGAAAGGGCCGGGGTAGGTCACGTTTAGCAGCACATTATGGTTACACCCCGACTCTTTAAAAAAGATGCTCAGAGAGAGCGACGTTACTACATGGCACATGGAACAAGCCGAGATATATCGAGTATATGTGACCCACCACGGCACAACCAGTCGCTTGTCGCAAATTTGCAAAATTGAGTTATGATGTTTTCATGAAAGGGCATAAATCAAGCTTCAAAACGATACCTATATGGAATGAATCGGACGACATATGACTGAGATATCAACATTCAAAGGAGCTGGGTGTCTCCTGTCACGCCAAGTGAGAAACTGAGAAATCTGCCTTTGAAGTTGACTATCGACGTAGCACTCACAGACGCTTGGTGCGGTCGCGGCTACGTTTGTATTTACGGTAGCCTACGCTGCATTCACAGCCACACGGATAGTCTACCTGCGTTAGGTTAACTGAACTCGGGAGACGGAGATGGATTCTGGAGAAATATCTTCACACTAGTCAACCAGTGGATTTAGCGTAAATATTGAAGTAGAGCGGTCAAAACAGAAACTTTTAACATTCTGCTGGAATTGAATTCCTCACCTCAAGAAAGTCACGTTTTTAGGATGGAAAGGGTAAGTTTTTCAGCGACATTTATTCACAACAGTACAGTATAGACCTTCCACTGTTTCAAAACACTAAAAACAAAAAATCCAACATTTTACCCCACGCAACATAAACGGTCGTTTTTCTCAGAAACCTCCATTGCGACAAGCGACTGGTTTTGCCGTGGAGGGTCATATATTCAATTTTTTGCCCACTTCTAAACCGAAGCCCCCCTTTTTTTTTTGACCAACTAGAAATCCTGGGTTCTTGCTGCTATAGGTGTTGCTGGGTCCAGCAGGAGGCGCCGTCCTGTAGTCTGCGGATGTAGGAAGGTCACTGTCCTGATTCTCTGAAGTCTGAGCATCTTTCTAACAGAGTTAGGGTGAAACAACAATGTCCTTCTAAAATGTATTACCATGACCATCTCAAATCTGGCTGTGAATTCTCTCCAACCACTTCACCACCTTAGCTAATGTGTGGTGAGCTTACTGGAACGGCTAGACTCTGTGGGTTTGTTTCCACTGACCACATAAAACACTTTGAGTGATTAGCAAAATATCACTTATTCGTGCCGTTACATCAAACATGTGGCAGAACTGCACAGGACACTGTCACGCATTTATACAGAGGGCTGGGCGATATTATCTCAGCTCACGATTATTTGAACATTTTACCTTGATTGCGATTAATAAAGAATAATTTCCATTTTGAAAGTGAGTGATTATTTGTCATTGTGAACACAGCACAGCACAGCACACAGTGCACCACAACCAAACGTGACCTCTGCATTTAACCCATCCGTGAAGGAGCAGTGGGCAGCTAACAAGCCCACCGGGGAGCAGTGCTTGGGGACGGTACCTTGCTCATGAGCACCTCAGTGGTAACTTTACCGGCCCTGGATTCTAACCTGCGACCTTCTGATCACGGGGCGAACACCCTACCGTTACGCCACCAACTGCCCCTTTTGTCCTCACTGTTCATTGACGAAGTTTGTACTGTAAATATGATCAACTATTAAAGCAGGGGTCTTTTCAAATGAACAGGTGCATATCTTTTAGAATGAAGAAAAGACACATGTAGAAGCACAACACAACAGTAGTATGTTTCAAGATCTTGTTGATTACAGGTTCTAAATGTCGGTTTCAACTAATCGGGATTGAAGTAGTTCGTACGTTCTCTTGAACATACAGTAATCACCTGTTCGAAGGCTCCAGGTGAAGGTCAGTATCGTTGACGTTATGACCTGGTGCCGAAGCCAGGTGCTGAGAGTGTCTCATCTCAAATAAACCACAGCAGGCCCCACCGCCACCCCAGGTCTACGACAGCATTCATTAAGGCATGAGAGCAGCCTAAGGCCCTATCCACACGCGTTCCAATCTTGGATGGATGAACGCGCTCTGAACGCCCGACGCGTTTTTGTAGCAGCGCTTGATTGACCTCAGTGAGGTGTTACGCAGGCATTGGTTTGACGCTGTTTAACGCCAACCTGCAGCCCGATTTGTCATTTCGTGTGTTTACCTGTGGGGGCAGTAATCAGGCTGGACAAAGGGTTTATCCGTGTGTTGAAATAAAAAATAAAAAAAATATATATAAAAAACACAAATGTAAAAAAGGAAATTAAAAAAATACATTCTGCGGCACATGAAGGAAATTAGTCTCTGTGCTGCACAGTTGGTTTGTAGGACGTATCGTGTTACCTCTCTTGCAAGACGAAGACTGCCGAAGATGAAAACACAAACACGGTATAACGACTTCGTAGAAAATGAAGGACACTGAAGCCTTGTGTAGAATTCTAGGCATCTGTATGCACAGTTATGTAATAACAATAACACGGCTGTTACTTTTTGGCTTCGAAATATTAACCGTTCTTTCTTGAGTTCACACTAAACAAAAGTATGATATGTTATTAGGAAAGTTCCACCCCTGGGCCGTTTTTGGGGAACTCCGAACAAAGTGTGATTCACAAGTGGCAAACGCTCGGCTGAAACAGGGGACCAAGGAAAAAGGATCAAGGCGAACTCTTTGAGCTCTTTTCTCAAGCCGGGTTTGGTGAAGCTGAGATCTGCCACGCTTCTATAAACGGCAAGAGAGGGAGAAAAAAAATGAAATGCTCAGAGGGGAATTTCTCATGTAAGGAAACTTTGTGTTAAAGAGGAAGACGTTTGCTTCCTTTACAAACTAAAATCACTGAAACCAAAAAGAAAGTGCAGAAATGAACAATGTTTCAGGCTAGAAATCTGTTGCTGAAACACATCCATATCCTGAATCTGATTTTTCTGATGTTCTGAACTGAAAATAAAATGAATCAGTCTAGGGTGATGATGCAGTTATTCCAGGAAATAAGTCATAAGAACCCAAAGCTAATTTACAACACTTCAGGAGAAAAAAAAACAAACAAGAAAAACAAAGCTTTTACGTCTTTAATAGCTGCGGTGCGAGATGAATTTGTCTGTTTTGAAACATGCAGTAAATTTCCCACCATCAGATAAATACCTGAAATGAATGGCTTTGTGGTTGAGCGAGGGCCTAATGTTCAATCGGTCACGCTAAATGACTTTTTGGGGATTTTGTAATTTGATTCAATCTCAGCCTATCAGGAATACATAAATATCGGCTTACTGATATGCACATGAATAACAAATTAAATGTTCATTTATTCTAATGGGACACACTTCAAAACTCATTTATTAAGTGCAGCCTTTTGGGATCCAATCACTGACAAAGTCTGTATTAGAGGTCGACCAATACTGGATTTTCAAGGCCGATATCGATACTGATTATTACTAGTTAACGGGCCCGATAACCAGTGGTGGAATGTAACTAAGTACAAATACTTTGTTACTGTACTTAAGTACATTTTCACGTATCTGTACTTTACTTAAGTAGAAATAACAATGAATACGTTTACTTCACTACATTTTGCCGCTATTGTCTATACTTTCTACTCCACTACATTTCTAAAATGCATTCCATTACATTTTATTTGGCCCTGTCACGTTTTTTTGCTGAAGTTGCCTAGGTTCTGTGGCTGTCTTGGAGGTTTAAACCAACCAGATTGATAGGTTATTTTATGTGAAGTGGCTTACCGGGGGGTCGCAACGTTGAGATGCCTAGCAACAGTTTTCATTTATCAATATGGGTGACGTATAAAACGTTTTGCCGTTTTGAACTAGAGGCACTTGTCTGGGATAAATGATAAGGTTCACCATCGACAATAACGTTAGCTGCCATGCAAGGTAATGACCTGCTCGTTCACTTAGCAGCGGTTTATCAACAGATACGTTACCCGACGTCCTGTGACAACTGGTCTTTTTTTAAATGAGTAAGTTGTCCTATGTTTGGTCCCAGCTTGACTAGCGTTATGTTCAGTGATGTCACTTAAATGACTGATGACTGATATAATATCATTGAAATATTGAAATAGACCATTAAGTGACAACATAGACCTACTGCACAAGTACTTTTACTTTTAGTACTTTAAGTACGTTTAGAAGTAAGTACTTCTTACTTTTACTTAAGTAGGGTTGATGTAGTAGTAGTTTTACTTTTACTTAAGTATATTTTTTGCTGGTTAATTGTACTTTTACTTAAGTACTGAGAGCCAGTACTTCCTCCACCTCCTGCCAATAACCAATTTGGAACCAATTTGCAAAAAAAAGAAAATCGGTCAAAATTAGAATTTTACAAACACCAAGCTTAGCCTAAACTCTCCTCTCTCCTCCTCTTCTTCTTCTCGGAGCGCCACACTGCTCTCGTGTGTGAGTGCGGTGTGAGTGACAACAAGGTTTCAGCGTTGATTGGCTACTCTTCTAGTGACCTACAGGCCAATCAGAGACTGTTGTGGGCAGGACATTAAATGAAGCAGTGAGTCGAAAGCAAACGGCACAGAGAGAAGAGACGGCAGTGGAGGCACAGTAGCGCACCTTGTAATTACTATATATCGGTGATGGTCAAAATTAAGCACCGATACCGATGACTTGCAGAAATACTAATAATGGCCCCGTGATAATCGGCCCAGTCGATAATCGGTCGACTCTTAGTCTGAATAGTGTAAATATGCTTATTCATTACATCTGGAATATTTTTTCTAATGGAAATGGACATCTTTTTGATTTTAAAATACTTGAAAACACACAGACGTAGTGGCAGACTGGATGGGGTGGAGTCATGTGACAGCACACATGGTAATATGATTTTAAAGAGACAGGGCATGAAAACACAGTCGGAAAGTAACAATTTTTGTAAAAAAATAAATAAATAAAATTGCAGCGCAAAAACCCAAATTTGCCCTGTTTCTCTCTGGAAGCTTGAAGTAGGACTATGTGTAATCCAGCTGCGTCGATTCGTCCGAGAATGATCTACTTACTTTAACAACAACGACAACAACAACAAGGAGTCGGGCTTTTGCCCTGTGTGAAACAGTTGCTTCCCTCCGGCAGTCGTCCAGCCCAGATCTTTCTCTCAATGGGTCGTGATAAAACTGTTTATCCACTGTGCTTGATTTGTCTCGCTGTGAACACAAAGCCTCCTTTTAGCCGCTCCCCTGTCACATGCTTTAATTTAGGCTGAGCGGAGATGCGTCTGTCTGCCTCAGCCGGCCCCTTCTCCCCGAGCGGGGCGTTTCTCCGGGGGCCCGGTGAACTGAGGCCCCTGCCGTCACTCGCTATCATGTGAGCTTCTGCTCGTCACATTCCTGCCCGCCGCGGCCAAGTCAGCACAATGGCGGCCGTTCAGGCGAGATTAGGGCGTAAACCCGCCGCCTTTTACGCCCGCGGCACCCTCAACCGGTGACCGCCCATTGAAAGGGGGCCGGAGTGACACAGAGCTTCGGATAAACCTTCCAACCAGAAAAGGGACGTGCAGGTCCACAGCCTCGCCCTGTACAAACGCTCGGGTTGTTTTACGAATATGGAAACAATGAGAAAGTCACCACTAACGACTATTTTTCTACCAATCGAATGTTAGGGAACAGAACGTTATGGTTAGGATTAGAACATGCTATAAAATTTGGGGAAAAGTGCTCTTCAGCAGGTGTAGATTCTCTTCAAATCTGTTCTTACACGAGAACAAATCCTAAATAAGAAAACGCTAAAGAACGACAGTCACACTACTTGTTCTCTAGATGGGACAATGGAAAGCTGCTACTCATTATTTTTCTCTGGCATTAATTTCTTTTCATCTGATAATACTAAATCTGGAGATTATTCTTCTTGTATAGACATCAGTGAGACTCCTTCACCAATATTAGCTTTTTCTCAAGAAAGGACATTAAAATAGTAAAATACTACACACATATACATATATATACATATACATGAAACATCATAGCACATTTTCTGTAAATTTAGTGGAACTTTAAGGCCGTAGTATTCTCTGTGCCTACATCCACTTGACCACTGCAAACCCTCATCCAAACCATCGAAAAACATTGCCGTAAACAGCGTGCTTTGCGACAAAGCAAAATAAAACGGGCGTGAAACAGAATTTTTAAAAGTGTGCTCCTCAGCAGGTGTAGACTCTCCTCTTACCTAGGAGCAAATCTTAAATAAGCAAACATTAGTGAATGTCATTAATTGTTCTATAGATATGGAAATAATGCCATGACTGTTCTATTGCTGTATCTATTGACTCTTTTATTGAATAATTCTAAACCCCAACATTACATTTCCTGTAGAGATACCAATAGACTTATTTAGCAGTATTTTAATAAAATATGGTCCATGTCAGAATCACACTACTATTTCTCTAGGACACAATGGGACGCTGCCACTATTTTTCTCTATCAACCTATCTGTAACTAAATCTAGAGCTTCATTTTCTTGTAGAGACATCGGAGGGTCTCCTGGGTCTTTAATACTTTTAACCCGAACCTCTTTAGCAACTGAGTCCGACTCTGCTGAGAGTCAACATGACGATTAAAAAAAAAGCTGCGTTGAGCAAAAAAAGAAGTCAATTTCATTTATTCAGGTATAGAACTAGTATTTGCTACTATTATTTGAATCAAAATGTTCAACCCATTAATAGACAATGAATCGATTCAAAATGCTGATATTGAGGCAGATTCAGCTTCACCATCATTGACAAAAGAGCTGCTTGCGCCGATGTGTGGTTGAGTAAAATTTCCCTGGAGGGGCGGAGTTTGATAACCCGAAAGAACTAGAGCGAGGAAGCAGGCCTTGAGTGTTTGTGGATCATATGATAAATCAAGAGATCACACAAGAGATCATGGACATTCCAAAGTTGGCATAGCCACAAAACTGGGTGAAAAGAGTACACAAACGTTTTGGTGGGGAGGGTTTTTCTTACCTCTTCTGATTCGGGTTTGGCAGATTGTTTGACGGACCCTTTGGATACGACTGTCTAAAAAACAGAGATAAAATCAAAAGTTAAAAAACCGTGCATGGTTTTCAGAACAAAGGCATGCTATTGGGGTTAATAGGTTATAGGAGTGTGATTGTGTGTGTGTGTGTGTGTGTGCCCTGCGTTGTGCTGGCGTCTGCCGAGGGTTGGTCCCCGCCTTGCGCCCATAATTCCTGGGTTAGGCTCTTGTCCCTGCGACTCCGATAGGGATTAAGTGGTTCGGATAATGCATGCAGTTCATTCTACATCCCGTGGAGGGCGATGTGGTGCAGCATAATGACTGTAGGCATAGAGGCTGTAGCTCTTTTACTCAGAGAATGTTTCTCTTGTGTCACCCGTAGTTTGGGTGATTTTTTTATGAGAACAAAATAGCACAAAAACTGGGCTCAAAAGTGTGTTGAAACAAGCGTTACTGAAATATGTAATGAGTATATTCATTCATTCATTCATTAAACCCAAACCCTTACTCCCAACTGGGGTGGAGGGGGATCCAGAGACTAACCCGGGAACTTACGGGCACAAGGCGGCGACCAACCCTGGGCAGGCGTCATCACACCGCAGGGCACACACACTCACACAATCACACTCCCATTCAAACCTAACAGGGCCACTTTAGAGTCGCCAGTTAAGCTACAGTGTATGCTTTTGGACTGTGGGAGGAAACCCACGCGAACACGGGGAGAGCATGCAAACTCCACAAAGAAGGGCCCCACGGCCGTCCCCAGGGATCGAACCCAGGACCCTCTTGCTGGGAGGCGACAGCGCTAACCACTGCGCCACCGAGCCGCTCCGTAACGAGCATAATATTACTGAAAATGTATTAGTATTGCCTTACATTACTGTTACAGCAAAAAGGAATACTTTACTGTAATTGTGGTACTCCCAGCACTGTTACACAACACAAGGATTAACTAAAGATTTCTAGAAGGTAAACTGGAGATTAATTAAAGCCAAAAGTTTGCAACTTAAAATCTAAAGACGTAAAAACATGATTTATACAAAACTATGGGGTGAAGGTGGGCTAGCATGGGATGGGATGGTCTAGACTCAAATCCAGGTCTATCTTACCTCTAGACACTACCACCACTAAGCCCCCGAGCAAAAGTCTAGGCCCCAAATTGCTCCAGGAAGACCTTTGCATTGACCTGTAAATGTTCGTCGTTCATTACCTCTTTTTCCGAATCGGAAATCAACGTCACAAAGTTGTCGGGGAACACTCCAGTTTTTCCATTCAACTCCCCTCTCCACCAGCCATGCTCTCCCGTGTCCTGCAAACATGACAAACGTTAGTGGACGGAGTGGGGCGTTAAGAATTCCACGGCAGACCATTTCTGGCCCCCTACATAAGGGAACCTTCCAAAAGTGTCCACTAGGTGGAGTTAAAACATAATGAATTAGACTCATTTGCAAATACTACTCTCCTCCTACAGATCCACATTAGGTTTTGGAACGCCGCCTGGCACTTGAGATCCGGCGTAGGCCGTAGCCTTCGACGGTTTACGCTGACAGGAAATTTGCTTCACGCTTCTGATCCGTCTGTCACTGTTTATTGTCTAGACGGCTGTCACCTTTCTCTCCGCTCTACGCTGAGCTTAAACAAACACGTCTCAGCAGCGACAGCAATTACATGCATTACAGGGAACAGAAGAACATATAAATAAAGGA
The DNA here is from genome assembly GCA_032718565.1 of Distichodus sexfasciatus. Lineage (NCBI taxonomy): Eukaryota > Metazoa > Chordata > Actinopteri > Characiformes > Distichodontidae > Distichodus > Distichodus sexfasciatus. The sequence continues at coordinate 178,965 of JAVGVS010000328.1, read as the reverse complement.
GGGAAATATGATTAAAGGCTCGTTCTGGAGCGTGCAAACCGGTCTTAGACGGTCATGAGAAGATTTTGCAGCGTAGTGGCATCTAAAATGAAGAGAAAAAAAAAAAAAAGACTTGCCTGGAGGTTGATATCTCTAGATTCACAATTCTTTACTTGCCACATGTAAGATTTGTAGTGAAGTAAGTGATTATTTGTCACTGTGAACACACCACAGCACAGCACACAGTGCACCACAACCAAATGTGACCCATCCGTGAAGGCGCAGTGGGCAGCTGACATGGGCAGCACCCGGGGAGCAGTGCTTGGGGACGGTACCTTGCTCATGAGAACCTCGGTGGTATCTTAACCAGTCTGGGATTTGAACCAGCAACCTTCCGATCACAGGGCGAATTCCCTAAGCGTGACGCCATCAACATTTTACAAATATAAATGTAAACCTGGGGCGTGTTTCCCAAAAGCATAGTTGCAATGTTAGGAACTAGCATAGTGTACATTAGCAACTAACACAGCATACAGTACATTAGCAACTAACATCGCGTACGTTAGCAACTAACATCGCGTACGTTAGCAACTAACATCATGCACGTTAGCGACTAACGTAGCGTACAGTATATTAGCAACTAACATCGCGTATGTTAGCAACTGACATAGTGCACATTATAAACTAACATCGTGTATGTTAGCGACTAACATAGTGCACGTTAGCAACTAACATCGCGTACGTTAGCAACTAACATAGTGCATGTTAGCGTCTAACATCGCGTACAATAGCAACTAACATCGTGCACGTTAGCGACTAACGTAGCATACAGTATATTAGCAACTAACATCGCGTATGTTAGCAACTGACATAGCGCACATTATAAACTAACATTGTGTACGTTAGCGACTAACATCGTGTATGTTAGCGACTAACATAGTGCACGTTAGCAACTAACATCGAGTACGTTAGCAAATAACATTGTGCACGTTAGCGACTAACGTAGCGTACAGTATATTAGCAACTAACATTGCGTACGTTAGCAAATAACATAGTGCACGTTAGCAACTAACATCACGTACGTTAGCAACTAACATAATGCACGTTAGCAACTAACATCGCGCACGTTAGCAACTAACATCGCGCACGTTAGCAACTAACATCGCGCACGTTAGCAACTAACATCGCGTACGTTAGCAACTAACATAGTGTACATTAGCAACTAACATAGCGTACGTTAGCAACTAACATAGCATGCGTTAGCAACTAACATCGCATACGTTAGCAACTAACATAGTGTACATTAGCAACTAACATCACGTACGTTAGCAGCTAACATTGCATGCGTTAGCAACTAACAGTGTAACCAAATAGACTTGTCTTTCTATGTCTAGTTTTTATTTTAAAAGTGTTTTTTTTATATTCTATTTATATGTTGCTTATTTTATGTTCCTTATTTGTTCTTTGCACTGTTAAAACTGGAGCTATGTCTCTCTTTATACTTGTACATGATATAGCAAAGATGACAAAGTTTACTTTGACTTAACTTTGACTTCAACAATACATTAGCAACTATGCTTTTGGGAAACGCAGCTTTTGGTTAGTCCCCAAAAAATTAAATTAAAGTGAAATTAAGAAAACAGTAAAGTGATAAAAATTAGAGTTAGATAGAGATGTACAAATTTTACAGCAGGAAGTCATCATACAGTCTGGTTTTCATTATACCTGCTCAATAACGTGGGCAAAATAATTATTAATCCCGGTCTGTAGTGGATTTTTAATGGAGAAAACAAAACTACGGCCTGGACTTTGAGACTTGGGGAATCTGGATGTCACTCCCTTACTTCTTTCTCAAGTCACTGCTTCTGTGAGGTAGCTCATTAAAGCTTAGAGAATAGTTAAGCTACAATGACTGGATGCATTTATTGTTAACTGAAGGAAACGGTTCTAGCTGTGGATATTTTCTATGAAAAATAATCCCGAACATCCAGGTTCGTCAAGCAGTCCAGAAGTTAGTTCGCACCGTCTAAAATCCACTGCAGACCGAGATGAAGAATTGGTTCCTCTGCTTAAAGGTGAAAACCTTTAGGTGACTCACCTTGCTCAGAACCTGAATGATGTCACCTTCCTTAAGGTCCAACTCATCATCGGTTGAAGACACGTAAGCAAAGGTGACCCTGCAGTATTGTTTGGCTGTGGACAATAAGCAGAAACTCGTTACAGTCCCGGAATGTTCATCTCTTAAAACAACACTGTGAAGTCTTTAGGGTAGTGAGCACGGCCTGCATCTTGTCGAGATATATGATGCCCTTCGTTTTCCTACGAAGTGTAAGTAAATAACTCTATCCAAGTCCATTCTTAAAGATTGGGAGTGTTGAAATTCATCACATAATCCACGCATCGTGATGCAGACGTGGACGATTCTGCATGGATGCAGTGCCAGACCATAATCGATTCTACCATAATGACAGTCACTTAGACCTAGATTACGTCTAGATTCTAGAGCTAGATTAGTCATGGAAAATAAGAGCCGAGCCATTTTTCCCTTTCACGTCAAAAACGTTGTAGCGTGACATCTCTGACTGAATGCATCTCAGGTTAGGTTTAAATCGCATGGCTACAAAGTCTATCTTAATTTCACAGCACCACAAAGCCGTGCCCCATGTGTGCCCCATCTGGGTCACTCTAACAGCCTGAGGCAAACTCCAGATGTGATTTCATGTCCGTTCATGAGGAACGATTTCGGTCTAGTCTTCTCCTCCATACAACAGACAACCTTCACTCTCTACTGTGTTAGTGAGAAACGTCATTAAATTCGGCTGAAAATACGGGTCCCAAAGTTACATCCACCCACCTTTTGCTTTGCTCTCTGCATCTTTCTCCACTTTTTGAGGCTCTGACGTGCTGGCATGGGTGGGCTTAGCAGTGGGTGGTAATGATGGGACTGGCTGAAATGGAGCAGAAGCACAGATGGATTTACTGACGAGGCACAAGCTCAGACTTACTCACACAAACACACACATGCTGGATGGACCTAAGCACTATTTGCACTATTTGCATTTCGCCAAAGTAAAGTATGGGAAAGAAGCTATAAACAATCATCAGATTTATTGTTCTTCGATTTATTATGTGATTGCTGAGGTTATTTTTATTTATTTATTATTATTATTATTATTATTATTATTATTACCCCACCCACTTTTTGGCCACGCTACTCCTCCTACAGTTTTTGCGCTAGAAACGCAGTTCCAACTCTAAAACGTAAAGGGCTGTAGCGGTGCATGTTGCTCTCATTCACTTTGTCGATACGCGCCCTCGTTCGTGAGTTTCGTCCATTTTTCCGCCTGTTAAAATGTGTTATTTGCCTCATTATTTCGTTATCCACCCATGTTTAGCGCCGCTACTCCTCCGGCCGTTTTTGCGCTCGAAACGCAGTTTCGACTCATAAAAAACGTGCGAGCTGTGTAGCGGTGTAGTGTGCTTTCATGCACATTTTGCTACATGCATTCGTCTGTGAGTTATGTCCAATCTTACACACTACATGTAAGATTTGTAGCGTAGTGAGTGATTGTCATTGTGAACACACCACGGTACAGCACAGAGTGCACCGCGACGAAATGTGACATCTGCATTTGACCCATCTGCGAAGGAGCAGTGAGCAGCTAGCATGGACAGCGCCCGTGGAGCACCGCTTGGGGACGGTACCTCGGTCATGAGCACCTGAGTGGTACCTTTACGGTTCCGGGATTGGAACAGGCGACCTTCCGATCACGGCGCGAACTCCCTAACCGGTGTACTACCAATTTCTCCCAAATGCCTGGACTTCCTTTTCCGCTTAATCCTTCACTCACTAAGACATGTTGTCAATCACTGCAGTTCTTTTTCTGATTGAGTCTGTAATCTCTTGGCAGATACACTTACAGCTGCTGCTCAACACCCACCTACACACACACACACACACACTTCAGCACGTCGACACTATTAAAAAGCACACACGCCACTGAGCAATACCAAAAACAAGAGATCTGGTCGAAAACACGAACGCCTGGGAATGCCCGAGCGGCGTCAAGAAGTGGGTCACGCTAAAGGAGCTACAAAACACAGGCCCCAAACAATTACTTCTAAAAATAAGCCATTGTCGTCTCAGAAGGAAGGCCTCACAAAGAGACTGGCCGCCTTGTGCCCCGCACCCAGGACTTGAGCAAACACACCGGCAAGCCTTCCTGGTAAAACAGGAACAGCTCTAATGTCGTCGGCATGCTCCAGTGCTTACAGCTATCAATACGAGCGGGGAGACGTGCTCGGGCAACACCTTCATGTAATCGACACACAATAAATTGCTGTGCTTTATCGCTGGAGGAACCAGGTTTGGATTTGACTCCAATAACGTTATTTTTATTGGAGTGACAGCAGAAGCTGTTAGGCACAAAACGACTGTTGAGGGAAAGCAGTTCCATGAGCCTGAGAAGATGGCGTCCAGGGCAGTGAGGTGTTTTCCAGATCAACACACGGCCGAGTCACGCTGTTAAGATACGTATCAAGTGTCGCTGGTATGAGGAACCTTGTCGAAAATAAGTTTATCGTTTGAAAACAAGACTACCACCATACGAGTTAATAGTAGGGACGCACGATACGGGAATTATCTGCCGATGCCGAAAGCCGAAATTTTCCATGCTTGCTGTATATCTGCCGATGCCGATAAACGAGGAGGGCAGAGTTGAGCGCGCGAGGACTAGATATTTTGCTTGCCGAAGTTCCACCGCACGCTCAGAATTGCGGCACGAAAATAACGCCATAGCTCTGACATTTCTAACACAGTGCCGAGTCTAGGGAGCGGGAAAGCAGAGTCGAGCGAGGGCGGAGCGTTTCCAGCGTAGGGCACAACATTTTAAGAAAAAGTCACTATGTGGTGCACCAAGTCAAATAGGGCGCGTGTGACTCTCCATGCGCACTACCTAGTGTGTAGAGAGCCATTAAGCTACAACCCTGGCCATTTCCTGAGATGCGTACTACCACGTAAAAAAAACGCATTACCTACCATACTATTAAGCGCGGCAGTACGCGGCTCAGGACACAGCTCGTGTGCGAGCTCACATCCGCTAAGTCAGGCAAACATGCAATTCCGTGATGAGAGATTATGCTCGCAAACGTTCCACTGTGTGCTCAGAATTTTGGCACAAAATAATGTTATACCTTTTAAGACAGAAGGAGCGGGCCGTGAAAAATCCCACACGCCTGGCACAAGCGCTACCCTTCCGACGTACAATAAAATTCATCAAAGCTCAAGCTGCAAACATCGGGCAAACCTAAGCATCGCTCCAATGCCGATGACATGAAGAAGCAATAATCGTCGGATGCATGATTAATAGTTTTCAAAAAACACAGCGGCACCTTTAAAGCCAGAAGCAGTTGATAGACCGTAACGCCCGCAAGCAGCGCTCCCCAAAAAGCTGCCCGCTGCTCCTTCGCGGACAGGTTAAACGCAGAGGTCAGATTTCGTTGTGGTGCACTGTGTGATGTGGTGTGACAAATAATTATTCACTCACTTAAAAGAGCACACCGGAGTAGCACTGCAGGTGGAAATTTCGAAAACGCAAGCAAGATGTTGGAGGAGATTCCTTAAAGTATCCAATCGAATTACACGCCGCACCTGGGAATTATACGCAGATGCAAATGAAAACTCAATGGTGATGTCAAACCAGTCTTCCTTTTCTTTCCTACCGAAAATGATGTGCGACTGTAACAGAATCGGATTTAAAAGGATCAGCTCACTTGTGCTGTAGACACGGTTTGAACTGCGGGTCCTAAGGCCTCGTTCACACGGACGTCTGAACCAGGCGTTTTACTGGCGTTCGTGGCGCCAGGTGAGCGCCGACTGAACGCCGACCGTTTTTTCCGCTCATTGGAGCAAATCGCAGCGTCCACACGGGCGTTCAGCACCGGCGTTCGGCCGGCTGCGCGTTCGGGTGGCGTCAAATAAACGCTGCATGCAGCGTTTTCTTGGCGTCAAAATCCCGACGAACGCGAGGAAAACGACGCTATTGTCAACGCCAGCGAAACGCCAAGCGAACGCAGCTTCAAAACGCCGCAAAAACGTGTATGGCGTTCAGAGGGCGTTCATTTCCAACGTCCGTGTGGACGAGGCCTAACCGTTTCTGGTTCTCAGTCGGATCCAACAGTTCCAAATCCAGTTTTTGTTGTTGTGAATGATCAGACGTAGGTTGGCAAAACCACAATGGAACCATTTTTTGGCTGGTGTAAAAGAGACAAACGCTTTCGCACAAAAGGTTAAGGCAGAGCTGGACGAAAGCGATCCCGAAGGGTCAGAATCCAGCAGGTTTTCCATCGTACATGACTTCAGAGCATTGACACCTGCTCTCAGGTAGATAACCACCAGAAGAGACTCGCCGGGATGGATGGATGGAAAATCTCCTTAAGCCACGTCCATTTGTCTGAATTAGACGTTTGTGGCGAGGTGAGCGCGGACTGAACGCCGACCGTTTCTCTGCTCATTGGAGCGAATCCGAGCGTCCACACGGGCGTTCGTTACCTGCGTCCACTTGGCTGGCGTCAAATAAATGCTGCATGCGACGTTCTCTTGGGTTCCATTTCTGCCGAAATCCCGACGAGCCCGGAGAATAGTCGCTGCGGCGTTTACGTGAAGACAAACGAAGCACACGAGCGGTTCACGCAAACTCACCTTTTCTTTCTTCTCTTCGGATTCCGAAGGTTGGTGCGGTTTGAGTTTCACCGAGCCCTCGCGGAATATGTCTCCGAAACCGACCCCCCTAACCTTTTTAGGCTGTGGGATGACTCCGTTCCCAGGGTGGGGGGATATCGGGCTGGTGAGGTCTTCTTTGGGCTCTGCGGCTGACCAGGAATTAGAGAGAGAAGGCAAATTAAGGCAAATCAGCGGGTATGAAGTATAAAACTGTGATGGTATGATAACCTTAGGCAAAAATATCACGGTATCACGGTATCACGGTATCGCTAATTTCTAATTTAGTCCAAATGATGGTGCTGTAGATAACGCATTACACACTCTACTTTTTAAAGCCAAAGCACAGGTTACTGCTGCTGCTACAGCTACGGATAATATTCAATAATTCTCTATTGTTTGTTTAATATTGATACAAACATACAGTACGTAACTGGAGCGAGAGGACGCAAGCGAGTGTCGGCCCGTTTGACGCGTTCATACTTAACACACGGCGATAAACATTTATTACGGAGTAAAAGTCACCATTCATCGCGGAGTAAAAGCCTTTTTCCCGCGTCCACGCAACTTAACGCTAAAAACGCCAGCTCGCGCTCGCGTGAAACACCGTAGACTTTATTGACTGAACGGCACAAATACGGCGATTGTTGAGGAAAACTCCGCGAACGGCAGACATGCTGGGGTGCGTTTTCCCAAAAGCACAGTCGCTAACGTATTGCTAACGACATTAGCAACACTGTGTTAGTTGCTTACGTAGTTAGCGTAGTTAACAACTATGCTTTCGAGAAAACGCGCCCCTGAGCGGCTAATTTCGTTTTAAAACCTGTCCGGCTGCGTGCGCATACTACGAAGACGAACTTTTCAGCAAAGCACAGGCAGCCGATTCTTTATGTGACTGTGTGAGAATTCAGTTCGCAGCTCATAATAAATGTTACGGGCAATGATGGGTTATAAAAACCAAGCGTGGTACCAAACCTATTGATGCTTCGCAGTGATGTCACAAACCTTTAGCCGCCATACTGAGTACCGGGCACATTGGCTACGTTCACACTTGCCAGCCACATCGTTCAATTCCGACTGTTTGCTCAGATCGGATTTGTCTGTCTTGACGGTTCACATTCGTAACTACAAGTGACCTGTATCTGACTGTAATGTGAATGCATCGGTCCTCCGAAACGTCAAGCATGCGCACATTGATACGTTTTTACACGGGTAAACCGCGTCACCAACAACAAAAAACGTCATATCTGTGGGACGACTCATGGCATTAAAAATGGAGGCGTTAGTAGCTCACGCATCACGTATCGCACTTTGCTCTGGAGGACGACAAACAGTGAATCAGCTGTACATGAGCAGGTCGAAAAGGAGAACAAAAAGTCAGGCGGCAAGCTTTTTCTGTTATCGCAGCTCTCCTCCATTTTTACCTTCCCGTGCTGCCGGTGCAGGCTGATGATGTCAGTGCATGCGTATAAGCAAAAAGCCACATGAATTCCGATCTGAGCGTTCACATTCAGGTCGCATGGCCGCGAATCGGATACGTATGAGATTTAGTACCACATATGAAAGTGACACAAATCCGATTTGAAAAGATCAGATTTGCGTGTCCACACAGCCCTGAAAAGATCAGATCTGTGTCACATTAAGGCAAAAAATCCGATTTGAGTCACTTCAGCATGGCAGTGTGAACGTAGCCATTGAGTACTGCGCTTGTTTCCAAAGAAAATGAGTATTGAATCCGCTCCAGACTGACAGCTAGTTACCAAGCTAACGTTACCAGTAAAGCATTCACTTCAGTTATTGTTGTTACAGATATTTTTCATTTTGATGCCCGAGAACGTAAGAGCTACAACGAAAAGATCGCTATTATTGGATGCGATCCGTACGGAGTCTCTCCAGACGTTTTCCAGGGCGTGTAAATCTACGCTTCACACCACGCGGGGGAGACCTTCACGGTGGCTTTATCAAACCGTGGTTTACCCGTACAGCTGTAACCGGCCCATGCCTAGTATGAAGACAATACAGATCATTCACAATGTATCAACAGAGCCACGTTCTCCTTGTGCATGGAATTTAAGTCTATTTGTTAGCTTTGCCTATTAAACATTAAGGGTCTGATTTAACATCAACCGCCAGAAATAAACACTGCGATAAAAGGAGGGGCCTCGAGTACTGTGTGCGCTCCAAAGTCTAAGACGAGCAATTTACTTTGAACGCGCACCCCGACAACAACAAAGGCCTCGACTGTGCATGATCCTGTTACGACATGCCCTAATCGAGGAGAAGGCATCAGCACACGGCTTCGTAAGCAGTACCTGGCTCGTCGGACGCCTCGTTGCTCTCTGCTTCCTCGCTCATCTCGATCTCTTTGACGAAGTTGGACGGAAAGAGGCCAGACTTCCCGTTCATGGTTCCGTTCCACCAGCCTTCCTCCACCTAGCAAAACCACACACTCAGCGTTATCCATTATGCCCCTGCACAAGAAGCCATTAAAGGGCCACTCTCTGGGCCGATATGAGGCTACTGAGATGGAATAATGACGGAGGAAAGAACGTAGGGTCTAAACAGCATTAATGCTGACGAATGATGTGTTAACCGTTCACCATGAAGTTTTTAATGGTTGGCAAACGCTCTAAGCAAAAGTTGCACCGTTCTTTAGCGTAACAACTTGCAAAAGGGGAATAAGGATCTTGAGCAGGAGCCAATTTAAGGGGTTCTGCAATCTGAAAACTCTTCTTTGTGGGTTTATACTGGCAGATGCACGCAAGTAAACACGCAGAGTCGCAAACAAAGGTTAGCAATTCTTTTTGCTTCTAAAAAACGAAAAGCCCCCTCAAATTTCCGCTGACTACCTCTCGAAAATTCCCATCGGGGCCAAATCAGCGTCGTGCAAAACACGTCGAGCGCGGAACTGACTTGAAACATGAAGAGCAAAATGGTCGGCGCCTCCGCGGCTCCTTACCTCTTCGGTGATGTCGATGATGTCTCCCACCTTCAGCTCCAGCTCGTCCTCATTCTGGGGGACGTACTCGAACAAAACTTTGCACTGCCGCTTTTTTGGTTCTGCAAAAGACACGTGGAGATCTTGGTTAAAATAAAAAAAAGCAAGGAGGTTGCGCAAGGACGGATTCTCCCTGGACTACCTGTGGGGCTTAAGGAGCTGGATCTGAAAGGTGCAGGAAATAGGAGTTTAAACACACACACACACCACGCCCTGTCAGGGCACATTTTTCAGGTGATACACGCTCCTTGGAACACACACACACACACTAAAATGCCTCATTGACGTTGTAGACAAAATCTCCTAGCCTGTGCTAGACAAGACACCATTCGCCCTTGACCGTTAAGCGAAGCAAATAAATGTTAAAACCAAAAATCCACTTCTAAACTCTCAAAAGTGCGTGATTTGGAATCTCAATTTGTGTGGTTTTTATATCTACAGAGTTTTGGCTCAAGTTGAGCACAAAAGGAGGAAAATCTGTCCCAAAAACAAAGCCAGAAGACACTATAAAATCAGACGTAAGAACCTCCACTAGACAACAACACTGGCTCTTATACAAGAAGCTTGCTCCCAAATATAGAACCAGCCAAGTATTTTGAGGAATTGAAAGCAAAGACTCTTATTAGCAACGCAGAAAGCTGGTGCTGCCCACTGCTGGTCTGACTTGAGTAACAGTAAAGGCCTAAGGGCAAGACGGGAGGTACGAGTCATCTTGCGTAATGACTCAAAGTCGTCCAGCTCCCCGGTGATGCATTAACACAATAAAACAGCTGGGAGTGACGACGTTCCACAAATCTGAGGAGTCGTGTTTACATGACGGCCATGAATCAGCACAAGGACGTCTATCATCTGCTCACAGAGCCCAATTTACAGCTCGATTTACCTACTTTTACAATATTTATTACAATCTCATACAGACAGTGACGTCCATGTCCTAATTACAGGCAGCAATTTGCGGTTAAAGGGCTTCCGACCCTATGTGGTGTACCAAGTCAAATAGAGCGCGTGTGACGCTCCATGTGCACTATCCCTAGTGCGTGAGAGCTGTTAAGCTACAGCCCCGGCTATTTCCTGAGATGCATACTACCACACAGAAAAAGTATGAGAAGAGCGCCTCACCTACCATGCTATTAAGTGTGGCAGTACACAGCTCGGGACACAGCCCATGTGTGAGCTCTCACATTGGCTAATGACAAACACACAATTTAATGACTCTGCAGCAAAAATAACCAGTAAACTTATACTTAAATGTTCAGAATTGAGTTATATTTTCATGAAAGGGGCATAAATCAAGCTTCCGCTTGATGCCTATATGGAATGAATCGAGACGACATATGACTGAGATATACGACATTCAAAAGTCGGGTTTCTCCTGGCATCAATTGAGAAATCTGCCTTTAAGGTTGACTATCGCCGTAGCACTCACAGGCGCTTAGTGTAGAATTACAGCGATTAAGTGTTTGTATTTACGGTAGCCTACGCTGCATTCACAGCCACACGGATAGTCTACCTGCGTTAGGTTAACTGAACTCGGGAGACCGAGATGGATTCCGGAGAAATATCTTCACGCTAGTCAACCAGTGGATTTAGCGTAAATATTGAAATGAAAGCGGTCAAAACAGAAACTTTTAACATTCTGCTGGAATTGAATTCCTCTCCACCTCTCAAAAGAAAGTCACGTTTTAGGATGGAAAGAAGATGCGTTTTCAACCAGATTTATTCACAACAATTACAGTATAGACCTTCACTGTTTTAAACACTAAAAACAAAAATCTAAATTTTACCCCACATAACATAAAAAGCCTTTCGTTTTCTCCAGAAGCCTCCGTTCGACCAAGCGACTGGTTTTGCCGTGGAGGGTCACATTTATCAATACAAAATGATAACACTGAATGGACATCATGCATCTTTTCACGTCACTTCAAAGTCAAAGTAAACTTTTGTCATCTCAGCTACATTCAAGTTTACAGAGAGATGAGAGGATGTGGCTGCAGGTTTTACAGTCTACGAAGAACAAAAAATTAGGCACATTTTATATTTTATAGTAACATACGGTATATGAAATGATTATAAAATATAACTAAACTGGAGAATAAAGACTGTGCCATTTAATTGCACAGCATTCAAACAACAATTATCGTCCTGGATCTGTCTTTCTGCACTGAACGTGCAGCTGAATATTCTAAACAGAGAATCTATTAAATCATAGGTTTGCAACAGTTGGTCCGTGGACCACAACGCAATGCAGTTTCACTACTGAAATCTTTTTATCACCCCCACCCCTACACTCGCGGACACCCAACGGGCCGCAGACAGTGGTCCCTGGAACAGAACCAGTTGAAAACCCCTGTATTAAATAATAACAGCATCTTAATAAGGTCTAAGATGACTACGTGAGGAGTTCAAAAATATGTGCAAATATCGTAACAGCAATCTAGTAAAGACTACTGTAATTACAATCATGGAGACCACAATCATGCTTTATTATTGTTAAATGTGTATGTAAGATCAGCAGGGGCTTTAACAGGAGTATACTGTAGAGCCAATCTGTAAAAATGAGCAAAAATAAGTGATCCTGAGACACTTTCACTTATTGAACAGGATTTATATTATATAAATTCTATTTATCTTAAAAGAGAAGATTGTTTTGCATTTGAACGATTTAGTTGAGCTCAGGAATAAAGCTGATATGAATGAAAGCACACGACGTCGCCTCATTGAAATGAATCGAAATCGTTCCGTAGAACACCTCGTAATAGACAGACACTGAATCGCTGTCCACTGAATCGTTAAAATATCGTATCGTAACAAAACTTGTGATTTACACCCCCTGTAAGTACTCTTGTTGACTAGCAGCTGTTGATTTAACGCCAGGCTCTCTTGGTGGACCAGCAAGCACCACCTACATTGCTCTGGATAACAGCCAAATGCCGTAAATGACCAGTGCTACATGAAGGCTGAGACTCACTCTTTTTAGAAGCGCGGGGCTGGAGGCCCAGTCCTCCCGTGGGGATGCCGTAGGTGCTGATCCTCTACTAGACTGTTGCGATTCTGGCAATGGCGCTGCTGGCGTCTCAGCTCCTTCACCTCTTTAGCCTCCTTCACATCTTTCGGCTCCTTCGCCTCCTTTGCGTCCTCTTTTGGTTCTTTTCGCAACTCCTGAATTCCAAGAGAAGGACCAAGTGATGGTGAGGAAAAGATGAATTAAAAAAGGCCTAATTAATAAATCGGCTCGTTATAATGGGATTGCAGCTCAGCTAGAAAAATATGAAAAGATTCTAATTTAACAGGTATCAGAATACAGTATTTCAAGTTATCAAACGAAACTTTAGGGTCTAACGTTAGGAAAAAAATCATCAGTTTCAGTTCTTTGGACATCCATTTGGATCTGCGCTGCCTCTACACACACTGTACAGTAAGTTTGATTTAAAAAAAAAAAAAAAAAAGGTCAATTGCGTTAGTATTACTTTAGGAATGTCAGAAATCGCGTGCTTAAATGAGCCGTTTAGATTCCTCATCTACTTCTACGTCACATTAGGGTACATTTGAACGACTCCACCCTCCTATCTGACAACCTCCGCCCACCAGGTAGAACTGCCAGCGCTTCCGGATCCAAAATTGTTTCTAGCAAGCGCTAACGTAGGAATCAATGAAGAAGTCCAGCGGCGGAGTGTTGTGTTGAACGTGTATGTCTGTATGGATGGTCTGCTGGCAGCAGACATGTCGATTATTTTCACATGAGGTAAACACTCGCCGTGCTGTCTACGCCCCAGTTCCGGAGTGAGGGACGTGCGTGGGCAGCATTTAGGAATACTAACGAGACACAGCCTGTTCTAAAAGGCACTAAGGGTGCTTTCACATCTTAGTACGCTTGCTCTGGTCCGAATCGGTTGATAATTCTGTAAACTTGTAGCATTTTCTCGCCTTGGATTTACGGTTTGTTTCTGGGAAAAGAAATCCAAGCGTGCAAAATGTGCCACTTTAAATCCGCGAGCGTCCTCTCCGCTTATTGGTCAGATGTGTTTGCCGCGTGAACAAAAACGTAAATACGGGAAGAAGTGTTGACTGTTTCAAGATGGAGAACCTACGTGGACTGGTTGTCGCCCTGGTGATTACATCTCGTGCGTTCACCACTTCAGATGAATTTGAAAATCAAGCGGTTACGGCTGGAAAACAGCGTATTAACGCTTTTCACCTTCGCGGTAGCGTACTCCTAAAATACAGGAATGACGCTTACATTAATAAGGAGGAAAGAGTGATATGCTCATCATGCCAAATTTTTTGAAGATCCAACAGAGTGCATTATTACTGTATCCGTGATTACGCAGCCTTTGATACCTGTTTTGGTTGATGTCTTTCTCACCAGGAGGATACTTCAGAGTTAAGCTAACTGATTGATTGAACCACTGGGGTCTCGGTCGCGGATATTTTAGTCCGCACCCAGTCACGATTCGTGTTCACACCAGACCATGAACCGCACCAAGAGAATCTGAACTCGAGTTGGACTGAGGCGGACTAAAGCCTGTAGGTGTGAAAGCACCCTTAAATACAGCAGTAAAAAGCAGGTGAAAATGCCATAATCTGCCTAACCTATTTTACAGGTACTTTCAGCAGATGACTTCAGAGATATGTTAGAAATTGGAGCTCATAGATCTATTTTAACTAAAAAGTCAAAAATTATAATATGGGACCTTTAAAAACCCTTTAAGAACTTCAAAAAGCTTTTACAACTTTTCTGGCCTTCGGTATCAACATAAAACTAATGTCAAATTCCACAATTACTGGCTGGTAAGTCTGAGAAAATGACATCTTCACTTTTTGCAACAAAAAGGTCCAATTTTTGCAGCACTTTTGTCTGAGTAACAGTATGGAGAACAAAATGCACTCTTGGAAAATGCTTGCGAATAGAGCTGCTTTCAACCCTAATTACAATTCTTCTTCTTCTTCTTTCGGCTTTTCCCCTCAGGGGTCACCACAGCGAATCATCTGCCTCCATTTAGTCCTATCCTCTGCATCCTCTACCCTCACACCAACTAACTTCATGTCCTCTTTCACCACATCCATAAATCTCCTTTTTGGTCTTCCTCTCAGCCTCCTGCCTGGTGGCTCCAGCCTCAGCATCCTTCTACCTATGTACTCATTGTCTCTCCTCTGGACGTGTCCAAACCATCTCAGTCTGGCCTCTCGGCAGTCTCAAACTTATCCTAACAGGCACAGCCCTCTGACCAAAGACTCATTCCCTGATCCCTCCATCCTAAATCCTCCCGAAGAACCTCAACATCTTGAGCTCCTGCAACCTCAGTTCTGCCTCCTGTCTTTTCCTCCCATTGGCACTGTCTCAAACCATACTTCATTAAGCCAAGGATATATTTAAAAATGAAACTCTGTGACAGTGCTAACCTCGTCATGTGAAAAAATTCTGATTTAATTGAAGAAAGTCAAAAGAAAGGAGAGAAAACGTCTTACGTTCTTCATCCTTAAGCCTTGCTGATGTATGAAAAGCTCAAAGTGCACATGCTCAAATATTGTGTTTCAAGTAAAGGACTTTTAATCCCTTTTCCCTTGACTTGATGTTCTTTTTCTTGAGACACTCCCACTCAGGCATACTGTACATCTTGATAACAGCATTGTGGGAGGAAGTGGAATCTTAGCGCTCAAAAACAGGTGTATAGTACACCCACTCATGCACTAGAAAAACTGAAATTCACACAGAGAAACATCTCCTTCTTTCACAAGCATGAAGTGCTGCTCGTCTTCAGCAGACTCTTTTCAGTCCTGGCTCCTCAATGGTGCAACAAACTTCCTCTTGCTATCAAAACTGCCAAGACCCTTCACCGTCTTTAAGACCCACCTCTTCAAGGATCGCTTTGGGGACTAACTGCCCCTTACACTTACCATCTGTTACTTATTTTATAGTAATGGGTCAGTTGATAGTGTAACGGTTAGGAAGTTGATTGGAGAGTGAAGAGTCCTGGACCGGTAAATGTACCGTCACAAGAACTTCTCCACAGGTGCAAAGACCTTGAAACCGAGACTGAACAAGACCAAGACTAGGTGTGTAAAATTCCGAGACAAAGACCAAGACTCTAGTCTTCTCGCTCCGGAAAGAGGCGAATCGAGAACAAAGACCAAGGCTGAGGCGAGACAGAGATAGAAGAGAGACGAGACAGGGGCGAACAAGACCCGAGACCAGGGCGGAGGGAGGCAGATCGAGACGAGACCAGAGTGAGGCAGACCAGAATGGAGACGAGACCAGGGGCGGGCCGAGACCCGAGACAGAGCAGAGGAAGCGAATCAAGACCCGAGACCAGGACAGAAGTGAGACAGAATGGAACCGAGACCAGAGACAGAGCGAGACCGAGACCAAGAGCAGAGGGAATGGAGACCCAGAGACCAGGGCGGAGCGAGACCGAGACCAGAGCAGAGGAGAACGAAACGAAAACCGAGACCAGGGCGGGGCGAGACAGAATGGAGACCGAGACAAGGGCAGAGAAGCGAGACCGAGACAGAGCAGAGGAGGAAACGAATCGGAGGCAAATCCATACTGAAACTAGGGAGTGAGACTGAATCGAGACCGAGACCAGGGCGGAGCGAGACTGCAGAGACCGAGACCAGGGCGGAGCGAGACTGAATCGAGACCGAGACCAGAGTGAGGCAGACCGAGACCAGGAAGCGTGAGGAGACAGATGAAACACCGAGACCAGAGGCGGAGGCGAGACTGAATAAAACTTGCAGACCAGGCGGGCGAGACTGAATCGAGACCGAGACCAGGGCCGAGCGAGACTGAATCGAGACCGAGACCAGGGCGGAGCGAGACTGAATCGAGACCGAGACCAGACCAATGCAAGTTTACACCACATGACAAATAAGTTGAACATGCAAAGCCAAAGCATATCTATCATGAGTAAATCGCGTCACTGGAAGCCGTTATCCAAACTGATCACATCATATGTTAAACTCAACAAGCAACAGCAGCAGAACACTGAAATGAGCTGCCTTTGGCCTTTCTGGAAGAGAACTACGTTGTCTCGCATGATGGCGTTCAGTCGCGGCGTAACATATAATAATGTAATTAATGCCTTTTCGCCAATTCTTAGTTTTTTGTGCACGGATTTGCCTGCATTGGCCCTTAAAGAGTTTTAATAGTAATATTCTCAGAGCTGTGGTCTCGGCTGGTCTCAAAATAAATCCTCTTTGTCTCGAGTTCATGACAGAAACCCCAGTTCAAATCGTCCGAGACAAGACCGAGACTTTTAAAAAGTGGTCTCGAGACCAGTCTACATGAACTAAATGAGGTATGTACTGTAGATAGATATAAAATGGCAGAAACGTTTACCATTCACCCTTTTAGGACTGGGTAATGAATCAAAAATCGACAAACTCTAATCAACGTGATCCTGTCCATGACGAAAATGTGATAATATTTATTTTTTTAAAATAAACTTTTGAAAAAGGGCTTTCTACTTTCCCCAGTGTGTGTTCATCTACTGACCCCTGATAAACATGCGACCGTGTGTGTTGTTACATAACTTCACACCATCAGTCTATTTACATGTTTTCCTTCCCTTATTTTAAGAGTACAAAAGATTACTCTGAACTCTTTCATTAGAAAATATTGCAGCTCTAATCGTTTACAGCATATTTACAGCACAAAACTTGCTTGAACTATGCAGTGAAAAACAAAACAAACAAACAAACAAAAAAATCCCGTAATCGGGAAAAAGAGGTGATTTTCTCTTCAGCAGGAGTGCTTCACCCACAAAAAGAAGAGGTTTGAAATGTTGTGGGCCAGCTTTTAACCTCCGACTCACGAAGACGACCAGCATCTTTGGCTGAGGGCGCTGAATTTGAAAAACCCTCTGATATGCTGGGTAGTATTACAGGCTGTAACTTGTTTGTAAAGACTCTTACTCTTAAACAAGACCTCGTTTAAGAGTAAAGTGCTTTCAAAATATAGACATAGAAACACTATATCTACGTAATTCAAAATGTCGCCGTAAGTGACCGGAGACCTTCTCACGTCATCTACCCACTCTATTAGTCGCCTCGGGTGTGGTAACATTTTACCGTCAGAGCTACGAACAGTGTCGGTGGTCTCCTCCCACGTAATGTCCATCTTGAAAAGGCCTAGACCTGCGTAGCTGGCCAGGCTAACCCGGACGTTCAACACAGCGGAGCTTTGGCTTAAAACGGGCGGGGCGTAATAAAGTGGACAGTAATATTGATGGTCATTTTGTCATTTTATATAATACAGTAGGTGCTAACGCCTACCAGACCTTTGCTATCACATATCACTCTTAAATCATAAAAAATGTCACAACTGTTTTTTAATTTCTTCTTTTTCTGCATCTTTGGAGTTCTCAAAATAGCTGAAGGAAAGTTAGTAAGTAATGTCAGAAGAGGTCTTGCGGCTACAGGACTGACTCACAGCTACGGTAGAAAGCAGAAGTATCCTATAATTTAATAACAGCTCAGCTTTTGAGTCTAGAATATCCTAGTAAAAAAAAGCAAGTAAGACATATAATACGCGTGCTGCATTCTCGGAATGTGAAACAAACGAGGCGACCAGCCAGGCATTAACAAAAAGAGGTGACTCGAAGCATGTGGCAGGTGGCCTCCGCTTCCTGCTGCACCAGAGTTGAATGGGGAATGCCTTGCCTGGCTACATCCGATGGAAACTTCCTGTCTGCTCAGCTGACCAGAGCGTTTCTTTAATCTCTACTTCCTGTTAAGAATTTTTAAGGCTGGCTTCTCAACCTCATATGTGCCATTATACTGATACATAAGACTACAAGTCTACAGGTTTAAGCAAAACTATTTTTCTTGCAAAATGGACTGTGCTGCTAAAACCGTAATGCACTAACTTCTTGCTAGCGCCTCTAAGAACAAGTTCTGACACGTTTCTGGGCTCTCAAATCTAACTCTTGAATCGTGTGGGCTAGAGCAAAACAAATTCCTGCTTTCTCTGATTCTTTGGCTTAACCCAAACAACTTTATAATCGGAATTACGGACTTCCCATTTTGAGATTTTGAGCTTATTTGTATAATATAGAAAAATGAAATTTAAGTGAACTCCTCCTGGGCTGAGTGGCGCTGATTAGGGCAAGTCAGGTGTCAAATGAACCTGCGGACTTAGCCTGATACCGTGACCACAAGTCACTAGAGCACCGTAACAGCACAGGTCTAAGAGACTGCCGCAAAAAACAGCGTTGTTAAGGAATAAAACTGCGTAAATTTCATAGCGAGTATTTCACGGTAAATTGCGTAAAAATATGGGCAGACTATGTACGCTCATAGAGGCTGAATTGCAATGTACAATATTATAATATATATGGGTATTGGATATAAAATGACATATTATAAGAGGTGTTGAAATTAATCACATAATCGAGGCATTGATGCAGTGGCAGACCTTAATC
Source organism: Distichodus sexfasciatus (assembly GCA_032718565.1). Classification (NCBI taxonomy): domain Eukaryota; kingdom Metazoa; phylum Chordata; class Actinopteri; order Characiformes; family Distichodontidae; genus Distichodus; species Distichodus sexfasciatus. Next base: position 159,851 of record JAVGVS010000328.1, on the reverse strand, counting down.
GATCAGGGGTTTTCAACCTCACGAACCCTGCCCCTAGTGGTCTCCGGCGGCGTTGCAGGAGATCGGTGACACGCAATCAATCCAGTTTCACTTTTTAATATGTACACTGCCCTCCAAAAGTTTGGAAACGCCCCTGCAAAGTGGGGTTTTGGACGGTATTGCCATGAATCCTTTTTAATTTATAATAATGCTGCACTGATAAGGGACAACACAAACTACGAAAACATATTTTATTACAAAAACAGTTTATTAAACAGTTTATACATAGAAAATACGTAAATTTTGGATTCATCAAAATATTCACCATTAGCAGCTATTACTGCTCTGCATAATCTGGGCATCCGAGCTGTCAATGAACCAATCACTTATTTGAAGCTGTTAAGGTGCTGACTTAAAAATCTTTTAAAAGCCTGGGCCAAGTTTAAAACCAGTAACCAGACATCACAGCTGTGCTAAAGGGCATATCTGACTCCCAGCATATACAGTACTGTGCAAAAGTTTTTTGAAACGGAGTGTGAAAAAATGCTGTCAACAAAGAACGCTTTCAAAAATGGAAGTGTTAATCATTTATTTTCATCAATCAACAAAATGCAGTGAACAAAAGAGAAATCTAAATCAAATCAGTATTTGGTGTGACCACCCTTTGCCTTCAGAACAGCATCAATTCTTCTAGGTACACTTGCACACAGCTTTTGAAGGAACTCGGCTGGTAGAGTTGTTCAAACATCTTGGAGAATAACCACAAATCCTATAATCCTATAATCCTACAAAAAATAATATAATGACTATAATCCTACAAAATTCCTGACTTTGTCTTGATGTACCTAAAAATTGATGCTGGTTTGAAGGCAAAAGGTAGTAACACCAAATAGTGATTTGATTTAGATTTTTCTTTTGTTCGCTCACTTTGCATTTTGTAAATTGATAAAAATAAACAATCATTATTTATATTTCACAAAGCATTCTTTGTTTACAGCATTTTTTCACACCTGCCTAAAACCTTTGCACAGTACTGTATCTATTGCCATTATCATGTAATCAAAATAAAAATGATTATTGCTGGTATCCAATGATAATTCTAGTAATAGAAAAAAAACACACTGCTTAGTCTGAGTGGTGGTCCCTGGGACAGAAGCGGCTGAAAACCCTGGATTATATCATAATGACGTAGATTTTCTGGGGATCCAGGGAGACGTTCAGAGATCTGAACATCCCCGTAGTAACTTTGACTGCCCGATCTGTGATCTATGGCCGATCTGCATGCAAGCTGAAGTCATGTAGAAAAATTGACGGGATGCATTGAGATATCGTATCGAATCAAATCAAATCGGTGACCTCTATTATATCGCACAGCCCGAACCTGGTGTATCACAGAAGAGCAAAAACCATCACGTGAAAAAGCGCTTGGGGCCATAAATTCTGTGTAATCTGTATGATGTAATCTCAGCGCCGTTAAAGAGCTTTAATTTTTGTTTAATATAGGTAGCTCGGGGGTTAAATAAAAGCATAAAGACTTCCATTATCACTAACAAACCTGAAAACAAGCTGGCTTCTTTCTCAGTATATCAATTACAAACATAGACAGTAGTCGGTAAATAAAAGTCAAACTTAGTTACTGACTGTACTATTCATTTGGCTTCGTTCACGTCTTCAAGCTTTTCGTAGCTCTTTCTACCACCTCAGCTGGCGGTGATAAAACCCTGTATGTTAAATTCAGTGATCTTATACTGAAAAGAAGCGCGAGAGAGAGAGGACTGTTCACGCCCTCGCACAAAACATACGAAACCAGTCACACATTTAAAAAAATGCAGGGTGTAACTTTGTCAGCGTAAATGAAAGTGTTTACTAGTGTTTGAATAAGCCACAATTTCTTACCTGTTCACTATTCATGACTTTCTTGTGAAAAGTCTACTCCCGAGCCTACAGCCGACGGCCGAATCAAAGCGGCGAACTCTATCCGGGAGCAAGGTTCAGTGTGAAGTGCTCGCGACGGCAATCTTGCAACACGGCATCGGTAATGAGGGCGGTAATTAACTGAATGGCAGGCTACTGGACGACGATTCACAACAACCCATAAAATCTCAGGCAAGGCGTGGTCAACTCTGACAAGCTGTAATAAGCGCGTCACAAAGACGCTGACATTTATGCACAGCTGGAAGCATTGTAACGCAAAGCACGTGGGACCCTGAAACAATTATTTAAAATGAAGCATACCAAATTCAGGCTGTAACTCGTCGATGCCATGTACCCTTACATCATGGTGATATCCGTCTGGATATTTAACATTTAGCAGAACCTAACGGCAAGTGAATTAAAAATGAGTTCTTGTTGTTCCTGTAGACACAGCACAACACACAGTACACCACAACCGTCTCTTGACCTCTGCATTTAGCGCATCCATGAAGCTTTTCCTAGCATTGCCCAATATGCGGTACCTTGCTCATGGTAGCAGTGAGTGGCGTTACCCGACCTGATACTTTGAACGGCGGCCTCCGATGACGGGGTCAACGGTCCCAAGTAAGTAAGAGGTGAAAACAAGACAACAAACGTTTAAACCAACCATCAAAGGACGCACGGTCATATCAGAAACGGTTGATAACTACATTTTTGTTTTTTAACCGACGCTTCGATTTGCCCGATATTTCAACCCGATATTTGTGGCGCGCATTGTTACTGCACTTGATAGAGCTGCAACAAATAATTATTTTATGTCGAATAATCTATCAATTATTTTGTAGATTAATTGAGTGTCGGTTTAAAAAGCAATAATAATGCTGCTTTTGTTATTGGAAGCTTATTGTAGTGTGAGTAGAAGTTAGTCAAAATCGCTTTATGTTGTTGTATTCAATGAAAATGAAAGAAACTTACAAGTTCAAGGTCATTTTGAACCAATTTGTATCGATGATTACTTCGGAGCTTTCTGGAAAACTGCATTTCCCAATCCCCGCGCTGCGAACAGCATGCAATAAAAGGTTCGCCGTTCATACGAAATACTGCGGATATATTAATGGCGTCTAATGTGAAAAACAATGGTAGCATGCTATGAATAAAATAGCTCAATGACTTGATTCTAGAAAAGATTTGCCTCGACCATTTTTGTGTCAATTTTTTCGAATAATAGTTTCAGCTCTGCGCGGAAGAGTGGCGCTAATATGGCATGTCCAAATTGGATTTTTATCGACCAGCCTTCTGTCTTAAAAGGTATGTGTTTGTGCAAAATGTCGTAGATTTAGAGTCGGGCAAAAAACTCAGCAAGCACTTGTAGAAGACCTAAACGGAGAAAATGCTTGTTTTACCAGCTCAACTCTGACTGCGCTTCGTGCTCATGCTGCGCTCTCATTTACCAGATGTCGGCATCATCATCATCTTTGTATGGCACTTTAAAAGCAACCACAGCTGACTGTTACTGTACATTGAAACAAATAGTCGCTTTCATAAAAATCGGCCAAAAGACGATAAGTTAATTAATTACTAGCTAATTTAATTTAAGAAGTCTCACTGGGCCAAAAGCCAAGAAAGGAATAAAAATGGGTTTTAAGGCATTATTTTCCAAAATTGACAGTGAAGGGCCTCTAGCGATGCAAGGGCAAGTTATTCCACAGTTTAGGCGCCACGACAGAAAAACCCTGTCCCTCTGAGCTTCCTCCTGGATCTCGGTACTTCCAGGAGCAGCTGGTCAGCTGACCTAAGAGACCGACAGGGTGTGTAGGGATGAAGAAGCTCAGAGAGGTAAGGCGGGGCAAGATTATGAAGGCATTTAAAAACAAACATAAGAATTTTAAAGTCAACTCTAAAAGACATAGGCAGCCAGTGCAGTGAGGCCAGCACAGGGTTATATGCTCTCTTTACGAGTTCCTGATGGCACACAACCTTGGCATTTTGGACCATCTGCAAGTGTGAGAGCAACGACTGACTAACCCCCACATAAAGTGGTTCAGACGAGAAGTAATAAAAGCATGCATCACTGGTTCAAAGTGCTGCCTAGAAAGAAAAGATTTCACTCTTGCCAGTAAGCAAATGATAAATCATATCGACCGATGATTCCCAGCGTTGTGCATCCTAAATACTTTGATACTGCTCGGTCCGAAAAACCCTTTCTAGAATGTTTGAGGTGAAAAATTTTATTCTTCCCTCAGGAATCCCACACATTTCCAAGACTGAAGACTTTTGCAACTGACGACAACTTCTACATTCTTCTGTGTGACACCAGTGCCTTATGTCTACATAAAGGCTGGGCGTTCACCCCCGTGATCAGAAAGTCTCGTTTTGAATCCCAGACCGGTACAGTTACCACTACGGTACCTTAGGCAAGGTACGGGACTGGTACAAGCACTGCTCCTCAGATCCTCCCCAAGTCAGCTGCCCTGCTGGAGCAAGCGCCCAGAGGTCACATGTGGTTGTGGTGCACTGTGTGCTGTGCTGTGGTGTGTTCACAATAATAAATAATCACTCCTTTCCTTTCACAAGACCTAGTAATAAGGTTATTACTCTTTTACCTTCATAGATTTTAATTATGTATGAAGCAGGTTTTAACCTTCACAAAGTTGTCGGGGAAAAGGCCTCGTCGTCCGTTCAGGTCGCCTTCCCACCCATCTTCCTCGATCCTTCATGCGTTCTTGATTATGTCTCGCCCAGCCGGTCAACTCATCCTCGTGGTGACCGTTACTCGTGCTCACCACCCTCAACTAGGACAAAAAAAGAGGGAAGAACGTAAGACATGGAAAGAAACTGCAGCCTTAAAGTGTATTTTAGGGCTGCAACTAACGATTATTTTGATTAGTCGATTAATCTGCCAATTATTTTTTGTTCGATTAATCGATTGTTAGTCGGATAAAAAGAAAAAAATACTATTGCATTTCCAGCATTTTTGAATAAATCAAACTGTCTGTTTTTTCTATTTAGTTAACATAATATATAAAAACAATATAAAAAATATTTTCTGATTAGTTGAAAATGACGTTTTGTCCATTTTTCACCAATTTGGACTCATTTTGGTCTATAAGGCCTCGTCCACACAGACGTTCGAAATGAACGCCCTCTGAACGCCATACGCGTTTTGCTGCGTTGATTGGTGTTTCACTGGTGTTCGCGTTTGTCGGGATTTTGATGCCAAGAAAACGTTGCATGCAGCGTTTATCTGGCGCCACCGAGCAGCGCGCCAGCGAAACGCCCGGTGCGAGCGCCAGCGTGGGGTAACTTTGATTTGCTCAATAGGCAGAAAAGCGGTGGCGTTCAGTCGCGCTCACCTGGCGCCCTTGAATGCCAGAAAAACGCCCTGGTTCAGGCGTCCGTGTGAAACGAGGCCCTAACTCATTTTTGACACATTTCCAGGAGAGAACTACTGTACATTGTTGTGCAAGATGCCGTTCCACATGAGAGTCCCGTCACAATAACGCGGAGGACACGCGTCGGAATAATCACTGAAAATATCAAGTAAATGGCTGTATTGTGAGAAGAACGCTGGTTGTTTTTGTTATTTATCAGCTAAAAAATGTATCAGTTTAGTCTGTAATAAATGGGGAAGATTTGACGGACTGGACCGCTTTAGTTAATGACTTCCCTGAGAGTGTCGTGCGCGATAACAAACAGCGCATGTGTTTACGTCGAGAAACGTCGTTACCGTGCGTTCTCGCCAATTGCACCCAGTTTTGTGACGCCAAGACACAGCACTGGTTCTACTCTCCTTCTTGTTCTTCTTTTATGGCGGTGGCGTCCAGCTTAATGGTGCTTTACTGCTACTGGAAGCACTGGTTATCTGCCACTTGCATTGAGAACAGCCACTGTACGTAGGGCTGGGCGATATGGCATAAAAATAATATTGCGATATTTTTAAGCTATATCACGATACAAGATATACTGTATATCTCAATACCTTGAAATTTCCTCTAAATCACTGTATAAATGATAAATTTGGCGTATATTGCATAAATTAAACAATATAATAAATTTGCAAAGTTTAACATAGTAAATGCTTTTATTTTAAACCAAAGTATAATACAGCAAACTTATACTTTATATTGGGGACAGACAAGTGGGCAAGGGGAGCCATTGATTGCGTGCTTATTAAACGTGTAAGAGCTAACTATTAAATTAGAATTATAAGGTCGATAAACTACAAATTGCATTTAATCTACCTGCCGCTGTTCCTCTTCCTCCGTCATCTTTGTTTTTTCTGTAAAAACTGTTTTAGTGTGCAGTCAATCAAAAACAAGGAGCCATCAGCCGATAGGAATTGCAGGCAGAAACCGCCAAAACCCCGCCCCTTTCAAACCGCGCGTGTAGAAATCTCACTCGAGCAAAAAAGCCGCTCGTCGGTAATCTACTTTGCGTGTGAGGACATTGAACACATCAAGAGGAAAAAAGACTTTCGAGAGAGGAAGAATACAGTTTGCGCGCAATATTATCACAAGCGCGCACTCGATTCTTAATTTCGTGCTCTCGAGTTTCACATTTGCGCTCGCGACTTTGAAATTTACGCTCGCGGAATTTTTGCGGCAGGCCATTTTGCGCGCTCTAGTTTTGGCGCTGATGTGACGTCGTAGGCGGGGGAGCGAGCAGAGAAGCGAAACACGAAAGAGGGACAAAACGCGCATGCGCTAGAGTTTTCTGGACGGGCGGGGGAGCGAGCTGTCTGCTTTGACGGGGCAGAAAAGCAAAACTGGAAAGTGAAGTACGTGCTGTCTGTTTAACAATAACGTTAGGATTTATACTCGATGGTCACGATATAGTCGTTTACTACATCGCACGTGGAACAAGCCGAGATACCTCGAGTATATTCGATATATCGCCCACCCTTAACTGTACGTATGTGTATAATAACGGAGACCCAACTAATCGACTCCTATTCGCCGACTATTTCAATCGAATTTAATCGAGAAGTTGCTGCAGCCCTAGTGTATTTTAATCACACACACCGTAACACAGATTTCTCCGCCATGAAGCCACACTCGGTCTCAACACGGTAAAGCGCACACGGTGCAGTGCTCAATGCGGGTCACGTCAGGTCGTGGGGAACAGAAGCGCGGACCACAACGCCGTAGGACAGAGCTAAATCAGGCAACGACAGACGTGATCTGGAGGAGAATATGAGTGCTAGAACTTGCAGAGACCAAAGCTAAGAGAGGGAGGATATTTACACAGTGATGCTGGTGATAACGCGTCCAGTCAATACCTGCTGCAAAACAAACATTTAAATGCCTCAAGATAAAAAGGTATGATTCAGGTGAAACAGTGCTGGTTATGTCTAACGGGAGGAATCGATCATCCGACTGGTGTTATGTGATAAATGTCTGATAACATCGGGGAAAAACATCCAAAAGGATTCAAAACGTACGTTGATAGTCTTAATTTCTGTACTGGAAATATGTGCCTCAAAACTGTAGATTTCTACTTAAAACAAAAATAAAGAGGTCTGATTATTTGTGACTCTGCACGGCAAAACCAGTCGCTTGTCACAAATTTTCTAAATTGAGTTATGATGTTTTGGGCATGAAAGGGCATAAATCAAGCTTCAAAACGATGCCCATGTTGAATGAATCGGACGACATATGACTGAGATATCAACATTCAGAGGAGTCGGGTTTCTCCTGTCACGCCAAGTGAGAAATGGAGAAATCTGCCTTTGAAGTTGACTATCGACGTAGCACTCACAGACGCTTGGTGCGGTGGCGGCTACGTTTGTATTTACGCTAGCCTACGCTGCATTCACAGCCACACGGATAGCCTACCTGCGTTAGGTTAACTGAACTTGGGAGACGGAGATGGATTCTGGAGAAATATCTTCACGCTAGTCAACCAGTGGATTTAGCGTAAATATTGAAGTAGAGCGGTCAAAACAGAAACTTTTAACATTCTGCTGGAATTGAATTCCTCACCTCAAGAAAGTCACGTTTTTAGGAGGGAAAGGGTAAATTTATTCACAACAGTACAGTATAGACCTTCCACTGTTTCAAAACACTAAAAACTAAAAATCTAAAATTTTACCCCACGCAACATAAACGCTCGTTTTTCTTGGAAACCTCCGTTGCGACAAGCGACTGGTTTTTCCCCGTAAACAGTGTGTTTTGCAACATCACAAAATAAACACCACAGTATAATATGAAACGATAGACTTTTTTATTTCATAATCCAATATATTTCACCATATTGTACAGCCCCAAGTTGAACTGGTGCATCCCTGAGCAGAGACTTTTCTTTTTTTTTAACCGAAGATGAACTAGACCTGAGAGAAAAGCCGTCATCATTCATCACCATGTTATAGAACGAAAGCAAAGCAGTACTAGCATAACTAGAATTTCCAGCGAAGGTCCAGATCTGGCAGAATTTCTGTTTGTTAGCAGATATTAGTATTATGAAAACTAGGGATGCACAATGTTATCGGAATCGTATCAGAAACGGACGATAATTGCTTTTTTTAAGTCATCGGTAAAAGACCGATATATATATTTGCCGGATATTTTCAGCCAATATTTTATGACGCATTTATTTTAACCGCTTGGGCCGGTCATGTCCAAAGTCTGAGGTGGAATTTTACACGGCCTGCGCCTTCTGTCTTAAAATGTAAATTTTGTGTCACAATTCTGAACATGCAGTGGAACGTTCACTTAGCGAATGTGAGCTTGCGTATGGGCTTTGTCCCAAGCCATGTACTACCGCACTTAATAGTATGGTAGGTAAGACGCTCTTATTATACATTTCTATGTGGCAGTACGCATCTCAGGAAATAGCCGGGGTTGTAGCTTAACGGCTCTCTACGCACTAGGTAGTGCACATGGAGTGTCACACTCGCCCTATTTGACTTGTACACCACATAGGGAGAGAAGTGACTTTTCCTTAAAATGGTGTGCACTACGCTCAAAATGCTCCACCCTCGCTAAACTCACCCTTGCTTTCACACTCACTTGGCTTGGAGCTGTGTTAGAAATGTCCGAAGTATGGTATTATTTTTGTGGCAAAATGTACTTTAGCGAGCAAAATATCTCGTCTTTACGCCCTCAACTCTGCCTTCCTCATTTATCGGCAGATATAAGTGTGGAAAATATCGGATATGGGCATCGGCCAATAATTCCCATATCGTGCATCCATGGTATACGGAAAACAACTTCATATTCACACCAAGGCCCAAACACAGGAATAATCATCGAGCGACGGGACGAACAGCAATACCACCTTTATTGACCTCTGGTGACCAGTTTCAGCAAAAGTCCATTTCCTTGAGTGTTATCGAGCAAAACAAATCCCACACAAGGCCGTGAGAAAGCTCTCGCCGCTCTCTGAGAGGTCTGGCTCGATCGATAGACGGCAGCCGGGGAGAGGAAGGTGGGGGGGAATAAATCAAAAGGCTTCCATTCATTCGACGACTTGGTAGACGTGTGACCCTGTTCTGTCAACTCTGCTGTGTGTTCTGCTGCTGCTGCTGCTGCTGCTGCTGCTGTCAAACCTCCACATTCATACATGCACTTCACACACAGCCTGTGACTGCACACCCAGATACGAAACACCAGACCGGAGCGGCAGAGGGATAGCGAGGGAGAGTGGAAGACTGACAGAAAGAGTGAGTCAGGCTTGCTCAGCTCACGCCTCTCTGCCTCGCCAAAACTACCTGCGGAGGGCCAAAAACAAACAAATCAGTCACGCCGGTGCCTAACTGGGGCCCGGCGTCTAACTTTAGGACAGATTTGAGTCATAAAGGCTTTTTTCGGGATGTGATGTTAGCATTCTTAGGGGAGGGATAAACCAGTTAGCGTGTGAGAGTTCAATCATCAAAGCAGCAACTGCATATTCTGTGGTAGGGATCCACGAAATGGGAATAATTGGCCGATGCCAACAGTCGATATTTTCCACGCTTATATCTGCCGGTGCCGGTAAATGAGGAAGGCAGAGTCCAGCGCGAGCACAGCCAGAGTTGAGCGCGTGAAGACAAGACATTTTGCTCGCCAAAGTTCCTCCGCACGCTCAGAATTTTTGGCACAAAAATAACGCCATAGCTCTGACATTTGTAACACAGAGTCGAGCGAGGGCGGAGCATTTCAAGCGTAATGCACAACATTTTGTACCAAGTCAAATAGGGTGCGTGTGACACTTCATGTGCACTACCTAGTGCATAGAAAGCCGTTAAGCTACAACCCCGGCCATTTCCTGAGACGTATACTGCCACATAAAAAAAGTTTGATAAGCGCTCTCATTACCTACTATACTATTAAGTAAACGGCTTGGGACAAAAAAGACAAGAAGAGAGATTTTCTGTGTGAACGTTCCACTGCACGCTCAGAATTTTGGCACAAAATAACACCGTGCATTTTAAGAAATGTCGTTTAAGATGACGCAATTATCGGTCGATTCTAATATGATTCCGATAATATCGTGCACCCCTACTCTGTAAACACATTACACTACGCAGATCTGCACAGAACCTACTCACGAACAAAGTGCAACAACACGCCTAACCACAAACACGTTTTGTTCAGCGAGTAAACAACAGCGAATGCTCTCTCTCTTTCTGCAGCCGTAACAACACCGGGGAGCTGTGCTCAGCCGAGAGAGAGACGTAAACAAAGGCGTTTTTTTGCTGACGTACTGCGGTCTCCTTGGCACGAGACTGCCTCGAGACGGCGTACTGCAGACTCCGAGCGCCGGATCGGTCGAGAGCTCTGACATAATGAGAGGTTTGGCCCGGGCTCGCGGCGTCCTGGCCAGAAGCGTCCTGCAGTCGGGAATCGCTCCAGAACTCCAGACTGCCTCCAGACGGCCTCCTTAAACGCTCTCTGGGGCCCGCCATAGCCACAGCAGCCATTCAGGGAGGAGTAGGCAGGGGTATCGTTGAGATTTTAACGGTACTACTACTCTTACCGGTACTGCATATCGGTCCGGTACTTAAACGGTATTCTTATTAGTACTTTTTTTTGAAGAAAAAAACAAAAATTAACAACATTTTTAACATTTATTTAACAAATCACTTTTATTATTCAACAAACCCTCGACACCGTAAGCTGACAAATACTCCTCTCGCACGGGAGTTACAATATTACTAAAATCAATATTATAAAATAAAAACACAATTGTTTTTGTTAGTTTTACATCCTTCTAACGACTTCTCAGTCCACAACGAGGTTGTGTGCATTTATTTAAGTATTTTACAATATCACATAAAATACAAAACCGCGTATCTTTCAGGCTGGACTTGTCATATATTTCAATGTCTACTAACGGATATTAAGTTAAGTATCGTGTGATTGTGTATGTTTGCTTTTATTTCTCACAATGTATTAAAATGTCATTTAAAGTTTAAATTTGTGTGCACGCCTTGGCCGATCGGGTATACAAACCACATACATACACTATCAGTCAAAGGTTGGGACACACCTTCCCATTCAATGTTTTATTCATTACTATCGTCACTATTTACATTGTAGATTCTCACTGAAGGCACTATGAATGAACACATACGGAATTATGCAGTAAACAAAAAGTGTGAAATAACCCAGAACATGTTTTATATCTTAGATTCTTGAAAATAACCACCCTTTGCTTTGATCACTGCTTTGAACACTCTTGGCATTCTCTCGATGAGCTTCATGGGGTAGTCGCCTGACATGGTTTTCCAACAGTCTTGAAGGAGTTCCCACAGATGCTGAGCACTTGTTGGCCCTTTTGCCTTCACTCTGCGGTCCATCTCATCCCAAACCATCTCGACTGGGTTTGGTCAGGTGACCGTGGAGGCCAGGCCATCTGGTGCAGCACTCCATCACTCTCCTTCTGGGTCATATAGCCTTTACACAGTACATTCATAGTTTTGATGCCTTTAGTGAGAATCTACAACGTAAATAGTAATGAAAATAAAGAAGAAACATTGAACAGGAAGGTGTGTCCAAACTTGTGACTGGTAGTGTATATACACAAGTGTAAGACGGGATACTGTTTTTTAAAAAGAAAACGGCCAAGAAGTGGAAACAGTCATTCCTGGCATGAGAAAGTCATGCTGAAACAACAGTACGGCCTGAAGCTAAAGCTGCTGGGTCTCGCTGTGAGGCCACTTTGAACCTGCAGCCCACCAGCATTAGCCTCTACGGTCAGGCTTTATCTGGAGCATAAGCTCACTGTGGGACGGGGGCACGGCCTAACTGCAGGTTCCTCAAACACCGAAGAGGGTCACTGGTTTAGTAAAATAACACGCAAGGTAGCAAGTGTCCCCACAAGCCAAGGTATAAAACTAGAGCTGAGAAAAACAGGAAAAATGGGGATGAAAATGAGCCCAGCTGTTAGTATTATCGGACGTTAAGAGTCCGAAAATGAAGCAAAAATAGGGCCACAAGAAAATGGGAATGAGACTGCAATATTTGGGAATTTTTGAGTAGCGCTGTTCCACAAATAGGACAACATTATTTTAGAACTTCAGCTAGCCCCTTAACCCGGAGTGGAGTTTCAGGGTTTGTTTAATTGACTGTTATTGTCCTTTAATATAGACTATCAAATTTGATGTTTTAGGGTGTATTCACACCAAGAAAGCTTTGATCCGGACAAAATAAAACATAATTTTTTTTCTTGGTTTGCTTTCACACTGTAGCCCTAGCAAGTGGACCAGAAAGCATCCAATTTGCATTTGGATTTTTTTTGTCGCTCCAGTTGCGCAAACTTTGACGCTCTTGTTGCTTTTTCCAACAGAAACTTCTGACGATTTTACAGCTATAGTAGCTTTTGGTGTGAACGTAGCGGAAGATATGCACACAACCGCTAAAGAAATAATTAATCGACTTTATGTCATATTTCCAAGTCCGAGCCAGAAAAGCACATGATGAATACACATGGATCGGTTGCATGAACAAACCCCAAACATGCTTCTTCCCTACCTCATAAACAACCATACTGCCATGAGCGCCAAGCAAAATGCCAATCAGTTAACAGGTGTGGTGTTCGGACACGACTGAATAGAACGGCAGAAACAGGTTGATGTGAAATAAGCGCGGACTGTGGATAAGCAAATCGTTCATGCATTCATCATCTCAACTGCTTAATTCTGATCAGGGTCGTGGCGAGGTGCGGACCGGAGCCTATCCCAAGAACTACTCGCGGGGACCAACTGTGGGTGGGCGGGCGCCAAAACACTCGCACTAACTTTCGACCTCAATGCATTGTTGTTAAAGTGGCTAAATTCAAATGGGTAGATATTAAAAACAATTAGCAATGATCAAAATACAACACTTTGTGGCGGCAAAGGTCTTGGGTTCGAACCCCGGGGACGGCCGTAGGGCCTTTCTGTGTGGAGTTTGCATGCTCCCCCCGTGTTTGCGTGGGTTTTCTCTGGGTGCTCCGCTTTCCTCCCACAGTCCAATGGCATGCACTATAGGTTATTTGGTGACTCTTAAATTGGCCCCGTACGATGTGAATGTGTGTGCGACTGTGTGAGTCCTGCGCCGTGTTGGCGTTTGCCCAGGGTCGTTCCCCGCCTTGTGCCCGTTAGTTCCCAGGGTAGGCTGCCGCCCCCCGTGACCCCAGTTAGGATTAAGCGGTTCAGATAATGAATGAATGAATGAACAACACTTTGTCATGATAACGTTCTTATCTCTGTCAAAGAGCCATGCTCTAGACACTTTTGGCCTGGGTGGATCTACTCAATATACAGTATCTTAAAACCACATACTGTTTAAGTCCGCTTGGTTAGGATGGCAGGCTGTCTGTCGAGAACCGTAACACCACAGTCAAATGAGGGATCGCAAGAACTTCCTGCAGAGTTGAATCCTCTTTGTAGACTACGGGACCCGGTCGAATCAGTAGCGCGGCACGAAGCGCACACATTCATGAGTAAATCTGTCGGTTAACTTCCTCTATAGCCGGAAACATACAGCCAAATCTGAAACGGGTTAGCGTTCCTCAAGTACATGCAGTCATGAGTGAATCCGCCGGTTAACTTCCTCTAGTGCCACTGGAAAATAAATATTTGCCACTCGGGTAGCCTTGTCTTGACACTTTGCCATTTTTTTTTGGACGTGCTTTCATTTTCATCACAAGTCTCATATATTTTCTTCTATAAAAAACAAACCATTCGCCTGGCGATTTGGCAATTCTGACTCAAGTGACTCACAGAAGCCTAAAAAGGAACCGAATATTACGGCTCTACAAGCTAGATCTCTACTGCTGTCACTTACCACTAGGCCTTTTGACCTCTAGAACTGGTAGAGCAGCAGGGAGAGGTTGAAGGGAGAGGTTGAGATTCCTCGCATACTTTCTGTGTGGGAGACTGTCAAAAGCTTTTTCAAGCACACTGGGTGTCGGGAGGACGGAGTGTTAAAAGAGGGAGGATCTTGCTAATAAACTCGGTCTCGTTCCGACAACTTCGGAGAAACCTTTAAGACAACACGAGAGAGTTTCGGCTTTGGCGGGTGCGCCTGAGCACGAGTCGAAATGAATTAAAGGTTAACTGAAATGAAATCAGACACTTCAGGCTACACGTTTTTTGATGCTTGATACAAAAGGAAAAACTCGTCTCGACAACATTCTTCCACAAAATCACATCAATCACTCTGAGCAAATTTTTATAGCATTTTATTTATTATATGTTGATCACTATCATTTTTCGCCCCCAATACCATGCAGACCTACATCTTATCTAGCAGAAGTAACAAAAAAATTGTAGCCCCATGCAAGTTCTAAATGTAACCTTCACCGTTAGGGCCTGTGTCCACCAAATGCATTTTCTGCACAGAGAGCGGTCACAACCTCACTTCCAGAGTGCTGTCTCTGCTTTCATGGCTCTTCTCTCAGCGCTTGTTGTTGCTAAGTTACAAAAAAGCCCCTTTGGGCACTTCCACATTCGTTCCTGTTTCACGTAAACATTGTAACGTTTTCCGGCGAGATCGGTAGTTTAGCTGACATAAAAGATTATGTTTACAATGGAGAGAAATTGCGTCTTGGCATTAGCGGCAGCGTTTGAACTAGTTTGCTCCTCCAGCTGCTCCAGATACGGCGCCATTGTTGTTAGTAAGATCTTTACTGTGTTTGTCCCACCGCTTCCTCAGTTTTGATTGGCTAGCAAGAGAGAAGTGACATTGACGAGCGCGACGCTGTTTTAAAAGTAGAACGGCTTTCAACTTGAAGCGTTCTTGAACACTGCGGTAAAAAATGTCTCCACCGGCAGTTTTTCCTGCTGAAGGCGCTTAGCACTCTGAAAGCTGAAGCTCATAGGATCTGTATTAAAAACAGGCGTTCTCAGCGTAAAAAAAAAACAAAAACAAAAAACGTTTGATGGACACAGGCTCTTATCGAGAACTCAAACAAAGCTACTTGTGATGCAGCTTCACGATAAAGAAATGAGAGATGTGGAAATAATATGTTTTTAAGTCAGTTGCAATATGACAAAGATTCTGCATTGATGCAGAAAAGGAAAAAGGGTATGGAAATAACGTCAGGCTAAGTCAGGACAAAGTTCACTCCTACCTTAGCTCTCTTCCAGGACACATTTATCAATGAATACATAAATGAAAGAGAGCTTTATAGAGACAATGTAGAAGCACTTCCACCGCAAATACCACATCTCAGCTTTGAGGACATTAAAGACAATCAAATTGTGCATGTGAGTCATGCTCTACTCTTTGAATCATGACTAGAACTACTGTACACCACAGGACTTTTCTGATATTATTTGAATAGCTACAGATGAAACAGCATTCTAGAGCATGTATTACAGAGCTTCTGCATATAAATTCGTAATAACAGAAACAAAGATAACTTTTACCCTAAAGACTTTTTTAGTGGGTGTCATCCTTTCCTGACACCTTTTCACTCATACAAATACAAATATTAAGTAAAATTATGGTGAACAGAATCAATAATCCCATATCAGAAGCCTGTCAGTTCACCTGTGCATTACACTCGGCAGACATTTTTACCAAAGCAACGTACAGTTGGGAAGCTTGGGCCATGGAAGAACTAACAATGGGTATTAAGTGCTAGGTTCTAATTAGGGGTGGGCGATATATCGAATATACTCGATGTGTCTCGGCTTGTTTCACGTGCGATGTAGTAAATGACTATATCGTGACCATCGAGTATAAATCCTAACGTTATTGTTAAACAGACAGCACGTACACAGCTTTCCAGTTTTGCTTTTCTGCCCCGTCAAAGCAGACAGCTCGCTCCCACGCCCGTCCAGAAAACTCTAGCGCATGCGCGTTTTGTCCCTCTTTCGTGTTTCGCTTCTCTGCTCGCTCCCCCGCCTACGGCGTCACATCAGTGCCAAAACTAGAGCGCGCAAAATGGCTTGCCGCAAAAATTCCGCGAGCGTAAATTTCAAAGTCGCGAGCGCAAATGTGAAACTTGAGAGCGCAAAATTAAGAATCGAGTGCGCGCTTGTGATAATATTGCGCGCAACTGCATTTTTCCTCTCTCGAAAGTCTTTTTTCCTCTCGATGTGTTAAATGTCCTCGTGCGCAAAGTAGATTACCGACGAGCAGCTTTTTCACTCGAGTGAGATTTCTACGCGCGCGGGTTGAAAGGGGCGGGGTTTTGGCAGGTTGGGGGCGGGGTTTTGGCTGTTCCTGCCTGTGAATCCTATTGGCCGATGGCTTCGGGTTTTGTGATTGACTGCACGCTACAGACAGTTTCTACAGAAAGACCAAAGATGAAGGAGTTATAGTTATAGTTTATCGACCTTATAATTCTAATTTAATAGTTAGCTCTTACACGTTTAATAAGCACGCAATCAATGGCTCCCCTTGCCCACTTGTCTGTCCCCAATATAAAGTATAAAGTTTGCTGTATTATACTTTGGTTTAAAATAAAAGCATTTATTATGTTAAACTTTGGCTAAATGTATTATATTGGTGTCATTTTATGCAATATACGGCCGAATTTATCATTTATACAGTGATTTAGAGGAAATTTCAAGGTATTGAGATATATATCGTGTATCGTGATATAGCTTAAAAATATTCGATATTATTTTTATGCCATAGTCAGCTTCAGCCCTAGTCTCTAATACATAGGAATTGCGGCGAACGGTAAGGTGTTCTTTCTGATCAGGTCACAGGTTCGAATCAGGCCAGGTAAATTACCACTGACGACTTCATGAGCAAGGTACCGCCCCTAAGCACTGCTCCTGGCGCTAAGGCAGCTGCTCACTGCTCTCTCCCCCGGATGGGTTAAATGCAGAGGTCACATTTCGTCGTGGTGCACTGTGTGCTGTGGTGTGTTCACAATGACAAATAATATGCATGTTCTGGTGGCCTTTGGGAGCTCATTCTTTTACTTATTAATTCACTTCTTTTCAATCAAATCAGTTCACTTTACAACCTAAAAGTCTCGTGCTAATGCATAGGATTCTGAGTGTCATTCCCCAACCTCTGTAAAGTGAGTGTGAAGCTCAATCAGAGGAATATGAGCCATGATGCTGAATAAAATATTCCGCCAATTTAGACCTTGGCTAAAATTCAATAGTCTGACTAGGCCTGCTTTCTGCTTACAGTATAAAGACATATTTATAACCTTGACAAACAGTAAACAAATAGCCTTATATACATATCACAATATAGAACGTTTTCTGTAAATTTACTGGAACCGTTGTCGATACACTCCATGCACACTCAAGCGGAACACTAAAGGTGCTAATAACTTGCCTATATTTCTTGCCAACTGACAGTAAAACACCTGTTCTTAAAAATGTTTCATTCATTGAAAATGCTGTTTTATTTGGTGCTCTGGGGGTTTGTGTCAAAAGCCATTTTACGGGACTCTAGTAAGGCGGCAGATTCGAGCACGCGGATGAGCCGTGCTGGAGCGAGCACACTATTTGCTTTCAAAAGTTCCACTGCACGCCTACAGAATTATAACACAAATATGGGATCATACTGTCTACATCCATGTGGCGCCGTGGTGACAACTGCAAACCCTAATTTTGTCGTCCGATATATTTCGTCATATCGCACAGCCCTAAGTGCATCAGCTGTCATTGTACACACACACACACCATATATGATGATATGTATAGGTTGTATTAGAAGATGTAGATGCCTTCTTTTTTATTTTTGGGTGAAGAAATATTTTCACAGATTAAAGTCTTGTTAGAATCAAGACAAAAAAATTATATTTATAGTTTCCTGTCTAAAGTATCTAACTGCAAGTATATGTTTTGCAACTATCAAGTAAAATCTACTATCCATGAAATAAAAGTTAATAAAATGCAATGCAAAGGTGAAAAATGAAATGTGGTGACATGAATGACTACAGATTGCTCAGAATATTTGTTTAGTTAGCATAAAGTCTACTGAGCCCACACAGAGGTGTCAGCAGCTATTGTGATTGTACAAACAAGGTCTGAATCCGCTGGTGTTGAGTAGTCAGCAAATAAACAAGAAAGAGCTCAACTGGGCATTTTCGGCTCTCTTTTAAAAGAGAACGTTTCTCCAAAAACGGCGTCTGGTCACTTCTTTTAATGCTGACTGCAGCACCTCTGCAGCGGTCTGGACCTAGCGTGACCTGAAACATCTGGATAAACCAAACAGCTGGTGAGAGGAAAGAGAAAGAAAGCAAGTCTCCTAGCATGCGTTCATACACCAAGGAGCAAAGGCTTCTATCTAAGGGCGTAAATCAGAAGTTTCATCCTGATACGGTATGATATTGATTCCAATTCGATTCAATTCAATTCAGGCACTTCCATTCATATCAAATAACAAAAGGCAAGTAAAGAATCATTTCACATTGCTATTGCTGAGCTTTTAATAAAAACAGACTTCCTGCTCAAGATTTGACTTTACAATATCTATCACGTAATCTATCATGAAAGCTGGCTTTGGGGAACCTATAATCACATCATTTTGTCCAGAAGCAAAGCGTTTTAAAAATTTTTTTCCTAGTGTTTGTTCATGAAATTTCCTTTAAAAAATTACTACTGCGAATGTTGTCATGACAAGATATGCACTCTTTCATTATAAAAAAATACAAGCTTTAATTGCTGAGTATATTTACAGTAGAAACCTTGTTAGTGAACTACAAGGCCAGTGATGTTATCATTTTGTAACATGCTGTTATGGGCCTGTTGAATCAACATATTAATGTAGATCTATGTTTCATTGCAGCCTTTGAGGGCTTTCACCAAACATACTAGAATCGGATAGTTCAGTGTTTTTCACATGTAGCAACAGGTTTTGGAATTCGTGGGACTCCTCTTCCATTTCTAAAACGTCCTACTTTAGCAAACTTTCACAATAGCTCTCGATACCTCGCTCCCTTCCACACTTCCTGATAGAAGACTTTTGAATAGAAGGCTCATACACCGTGACACCTTGATGTATTGCTGGTTGGGGGTTGAAGCATCTGCTACGCAAGCAACCTGCCGTCCAGGCGCCTCTTTCAGGCGAACAAGCTCATGCCAGGTCTCCTGCTTTCGGCCCTATTATCCAAGCAGCCCCAAAGCAAAGCGGTGGTTCTGGCTCCGAAACATGCAACGCCGCTCGTGGAACCCCTCACACACTAAAGCAGCGCGATAAAGTTCGTATTATCGTCGACTTCCTGTTCAACACAAAAGCCTGCCCTGAAGAACTAAAGAAGCTACAGTGAACGAATGTGATTTACCAGTTAATGGATTTTTTAGGCTGACAAAGGAAAAGGCTGATAGGTTTATTTTGGATGGAGGGCTGCCAATATTGGGGGAAATGTCAATATTTTTCCTGAGACATAGATTGTGACAGAAAATGAGATGTTTTAAACCATACTAATGAGCTTATTTGTCCTGTCAACACAATACAGCGCGACAGTGCAGCACATCAAAATGTGATTGCAGCTGCATTTTACCATCCCCAGCAGTGGGCAGCGCTATCAACGCTCAGGGAGCTGTCATTCGGAATGGTACCTTGCTCATGAGAACCTCAGTGGTACCGTTTACCGGTTCAATACCCAAACTGACGACCTTCCAATCACAAGGTCAACTCCCTAACCGTTACGCCACCAACTGCCCCGATCTTACCAGCTGATGGTTTCGATCCATCAGTCTCTGATCGCCCTATGATCGGAAGGTCGCCGGTTCAAATGCCGGACTGATAGCGTACCAAGAGGTACTAATGAGCAAGGTACTGTCCCCAAACACTGCTCCTTCACAGATGGGTCAAATTTTATGTACAAGGCTGCAGAAATTACCTCAGGCCACACTTTTACTCCTTCAGGAGAATCTTGGAGACACACCTAAACATCTACCTTCCAGAAATGTCCAAAACTAGCCCAGGTTTTCTGGCACCAACACGCCTATAAATGAGTCAATGAATGGATTTTTTATCACAATACAATATTCAATTACTTCAATGAATTTGATGCCTGGGTGATGTCACATAGATTTTCAGTACAAATCACTTCCAGAGCCAGCAATCAATGAGATAATATTATGCTGATTTAACACAATCACTTCCATTAAAAATTCACAAAGAGCAACTAAAAATGAAATCAAATACATTGACATTTTTATTCCTGAACTCAACCAGACATTTAGATGAAAAAAACACTATCCTCATTTAATAAAAATACACACTCTGATTAGTATAAAGTGACTTTCCAATATGTATGATGTCTGCTTGATCTTTTCACTTTGGACTGGTGCTATGGGCTCACTGATCCCTGAATCGAGAAAAAAAAACATGGTATTATGGAGACCACTGTGTAGTTACACCTTCGGTATTTAGACCAGATTGGAAAGTGCTGACTTGGAACTAACTCAGAAGTATAAAAGTAACTTCTACAGGAAAGTAGATCTCTAGAAACAGAGTTGGTCATTAAATCAGGACGAATGGGTATTGGTGGTCTAGTGGTAAGAAACTTGGCTACGATGCAAGCTCATCTTTAGCCTAAATGAGTCTGATATTCAAATGACGCAGCACTTTTTCCAGTGATATACATGAAGGTATACAAAAGATAAAGGTTGGATGTTAAGCTGCACTTTGACACTGCATTATTTTTTCCTACGATATAGATTGAGGGAGAGAAAGAGATTTTGGTAGAAGTATGGACGGCTACATAATCTTGGAGGGGAAAGAAATTAAGATATTTCTGACTCAATGTTTTCAATGTTCAATATATTGAAGATATTCGACAATCTAAATATATTTGTTTGCAACTGACACTGAAACTCTTAAAAAGATGCTGGATCTAACCAAAATAAATATGTAATTTGAGCTTCATTTGAAAAAGACCAATTAAGAACAGTCAGGTTATAAGACTGCATCTGCGTAGATAATAATAATAATAACATTTCTTTAAAGATTCTGAGCAATCTCTTTTCTTGGACTACAGCCTTTAACTCTGCAGATATGATGCATCAAACTGATGTTTAGTTGATTGGTGAAAGAAAATAAGTTATCCTAGCATAGTTTGTTTAGGATCATTCGCCTTAACATGAGCCAGTCCGTCTCGCCTTGTAGCCACACGTCGATGCCCAAAACGATATATCATGCAGCTCTACTTCCAGCCATGTCCCAAGCACCGAAATCAGTGTAACATTTGCTAATTTCACACTTAGTCGCTTCACTTTGTGGTCGTACCGGCGTAATTCTATGGAGATGGAAAATGGTGAATGGGCACCTGGTCAGGACGACTAGCCGTTCGCCCCGGTGACGTTGAGCGCGAGGTTTCTTTTGATAACACGCGTCGTTTAAATGACTAAAATACGTGCCGGCGTACCATATCCTTCATATCGCCTTCGGATCCGAGCGTGTATAACACGGTGTTACTTCGTGAAAGTGGTGATATAAGGTCCGGAGTCAACCACCATATTTTGTCCTTCGACGCAGGACCGTCTCCCGTCCTGTAGCTGACGTTAGCTAGCAACCTGGATGCTAGCAGCGTTATATTTGTCCTGCTCGTGTGCGCTCTCGCCGATATAGTTACATGCGAGTTTGTATTTATTTGTATATGTATTTTTTTTTATTCGCGGAATAAATCCATTCGTCTTTGGCTTGCTGACAGGACTGCCGCGTATTTCCGAGGTATCAATTTTTTTTCTCCCTGGTTACTGTGCAGGAAGTTGTCCTGAAGTTCTAATTTTCTTGGATTTTCCTGAAACTTTACACACACACACACACACAAAACAGAAAGAAACTCCGCGATACTTGAACGGGGAGTCACGCGAGAGCGAGTAATTCACACATGAATGGTGGCGGCTAGCATTTTTTTTTAAAGATAAGTGTGAGGTTAGAAATGAGGTTTTAATTGTAATTCTCAGCGCAATAATCATACATTTCTGTCACTCCGCAATTTAGCTTCGGCAACACTCTCATTTACAAAAAGGCTGATCCAGGATCAGTCGTGACGTCACATTTACCTGGGGCTCTCATTAGGCGTTCGTGCGGGATCCTCGACTGTAATCAGTATTTAAAAAAACTTCTGCCGTTCCTTGTGACGACTAATCAGGAGGGCAGCGTTGCTGCATCGCGGCGTTTAAAGTCCTGCACTCGATGCGGCCCGGAAGAATTTGCATGAATTTGGGTTTTAAGCTGCTGACAATATTCTTAAATTGCTCCAATCAAAAATGTGTGTGCGCTGTGGCACAAACAGCCGTGATGTTTTTGGAGCAACTTTTCATCTCTTTCTTACGTTTTTATATTTCTTTTTGTATTGCGATCAGCAGATTTAATGGAACGAGGTATGGTTTAAAATACATAGAACATTTTAATGATTTACACTTCATTTAGTTTTTTTTCAAGATTTAAGATTGAATAGTTCTTTCTTTGTCACATGTAGTTATACTCACTATATCACGTATAAAGTGAATGTAATGCAGTGAAATATGTTTTATTCCTCAAGCCTGTGCAAGAGATACTAAAAGTTTAATCTAAAGCAAATAATTGAATAGGAAAGAGGAGTATTTAAAATATATTACTTAGTACGTAATTTTCTAAGCCTTCTAAAGTGCAGAACAATTAAACAGCAAATCAAAACATAAAGATATATATATATATATATATATATATATATATATATATATATATATATATATATATATATATTTATTTATTTATAATAAGTATCAAACCCAAGAACAAAATGCCACATCACCATAACATAGCACTTCTGAATAAAAATATTTTAAACATTTCTAGAAAGTATCAAAAGTACTAGAGAACTCTGGAAAATAAGTTACTGTGAATAATAAATTGATTTAAAGGTATACATATCAATGCAGTTGAGCAATTTACTAAGAGACATGTATTGAGGCTGCTGTGTAACAGTTCAGTAGTGAAATTTGTATTAGGATTTTGTTCAGACTGTATTATTACATTATTATGGCCCAAGGACAGAAGCTCCTTCTGAATCACTTTGTTTTGTGTTTTCCTGATTTCAATAAATGCACAGACATTTAGCTGGGCTGAAACGAGTCTCTGATGATCCTTGCTGCTCTGGTCCTGCATCTCCCAGAGTAAATGAATTGCAGATCTGGTGCATCATTCTGCCTCATGGATCACTCTCTGTAGAACTTTAATGTCCTGTGCCAGTTATTCCCTAAATTAGTAGGTGATGTTCTGTGCAACAGCACCAGTATAAAGTCCTCAGGGTCTCTTGGAGACCTCTGACTTCCTCAGCTTTTATTTCAGATTCTGTTTGAGATTCTCAGAGACGTGTTCAGATTGTTCCAGAAAAGAAATTTATTTATAGTTATTTTTGCTAGGGAAAAGGGAGAAATATTCATGTTTGTGTGTTGACTAGTTTATTTTAAGTTATGTGTGACTAATGCCCAATTTTAGTTACATTTTGGATATTCAGTTGGTTCATCACATTTGTTCATACATGTAGTCAAGCTTTCTGGTTCTTCTTAACCCATTGAATGGTTTGTTAGGGGAACAAATCATTCTGCTCTGATTCCCTCTGACTAAATATCGATCCATCAAAAAAGTACAATTGTGGTGTAATTAAAGGTATTATGTTGGTTATAGTTTTGGGAGGAATTTATATTTATATTTTTGACTCCAAAAAATATACTTTACGTGTCAAAAATGAAAAATAAGAAATCTGTGTTTTAGAATGCATAAATTCTATTACATTTGTTATTCATTCTAAGTTAAACAAAGCGCATGTCTCTATGAACTGACCTAGTGAATTCTGTTATGTACAGTCTGATTTAATTAATTGATTGATTTATCTCACGTTTACAATGTAAACAAGTGCTACAAGGATAATTTATATAATTAACCAATTTTTATACTTCACATTTTTTAAGTTCTCATAGGATTATGCGGTATTTGCCTCCCCCTACCGGAAATTATTGGAAGCAATTCTTGGTCATTTTGCCCTTAAATCTTGCCCTTTTAAATCAGATGAATACAAAAATTACTCTTTAGTTAAAAGTTAATAGTTTAAAAGTTTCTAATGAAAACAAGTTGACGAAATAAAAACTGTGATTATTCTTTCATCAGCTGTGGGCATGGTCATGGTGTTTTAATTTTTGTTTTCTATTTTCGTACTGTTTTAAAGTCCCGTTTGATCTAACTGAAAAGACGCTATGTATCAATTGTGTAAATTATGGACCAATATATAAATTATGGGCTAAAATGTATGTTAAATTATCTGTCGTTTGTAAGGAGCGTAGGCAGATTTACCAGGTAGAGGGCGCCCTTATGTTCATACGTTCATTACATTGTCGAGAAATGAGCACAGAACCTCACGAGATTCTGGGTCAGTGTGAAACATAGTTAGGTTTAGCACTGAAATATGATTATAAAAATGCAGATGTAGACAAATTTAATTTTAAGGAAAAAATTAAAGAAGTTAGGTTTTTTTTTCAATAAGACACTAACAATCTGGGGTACCTCGCAAATATGTAGGCTTTCTTTAAGCAAATATGATAATAAAGAGGTTTTTTATTATTAAAATAGCAATATGCAACATATGCAACAACAATAAGCCACAAAAAGCCAGAAATGCCTTAGGCATCACTCTGCTAACCAGCTTATTGAAGGCAATCAGCAGCTGACCCCGGAGGGGGGGTTAATATCGATGCCCCATTTCAGCTCGGCTGCATCTGCACTGGCCTGAGTGAATCTCTCGTCCTTAGCTGAGTCACTAACCCACTTACGGAGTGATTTGTTGTGGCAGAAAGCAGCACGGCACGTGAGGGCTTTTTCCCATTTCATCTCCTTAGCTGCTGGCCGCACGTGCCTGCCAGATGGCATCCTCCTCATCTGACTGAAGCAGGCTAGGAGGGACTGACCCTCTATTCTCCTACCCTGTTTACTGCACCAATATGTGCCAGCCCTCAATATTAGAATGTTGTATGAGTCCTACTTTGCAAAACTGAAATGGATTTAAAGAATAGAATGAAGCTGTTTTCCAGTGATTATACTTAATATAATCATATATTGTCTATACTATGTGGACAAATGCTATATTTTTACATGTACATTACACTTTTCCTTTGATTCTTTTTAATTCAGTTCAGAGCTGTACAATGCACTGTCAGCATTGTCATTAAATAATGATATCCAAGGATGCAATAGTCAGTGATTAAATCATATTATACGACTTCATTGCTCTATTCTGTATTGCACCGTAGTATACTGTTCCTATTGATATTCGTCTGCTATTAAGACATTGTGACCTGTCTACAGTTTATACAAGTCTGTATGTCTATTACCACACACTGCTTTAGGCTGATTAACCCAGCTCTAAATTTACTACCTACAATACTGTATTATATGCATGAGATAGTATTAGTTTTGTATTCGCATTATACCATACAATGCACCAATACACATAGTGTACAACTGCTTGGTTATGTCATACTGCCATTACTTTCCTATGCTTGCTTTTGCACTGTCTTTGTCTTGTCTAATGTCTTAATTTTGACTTTCTGTTTTATTTTTTTATTTGCACCACATATTTGTTATTAACGCTATGGACCCTGAGCTTCGCCATTTCATCTCACTGTATACTCACATATGGTCGAGACAATAGTTCATACTTTGACTTTGACCATGTTTTTTCCTGCTTGACACAAACAACTCTCTCGCTTTTCAATACATAATCTACAAAATTAGGATCTATGATAAAGTTAATAAAAGGATCTTTGACAGAAAAGTCTTCAGTGTAAAAAAAATCACTTTTGTTTTTCGTATTTAAATTTTCTCTGAAGACGTATTCTCCTACAAGATCACAATCAAAATCCTTTAACACACACCACTTAATCACCACCACACAAAATTATTTCGTTTGAAAGGATGGTGTCAAAGTCCATTCATATACCGATAAGGCTCCCATATGTAACCAGTCAAGTTTAGAGATTAAACAACAATATATGTTACATTTTGAGACTTGGGATAACTGGAGGCTATTCTGTCACAAGTTTCACATGTTTCTGGTCAATAAACACGACTGGCTGTTAAACTTTGGCAGGGTTTTGGGCCTTCAAGGCTTATAAATAGTTTTAGCCAAGTTTTGTATTTAGTTTGAAACTCAAACTTGTACCTGTGCCAGTCTTTGTTAAATTCTTCTGATTAACTCAATAAAAAAGATGTTTAAAATACGGTGTGCTGTTTTGCCACAGTGTTCCAAATGACAATATACGGTAATTAGTTGGTGGTTAATCATAGACATATCTGTATGGAATGTCTTTGGTAAGTCATATCAGTTTCATTCAGTTTTTAAAACTGCAGGTTTGGGCAGTAGCTTAATGACGTAACGGAGCGTAACATAACTTTACGATGATGATGATGATGATGATGATGATGTGATGATGATTATTATTATTATTATTACGTAACATAACATTATTATTATTATTATTATTATTATTATTATTATTGTTGTTGTTGTTCAACAAAAATGTATGTTTGAAACCAGTTCGTTGTCCATTTTAATAGACTGTATTAAAGACTGTATTTATAGACTGTAAAACTAAATTATCTCATCCGATTACTGCATTAAACGGAAAAATACTGTATAATTGATAACTCCGTGGATAGATCGGTTTCTGCCTCTCTCTCCCCGAGTGAAAAGCCGGCGACGAGTTTCGATTGTGACGTCACCACCAGGCTCCGCCCCATTCCCCGGTCAGCAGCGTGTCTTTGCTGCATAACGCGGAGCGCACCGGGACCAACGGACTTCAGCCCAGAGTCCGATCTGTCATCGCTATGGCGGTTACACAGCAGCTCCGACAGCACCACACGGCCTCCGCCTTCCACGTGAAGCCCGCGCGCCCCCTGACACAGACTATAAAGCGTCGTATGTGGACGGAATTCCAGCAGTAGGGAGGAGGGAAGTGTCCAGTTAGGGGACGACTGCGGGTGTGGACGCACCCCTCCGACGCAGCGATGGTCCACCTGTGTTAGAAAAGTAGCGAGCCAATTTTTGCCACCAGTGACAGGCTTTGAGAAAACAATGGCTGCGACCTCCCTGTCCATAACGGTAAGTTATGAATTTTATTCGTTCGTTTTATTTTTTTGCGGTGTTTTTCTTTCTCCTCTGATGGTCCACGCGAGTCCCTGGGAATATTCTCGTTGGAGCGATTTAAAGGGACAGTGTCTGTTTTTGCGGCCGGCGAGCTTGTCATTGTACAGATGCCAAGCTAATTTTGGACTAAGCGAAGCACATTTCTGCTTTAGTTTTCCCTGAATTCGTTATTCTCGGAGGAACTGTGTCTTCAGCACTCCTAACGAGGCAAATTACGCAGAGATTGTGTTGCTGGTGCTGGTTTTCTCTGAGGCGACATGAGTTTCTGTCAGTAGGGAGCTCACCCAGGCCACTGCTGCCTTTGTTCCCATGTTTGTGGTGATGGACAATGGCTTGTTTACAGGCTAATGGGTGGCGTTTCATTTCCCTTCTTTCATCTTTTTACGTCTCGATATGAACGTGATTAAACATGAAGGTGTTACAGTCTGTGTGACACATCTTTTGTGCCTCTATGTATTGATTAGACCACTTTGGATGAATATGTGGGCATGAGTTGATCAAACTTCTAATTTTGCTAAGAACTGGACAATATTAACGTCAGAGGCGTTCATCCTGTCTATTAATGTCATATCGAAAGAATGCAGCAATTATTAATTTATCATAAGTTCCAACCACCAGACAGTATTGTGTCATAAGATTGAGGCATCTCAGATCTCTTCAAACTGTGACTACAACAAACTAGGGTTGTACTGATATCTGATTATTCTTGATTAAAATCCCGATTGTCATAATATTCAAACGTGATTATAGTTATGTGAACAATATTAACATCAAGTATATGTCCGTTGCTGTCTCAAATATCTGGACTGGGAATTAATTGTGAGTTGTGTTTTTGTTCTATTCCAGTAAATTAACTGTTTATGCTACTTGATTTTTTTTTAATTTATATGTTAGTTAGTTAGCTTGTGATTAAATTTTATGTTTCATGTTGAGATCGCTGGAATCTCAGAATCCCAAACTCTTTTTACAGAATTTGTTTATCAGGAAAAAAAATCATATTTTCTCATTTGTCTTTCAGTCTGGTAATGCAGTCATAGTTGTAACTAACAATGAGCACTTGTCACACATGTTTTCTGATATTAACAGTAATCTAAATGCAGCTGCAGGGTGTTTTTCAGGCTTTCAGACCTTTCCAGGAACACCCCTTTGCTGTTCTTTGAAAGCAACATGGTCTGTTGACTGTTGTCACTGATAAAACTGTCCAGAAGGTCTCTTCCAGAGGTTAGTTGTGACATGGCCCAACAGGTGTATTGTTTTTTCTGGTCCTGAAGAGACACTGTTGATCGTCAGTGTCCTAAAATTCCCATGCTGTTTATATTACTTTTAAACTCTGGCAATAAGCATTTAAAACCATCGTTACGATTATCAAACCCCAAAAACATTAGGGATGCACTAGTCTGGATCAGGTATCAAAATCAATGTGCTCATCTATGCAGGGACAACCTATTGCATTCCATGTCTATTGGGATTGTTAAGTTTAGTTTTTAGAAAGAATAGTTTTAGTCCAGAATCATGATAACTTGAGTATTTTTAATATGATTAATCAATGATTTTTTGCGTGTTTGTTTTTTGCCTTCATAGTTTACTGACAAGATTTTATTTACTGTTAATACTGGCATATTTTTATCAAATGAATGAGTGCATATTTCTATTTGAATGTCTATTTTGATAAATTTTTTATTAATAACCCAGCCCTAGCTTGAAAAATTTAACTTTTCCCACAGACAGAGGTAGACAGGAGTGTGAATTTGCTGAGTCGTGGTAGCTCCTCAGTGCCCTGCAATGCAATGCAGTGAACTGAAAAGACGCACACACACAGAGCAGACTAAATCTCACCCACAGGTCTGCACAGAGAAATGATGAGTCACTCACAACGGCCTATAGGAGCTGTATGCGTACTCAGGTGCAGTTGAAAAGCAGACTAAATATTTAAGTTTGGTTTATGCCTGACTGCAACTAGTCTCACGAACTGTGACTTCATTTTGAGGTTGCAGGACAGTTTTTGTTTTGTTATCATGGCATGGAATGAAAGTTGGCGGTAATCATCCTTTATGCCAAGAATTTCAGCTAATTATTACATAAGATATATAAAGGCAAAGTCTCAAGTTGATCACTTGTGTTGAGGTGTTCTCACCACCTACGTCACTTCCTGTTGACAGTTAAAATTCCATTTCGCCAACCGTCCCACTTACACAGTATTCGCAAAAATTCTGACCTTCACCAATGTTCTCTAATATGAATCTACAAATGGGGCAGTTGGTAGCGTAACGATTATGACATTCACTCTGTGATTGGAAGGTGCCCCCGCTCATTCATGGATGGGTCAAATGTAGAGGTCACATTTCATTGTATGTACTGTGCTGTGGTGTGTTGACAGTTCAAAACTTTACGTTATTGGGCTTTCTTCAGTTCTACAGGTATATGATATTATACTAGTTAAATGTCTTAAATTTCTTAGGAACAGATTGTGGTGAAGGAGGCCCCATGTTTTTACACACTTCTTAAGTGTCTGTGTCTCCGGACAAGCACCAAATTTATTTAGCACAGCCCGATTACAGTATAAGTTGTCTTACTGAATCTCGTGCCCAAATGGAAATTTCAACCACGTACATCATGGGCCTCCCACACTTTCTTTAAAGCTGCCACTCCGTCCCGCATTATTCAGTCGATGTATCAATGAGGACTGATGTATCATTACACCCCTAGTGGTGTTAGGCTTCTCGTCTGCGGACCAAGAAGTCACAGATTCAAATTCAAATCCAAATCCCACCCCAGCACTACCACCATTGAGTTTCTGAGCAAGGCCCCTAGGCCCTAAGTTGCACCAGGAAGATTGTCCCTGTAATCAGGACATGAAAGTCGCTTGGGATAAGAGTGTCTGCTGAGCGCTCTGTAAATGCTCTGTCCTTGTCACCGTGAAAAGATATGTGGTCAAATGAATCTCAGATCATCTTGGATGGTGGTTAAAGTGGTCAGTTTACCGTGTCTCGGCGGTCTTTTACACTTACTGTATATCCATTGAGTCCACTAGGGATCCGACACATTTTAAAACCATGGCAACAGGGTCGCAGTTGTAGATTAACCTTGAGTAATTAGTAAGTAAGACGTGTGCACCTGCTTCAAGGGCTGCACCATTTACAAAACATCATTACATATTAATGTTTGCCTACAGCATCTGCCTGATTAAAAATGGAATGGCATGAAAGTATAACAGTTGAAAAGTTAGTCCATATGTACCTTCAATAGAGTATTAGCCAAAATCAAGTGAAGCCTTGGTCGATACGTCAGTGTGCTGATAGTATCGGCCATTATGAGTTAATTGCCTATTAATTGACAATTAATGTCCAATAAATTACAGTTTAAAAACAAGAGGAGATGATAGATGGATCCATCAACCTTATTGTCATTGTATAGTTTGTGCATCAGAGGACAATACTGCAAAGGCGTTTTGTTAGCTAATCAATCAACATTGCTAGCGAGCTAGTCAGCTCAATAGTCAACAAACCTGACACATTCTAAGTTTGTGTCGATAAAGTTTCAATGGTTGTGTGCACAGGTGTGCATGCAAATTTGTTCATCGTCCATTAGGTGTGCAGAGGAGATGGTTGGTGTTAAAAGACTAGGCATTTCATCCTCATTATCATCTGTTGGAATTTTTCATGAGGAGGGATGTCTTCTATTTCCTGCTCTTGTTTTCTTTTTAAGGTGCTTACTCACCAGAAACCTCCCCAGCTTCTGTGATGAAATAACAATGTGGCTGTGAGTGGAGTAGTCATGCTCTGGGCAACCATAACAGCCTAAAGTATAAAAGCCAAGAGTCACGGGTTTTAGGAAGTGGTCAGAAGAGTTTAAAGAAGCAGTCAGTCTGGAATTTTCCTGGCTCATTTTCCTTTTTCAAATGATTGGTTATGGGAAATGACCTCACTCGGAGGAAGCATTAACAAACCCAGTAATTTTCCAGCAAGTTTGACGAACACAGTGGCCAAAGGTATGTAGGAAATGTTGTGTGGTGTTTGTTAATGACTTAGGAAGTGATTTAGATAAAAATAAAAATGATCGGATGCTGTGACAGAGTTATTACATGTCCATGTCTCATTTTACTGGAAGTTAATTCCCTTTAAGCAAGAACAAACACAAACTTAAGCTACTAGATCTGCCAACTAATGAATTTGAAGTGAGTGATTATTTGTCACTGTGAACACAGCACACACCGCACCAAAACGAAATGTGACCTCTGCATTTGACCCATCCATGAAGGAGCAGTGGGTAGTTTTTTGGCAGCGCCCAAAAAGCTATACTTGGGGATGGTACTTTGGTCACGAGTACCTCAGAGGGTACTTTTACTGGTCTGGGATTTGTACCGGAGACCTTCTGATCACAGGGCCAACTCCCTAACCATTACGCAACTGACTAACCCTCAGTGGAAATCGCAATGTCATTTTAGTCACAAGTTCTAGCAGAAGTTATCATAACTACAAAGTAAGGGTGTTGAAATTAATCACATAATCAATGCATTGCGATATAGTCGTGAACGATTCTGCATCGATGCAGTGGCAGACCATAATCTACATGGGAGGTTTTCAACTGAAGCCCTTAGTGGTCTGCGGCGGCATTGCAACTGGTCCATAACATGCAATCCAGTTTCACTACTGAAAACAATTTAAAATATGTATTTAATTTTATTTATGCTTCAAAACATTTCAAGATGAATGGGTATCTTTATGAATCTTGAATCTAATTCATACAGTATATCTAAAAAGTTGGTGGTCTGAGTGGTGGTCCCTGCAACAGAACCAGTTGAAATCCCCTGGATTACATCATAATCACATTGCTTGGTGGTTTTCTGGCTACGGCATAAAAATTCTAGTTAAAACACACATCCTGGTAGTAACTATGGCCCGATTTGTGATCCATGCCCAATCCTTTGTGATATCACATTGAATTGAAAAATTGACCTGATAATAGTAATTGAATCGAATAATGAGACCAGTGAAGGTTCACACCTCTACCATGATAGCGCTCCACTCTGCCTACACACGCTCGAAACACTCCCCATGTGCTCACATAGAATGGCAGAGGTGCCGCAACTGACAGTAAAACACCTCTTTTTTACCAATTCCATTCCGATTTATTGTCATTGTTTATACTA
Organism: Distichodus sexfasciatus; assembly: GCA_032718565.1. Classification (NCBI taxonomy): domain Eukaryota; kingdom Metazoa; phylum Chordata; class Actinopteri; order Characiformes; family Distichodontidae; genus Distichodus; species Distichodus sexfasciatus. Next base: position 127,291 of record JAVGVS010000328.1, on the reverse strand, counting down.
CGTTTTTTCCTGTGCTCTATTATACCAGGCTTTTTCTTTTTTTTTTAATACGTTTTGCAGTGCTCTGGTGACTTTTGGTCAAACCCCCCATTTTACTGCATAAAATGGCTGTAAATGGCATGCTTTTTACTGCACTCTAATAGCATCTTTATGGTGAATTGTGGCACCTTTGTTCTTCAATAGAGCTCGGAATTAAGACACAAATATAGCACCATAGTATTCTCTGTGTCAACATCCATGTGGCGCTGTAATGACTGCTGGAAACCGTCATCAAAAAGATTTTTTAAATCCTGTAAACAGTGTATTTTGCGACACATGATAGAGTATAATTTGTGTAATGATTGTAATCGTAATCCAAATTTGATTAATTGGCCCAGCCCTTCCACACCTTAAGAATTTGTGTTCCAAAATTCTTGAGCCATCTTGTTCCACTGCAGTGTTTCTTCTGTCACATTTTTTAAAACCTTTAAAAAAGTCCTCCTCTTCCTGCCAAAACCCCATTTAGAGGAGCAAATGAAATCTATGCAGCAGCATAAAGAACTTTATGTTCAGTAGACTTTAGTGCAGGAACTGATGTAAGTGCTGGGTAAGGGAAGCAGAAGATGGTTATGAATGGATTTGGCAACCGCAGAGCGCAATAAAGCCATAATTGTTTCAGAATGGTGGGCCATTTATGGGTGTTTATTGGCTTGTTGTCAGTAAAAGAGATTTTGAAGGTCCTCTGCAAATGGGACCTTGTCAAGCTTTCTGAAGTTTTACCGTTGGTCCCTTTATAGGTTTGATGGACCATCATCCTTTAAGATGGAGATACTAAACATGTATTCTATATTTTACTCTTTACTTAAAGTCGCAGTAATATTAAAAACTTCAGAGCAGGCTTTTCAATTTGTTGGTAGATTCGGCAGTAATCAAGAGTATTAAGTTCATTACAAATGCAAAATTATCTTATCGTAGCAGACTTTGTGATATTGGCAGACGTTGAATTGTTATCAGTTGAATAGATATAATATTGTATTGTGAAACTTGTGTGATTTACACCCTCAATTATTGATTTCTTTTGATCTATCACAGACCGTGATCATCCTGCTCAGTCAAGCCTTACTGCTGAAATAATTTTCTAAAGTATCATATAATTACAGGCTAGTGTTAATGGTGATATTGATTTGAGGTCACATCAGCCAACCCCTAGTTCACCCTAACTATGCTTCAGTGTTTAACTTCCTTTGTCCTTGTTAACTTCTTTTGTAGCTGCTGTACGCTCTGGTTGGTGATGTTCTGGCCCAGGCCTTAATGCCCAATGCCTCCACCGAGGGTCCTCTCTCTTCCCGCCACTATCACCACATCGACCCGGCGACTGGCAGCCGACTGGTGTGTGACAAGTGCCCAGCGGGCACCTACGTGTCGTCACACTGCACCGAGACTAGCGTCCGCGAGTGCGCCCGCTGTCCAGAGGGCACCTTCACACGGGGGGAGAATGGCGTTCAGCAGTGCCATCACTGCCAGCGACGATGCCAGGCCCCTTTCCTGGAGAAGACCCCCTGCACGCCCACCACCGACCGAGTGTGCGTGTGCCCGTCGGGGAGTTTCGCCCAAACGGGCGGCTGCCTTCGGCACTCCGTGTGCCCACCCGGATGGGGAGTGCGGAAGCTTGGCAGCGAGACCGAGGACGTTCGATGCCGCAAGTGCCCACGTGGTACCTTCTCTAACGTGGCCTCCAACGTGCTGAGGTGCCAGCCGCTTACAGACTGCCAGGCTCAAGGGTTGGTGCTGGTGCTGAAGGGCAACGAGGAGAGGGACAGTGTGTGTGGACCGACGCCAACAGGGCCAGCCTTGACTTTGACGAGAGAGGCCTCGTCGTCTACATTCGCTCCCACTGACTTGACACAGCGAGGTAAGATTTGGAAAACTGGTCCTGGATGCTCCAAGGATCATGTACTGTCCCTCTAAAAACATACTACCGCTCGTGTTGTCACGTGACTCCTCCCTGTCCGGTCCGCAACTATATCTGTGTGTGTTTCTGCCCTTAACCCCAAGTTGCTCCAGGGAGACTGGCCCTGAAATTAGGAAATGGAAGTCGCTCTGAACCAGAACATCAACTAAATGCGGTAAACGTTAACATAAATGGTCAAAGGTTATGGATTTAAAATTGTCCTTACTTGATTTTGATGTGTTGATATTTGAGACACTCTGCGGTGTGATGGCGCCTGCCCAGGGTTGTTCCCCGCCTTGCGCCCGTAAGTTCCCGCGACAGGCTCTGGTCCCACCGCGACCCCAGTCAGATTCAGTGGTTCGGATAATGATTGAATGATATTTGAGACTCAGGGTTCTTAAAAGTTAAAACTAAGCTAAAAATTATTATAAACATTAAATAATGTTGTAAAAAATGCTCAAACATTAAAACGACAATTTCTATCAAAAGAACAAGCTGTGAATGAAAGTGCAGCATATGACTGTGTAGTGACTGAAACCCTATGTTATTGATGTTAGAACCTGAATGTCACTGTGGACACAAGTGCCTGTTAAATGCTGTAAATGTAAATGCGAAGGGTTCCACCCCTACTGCTTTAGAAAGAAGTCCAGGGGTCTTTTACGACCTCAGTAAGTCAGGATGTTTTACGTCTTATCCAAAAGATGATACCATTTTAGCAGCCCAGTAAACGCCCTCCCCCTGTCTTTTCCAGTAGCATCCCAGCGTTCCCATTTGCTCCCCATCCATGTAATGGTCTGACTCATTCCTGTTTAGTTTCAGAAGGGTTCTGTAGTCTGATCCGCCATTAACATTCAACAGAGATTGTTATACTTGGCATGAATAATTGATTAATGACATTCATTTACCATGTTTTGCTGAATACACTTGTGATTTAGTAGTGCTAGGAATGTTTGGGCTTTTTACTTGATGAACATAAATTAATGTGCATTATCCAAAAGAGCGTTCCTTTCACTACACCAGGGGTGTCCAGTTCCAGTCCTGGAGGGCCCGTATTCTGGAGGATTTCCATTATACTTGGTGAGTCAGTTTTGGCAAACTTAAGACAAGATGTAAATGTTCTGAATGGAACGGAATGTTCTGAACGGAAAACCTCAAGGATACTGATCCTCCAGGACCAGAACTGGACATCCCTGCTCTATACCAAGTTGGACAGCCTTGGCGTATCAGACCAACTGAGAAACTCTGAATTGTGGAATACACTCCAGGTCAGACCAGTTGTGGTGGGAAAGGGTGGAGCAGACAACAGATGTTAGGCATGTAATGCAAATTCTATGCAGTAGTTTGCAAAGTAGTGTCAATGGTGACAAAGTGATAGAATATTCAAACATCAGTCGTTAGGAGCTTTTGTTATTTTAATCTTCAACTGAACCAATGGTCTGAGAACATCATCTCAGGCCATTGGATATTGAGACCGAAGAGCAACATTTGCATATAAGAATTTTGGATGTGGGGTTTGGTGGCTTACTCTACAGGAGTGGACTCACTAGAAAGGTTTGGTCGTTTATCTCCTTACTAGATTTCTTTGACTTTCAGCTCTGATTCCTTTTGTAAGACTATGAGATCTGACTTCTCTTTAGATTTTTACATTTTATTTTAACATCAGTGTGACAAAATATCTTTTGTCTCAAACAGATCCCTTTCTCTTATTTAGCTTTGCTTATACTGTACTTATCCAACTTGTATGCTTTAGGCAGTCATTTGTAGTAAGACCGATTATCGGGGGCCAATATTAGGAATTTTGCTGATTATTGGTATCTGTGTTTAATTTTGTCCATCACCGATATTAAGTAATTACAAGGTGTGTGCTGTGTTATCGATATCGGCACTGAAAAATAATCGGTCAACCTCTAGTCTGTAGCAGTTATTGTGAATTTTTAGATAGTTAGTCTAAAAGTTAAGATGAACTTTTTCTTTATTAAAAGCTACTTCCCAATAACAGGTAACATGAAAACCACTTTGGTAATTTGCATGTAAAATTAAGTTGAGACTAAACAGTTAGGGCCAGACTAACAGATAAAGCTCCACGTAACCTCAAACTCCACATGCCAGCTTTTTTCTCACCTTTGGATTTTAGAATATTTTTACATCTTCTCCCTGTTTATATTTCTGTGTTTAGCTCCTTTTTATGCCTTTTTTTTACTTTTGCCTCTTGTTTCTCCCCTCCATGTTCTCTCTCTCTGTGCCACATATAATCTAATCTATACTCAATCATTGTTCCCCCTCTACCCTTACAGCATCTGCTTCAGTCCGGCCACCAACAATCGTTAAGGATATAGCCACGCTGCCTTCCACCAGCCCACAAATGACCCCTGAGACCGCCGAAGAGGGCGAGGGCTTCCCGGTTCTGCCTACAAACAGACCCCACAAACGTTTCCCATCACTAGAACACAAGCCCTCGAACCAGCGGGCCGTGGAAACTCTATCGGAGGCCAAGGGCCAAGGGCTGGCCTACAGGCCGATTCGACGGGGCTCGCCCCGACCCAGCATGCACAAGCACTTTGACATCAACGAGCACCTGCCCTGGATGATCGTGCTGCTGCTGTTGCTGGTGCTGGTGGTGATCGTGGTGTGCAGCATCAAGCGCAGCTCGAGGGTGCTCAAGAAGGGCCCCAGGCAGGACCCCAGCAGCATCATGGAGAAAGCCATTCACAAGAAGCCAGCTTCGCCCGCTCACGTCAAGGAGAAGTGGATCTATTACTCCAATGGACAGGGTGAGTTTCCTTCCAACAATTTTTTTTTTTGCTTCTGAATATTGTATATTTACTTGGTTTTGATGAGTTGATATTTGAGATTCAAGGGTCTCCGTTTGTCATGGTCATTGATACACAAGTATAATATATAGTGGAATGAGAATTCAGTCTTATTACTTTATATTTAAGCTATATATATATAAGTTTAAAATATATTTTTACTATATATTTATTTTGAAAAATTACATTAAAACAAGAATTCTATGCATATAGTCATCATGCTACACCACATCACCCTCCACTGGATGTATAACGAGCGGCAGTAAACTACATTTTATCATTTTAGAATGCACATAACAACCACTCAGCAACACCATAGCAACCATTATAATAACCTAGCAGCACCTTAGCAACCACCTAGCAACACTATAGCAACCACCATTATAACCTAGCACCCAAGCAACGACCTAGCAACACCATAGCAACCACTATTATAATTTAGCAGCACCTTACCAACCACCTAGCAACACCATAGCAACCACTATTATAATTTAGCAGCACCTTACCAACCACCTAGCGACACCATAGCAACCACTATAACCACTTAGCAACCACACAGCAACACCTTAGCAACCACTACAATAACCGAGCAGCACCATAGCAACCACCTAGCAGCATCATAGCAATCACTATTATAATTTAGCAGCACCTCAGCAACCATCTAGCAACACCATAGCAACCATTATAATAACTAAGCAACCACCTTTGCAACTATCTTAGCAACCACCTCACAACAGCTTAGCAACTACCTCACAACAGCTTAGCAACTGCAAAGGAACAATAGTATTGGCATTTTCTTGCAGAAATGCACCTCTAGTTTCTTTTAATAATTATTTACAATAGTGTTGCAAATTATTTAATCTCTAAATCAGACTTTGGCATCGCCCGGCCCATAGGCCACGTCCAGCCCCTTGGGAAAATTAATTGCCCACCCCTGCTCTAAGTCATATAAAAGAGCATTAGAAACCCACACACTGGGTGCCGCCTGTTTTTTCCCTTCCAATTTGAAAATGTCTGCTTCTGTCGCTGTTTATGCCACTGTCTGTTAATGACTAACCCACGTTTTTCTGCCTTAGTCAGCACTGCAAATTCATTGAACCCTCCGCTTCTAGTGTGTCACCTAAGGGTTTACGCCGAATGCTAATGAGAACATGTCATGGTGAATAGCTGCCAGCACTCATGACACCGTGGTGCAACAGGGTGTGAGGGGATTTCAGACCATCTGTTGATCACACCAGTCAACTAATCCCATTCATTTTGCCCTGGAGGGCATGGCATTTTACAGTACAAGCCAGCAGTTACACAAGCAGGCACCGCTGACAAAGCGCTCGTCATCTCTACAGTCTCCTGTCTCTTCCGTTTTCTCACACACACACCCACACACACCAACAAACACACATTTCTTATTGTCTCCTTCACATAGTTTTGTCTGAGTCTTTCTCTCTGTCTCTTTCCCTCTCCCTCTTCTGTACTTTTTCTCTATACACGCACACACACACACACACACACACACACACACACACACACACACAGAGACTCATCTATGTAATCATGACTGTATCGGCTGCTAGAGTTACAGCACTTGGAGACTCAGTCTCAGGCGTGAGCTGATGTCAGTGCAAGACCGGTTAGCGCCCCGGATCCGACCTCGAGCAGTTTAAACCAGATAAGTCCAGTTCCTCAGTCTTTTGTGTGCTGTTGGGAGTTTATCTCTGCCATACCAGAGGGGGAAGAAGGGGGTCTTGCCCACCACACAAGTGACGTCTCCATTCGGGTTTTCCCATAACGCACACACACACACACACACACACAGACACACATCACGTTATGGCAGTCAGAATTACCACACATAAATAGTGGAGTGTGTTTGGAAGAGAAAGGTGGGAGACCTATGCACTGCAACCAATTGTAAATATAAATGTACAGTTATCTCCACTACATTATTTTACTGCATTTTAAGATTACAGTAAAATAGTTACATTGTTCTAAATTCTTAAAATTCCCTCCCAGAATTAAATAAGTAACAAAGAGATTATTAGCGAGAAACATCCACTACACCAACAACACAGGTTTCTTACATGTCTTAATTAATTTGCATAGAGCTCTTTACAATGAACATTGTCACAAAGTGCTTTACATAAAACCAGCACAGCACACGGTACACCACGACAAAATATGACCTCTGCATTTGTTTAACAACCGGCGGGTGAACCCAAACGCAGAGTCTCAAAAACCAGGTTGAGGGCGCAGAGATAAATTGACTAAATTCGAGGTATTTATTCAGGCAAAGGTCAAATCCAAAATACACAGGCCGCGGGGCAATCAAATCCAAATCACAAGGAACAGAAGAGTAATCCAAAAACATACAGCGAGGGTCAAAACACAGGAAGGCAATAACAGAGTATGCTCAGTACGCAGCGCTAGGCATAACAATACTTTGCAGGGAGCGCTTGCAACCAAAAGGCCTTAAATACAGGTGATGTGTGTGTGATTGGCTAGAACTCAGGTGACGCTGATCTGGTAATCTGGGGTGGTTGTGAAAATCTGGAACTGGAGTCTTGGTCGGATGGCCTTTCCAATGAGGTAGATTCCTCCCTCGGTCTGGGCTGAGGTCTTACAATTTGACCCATCCATGAAGCAGTGGGCAGGTTCTTGGGGATGGTACCTTGCTCATTACATTTGCATTAATATTTATGACATGACGGTTCCCAATATCAAGGACTGCAAATTGCTCAGCGGCCCAATTATTGTAGTGCTGCAGGTAGGATTAGAACCCATCACCTCTTGGTCCAGAGGAGCATCCTAACCACTAGACCACCCTCACCCCCATGAGTACTCAGTACCCCCATGAGTCCTCACTACCGCAGTGAGTACCTCAATGGTACCTTTTCTGGTCTGGGGCTTGAACTGACGACCTTCCTATCACGGGGCCGGTTATCTTAAGAGTTACACTACCAACTCCCCCAATGTGTAAATGTGTATGAGAATTTAACACACAAGTTAACTTTAGTTAAATATTAAATTAGCATTCAGCTCAAGCCCAAAAAAGTCTCTGCTGGTTTGAAATTGTAAACTGAGTGTCTCGCCACACCCCTAATGTACACAGAGGTAGCTGAAAGAAGCTGTGACCCTCCACGGCAAAACCAGTCCCTTCTCTCAAATTTTCAAAATTGAGTTATGATGTTTTCATGAAAGGGCATAAATCAAGCTTCAAAACGATACCTATATCGAATGAATCGGACGACATATGACTGAGATGTCAACATTCAAAGGAGTCGGGTTTCTCCTGTCACGCCAAGTGAGAAACGGAGAAATCTGCCTTTGAAGTTGACTATCGCCGTAGCACTCACAGACGCTCGGTGCGGTCGCGGCTACGTTTGCGTTTACGGTAGCCTGCGCTGCATTCACAGCCACACGGATAGCCTACCTGCGTTAGGTTAACTGAACTCGGGAGACGAAGATGGATTCTGGACAAATATCTTCACGCTAGTCAATCAGTGGATTTAGCGTAAATATTGAAGTAGAGCGGTCAAAACAGAAACGTTTAACATTCTGCTGGAATTGAATTCCTCACCTCAAGAAAGTCACGTTTTTAGGATGGAAAGGGTAAGTTTTTCAGCGAAATTTATTCACAACAGTACAGTATAGACCTTCCACTGTTTCAAAACACTAAAAACAAAAAATCCAAAATCTTACCCCACGCAACAAACATTTTTCTCGGAAACCTCCGTTGCGACAAGCGACTGGTTTTGCCGTGGAGGGTCACATTAATTAAACTTACTAAAGCAAGCAAGTCTTTTTTATTTTTAACTGTGCAGTTTTTTCCTGCTCTGCCCCCTAAACTTGCCTTTCATTGTCGCTTGCAAGAATATTTATGGCATGTTTATTTCCTGCAACAAACCTAACCCTTTGGGATGCGCCGAGCCGGCGTGGTTTCCGCAGATTCCTGTTTTTAAACGCAGGTTGATCAAAAGGCTCCCCCCCCCTCAAAAACACCCTTCTCAACTATTTGCTTTTCTAAACACCCCTTAATTCATTCAAGGTGTTTAATTGGTGCGCCTTTGGGCATGTGTGTGTGTGTGTCTATTTACTAGAGTAGTTAAACGCTGGCCATAAAGAGCTGCATGGGAAACATATATAAATTTAAAGGAGCGATCGTCGAAATAATGAATTCTTTCATTGGAGGCCAGGTGGTGTGTCTCAACGCCGCGTATGCGATGCAGATCAAAGGCAAGCCAACCACCCGTGTGTGTGCCCCGAATTACAACCCGCTTAATAGGTGTTGTCTATAAAACCCCAGAAAACAGGGTGGGCTGTGGTCTTTTTTTTTTTTTAGATGAGGTGATTAGGAACTTCATGGGTGAGCTTAAGTCTAACGGCATGTGTGGCACAGTCGGGGAAAGCTCGAACGATTTCCCCTCGTTTTAAATGAGGTGGCCGGTGAGTCACTCGCTTACCCTCAGTGCAGGGTTTAATGTTGCCTCTTACTGGATCATGTTTTGTAAAGACTTTGACCCCAGACACATGAATCATGCACCTGATTAAACTCTGGAAGCATGGCTCACTCCACAGGTGGGTGATTGTGACCTCAAATGAATATCACGAATATCTTCACGAATACTTTGACTAATTTGATTAATTCTGATTTTACAAATGTTCGTTTGTTTTGGGTTATTTCTTTCTTTGTTTTGTTCACTGAAAATGTTTGGACTTCAATATGCTCAACTAGGGCTGAGCAATTAATTTTAAAAAAATCATTTGGTAGGGTATAGTTGGTACCACATTTGGTACCAATGAATCAAAATCCACATTTGGTAGGGTATAGTTGATACCACATTTGGCATCAATGATTCAAAACCCTTATTTGGTCAAATACAGTTGGTACCAGCTTTGGTACATTGGTGCCAATGAATCAAAACCCACATTTGATGGGGTACGGTTGGTACCACATTTGGTACATTGGTACCAATAAATCAAAACCCATTATTTTGTGGCATGTAGTTGGTACCACATTTGGTACCAATAAATCAAAATCCACATTTGGAGGAGCACAGTGCAGTTGGTGCCACATTTGGTACATTGGTACCAATGAATCAGTCCCATTATTTGGTAGGGTATAGTTGGTACCATGTTTGGTACCACAGTTGGTAGCGTAACAGGTAGGGAGTTGACACCATGTTCTTAGTAGTTCGTACATACTTGCTGTTTTTGTGGAAGCATCGTGGGAAAAGAGGAGTGGGAGTGTTTTTTTTTTTAAAGAATGTGACGATGCTGCAGATTTCTGTTTGAGAGAGGAGACACAGGTGGCATGACTGGATTTTACTGCAGAGCTGTGTTTTGCAATGAGACAGACGTTTTTTTTTTTTGAGCCACCACAGAACCCCTATTAAGAACACAGGGGAAGTCCCGGCTTCTTTGTTTTGCAGCCAAGCTAGACGTTTTTTTTCAGCTGGTTTGCTGCCTCGTTTGAATTCCCAAATGAAAAATGTTACGGCCTCTCAGGTTGTTGGCAAACGAGCAGAAGTGTGTTCTCCCCTCCCGTGTGCATGCAGATCATTTCCATACATCTCCACTTCCTCTTTTTTTTTGTAGAACCCGTAAAGGCTCCAGGATCCAGCTTCAAATGTAGTGGAAATGCTCACAACCATTCTTAAGATGAAATTTGCTCTTAAAACCCACTTATACAATTTTCTCAAGGATTCTGACATTCACCAGGCAAGGTACTGTCACCAGGCACTGCGCTTTCCATGTTGTCTGGCCACTGCTCCTTCGCGGAGGGGTCAAATGCAGAGGACACATTTGGTTGTGGTGCATAGTGTGCTGTCTTGTGGTGTGTTCACAATGACAAATACTCATTTAGTTAATAATATTAAGTGAAATGTCTTTGCTTTCTTAAGTACGAAGACATAGACGTACAAAAATACTGGTGAATGAAAGTACATGACATCGAGGGCAAAAGAATGAGTAAGAACATGATTTAGGATTTCTTGTCTTCATAAACTGGTAAACAAAAACGGTCCAAAGTGCTGAAATTAATTACAAATAGGATGGTTGTTTTACGCACACTATAAGAAATAGCGGCAATAATGTAAAAATGTAAAATAGATGGTTTTACAGTTATTGAAAAGATAAAAAGTCAACAATATACATGTCTACCATTAAGGCAGCTTCATTGTTTCTCATTATCACACAGTACATGATGTTATTAGAAAATAATTGAAATGAGTGATCATTTGTCATTGTGAAGACACCACAACCAAATGAGACCTCTGCATTTGACTCATCTGTGAAGGATTGCTTGGGGATGGTACCTTGCTCATGAGTACCCTTTACCAACCTGGGATTCAAACCAGCGACCCTCATCATTTGGGGCAACGGTAGGGCGTTCGCCCCGTGATCAGAAGGTCGCAGCTTCGAATCCAGGGCCGGTAGAGTTCCCACTGAGGCACTCATGAGCAAGGTACCGTCCCCAAGCACTGCTTCCAGGGCTCTTGTTAGCTCTTGTTAGCCCACTGCTCCTTCACGGATGGGTTAAATGCAGAGGTCACATTACGTTGTGGTGCACTGTGTGCTGAGCTGTCCTGTGCTGTGGTGCTCTCACAATGACAAATAATCACTCACTTTCACTTTCATCTTGGAGCGAACTCCTTAACCGTTACATGAACTCTGCCCCACAGTAGCAGAACATACTGCCATAAAAGCTGCTTTTATCATTGCATGGACCATTATGGCTGAACATTTAAGTAGCGTTATGCCAGAAGACTTTTCTTGTCATTTGTGATTGTAAGGACTGTAATAACTGCTTTGATTTTTTACGTTTTTAGCACGTTGGTGTTGTTTGTGTCTGACTTAGTCACATAATACAGTGTTGTAGTAGATAGACATTTTGCTATGGTCATGTTATTCATGAAATACCACATTATGTGTCATTCATCAAGTGCTGATGCTAAAGTGGCTGCTCGATGTTTCTCTAAACAAATCACTAGCTGTAGCTAGCCGAACAGAAAAGCGAACAGGATCAGTAACTTGAGACGGAAAATTCAGATAAAATGGTATTAAATAATCCAAGTTCAACTCTCCTGTGGCAAATGGAACACAATCAATTCGGTTTTCACTGTATTTTAAGCAGACGTGACGTCATCTTGTCAACCGAATCTAGGATCCAGTGGCAAATGGAACGCAGCATAAGATCTAAAGCTTCATCCATTTCCAAATTACAGGGACAGTCTCCTTAGAGCAACTGGGGCTTAAGATTCCTGCTCAGAGGCCCAGCGGTGGATTCTTCTGGTTTCTAACTCTCCCAGGATTCTAATCCCGGTCTCTTGATCACCACGACAGGATTTTGCTTATCAGTGTCAGTTTCAGTTTTATAAAACGTCTCCTGATGCATTGTCCCTCATCCTGAGTCTTAAACCTCCTATCCATTCAGTTTGAGGACCTACTAGAAGATCCTTTTAGAACTCCTGAATCTTTACGTAAGCCCCAAAACGGTTGGTGTCGTTGCTTAGCAAACAGCCACAACAGAAACACATGGCCTATGTAGGTCAGTCTAAAGAGTCTTAACATCTGGTGGTCAAGCGGTCAAGCAAATTCAGCCAAGCAAATCGGGGGCATAAACAGGGATCACAAGTTGCCATCAGATCTCGTTTAAGATTCCCTCAGGGTCGTCGCCTGAGTGAGGTCATGCGGCGAGATGGCGGCACGCGACCCACGTCGGCCATGCTCCTCCTTGCCAACGCTGCTCCCACTGAATTTTTCAGAAAGTGACACGCAGCCGGCAGGCTTAAGAGCTTTCAGATCAGCCGCACGCTCCGTGGCACGCAATCTCACCGCCCCCAAGAGCTGAATTTGTTGAATGCTGTGGATAGACGAACTGCAAAACAAGGCAGATTGGACTTACAGATAGAGGCTTTAATCCTAACACTATAATCATCCACTTACACCAGACTGCAGTGTTTACCTGGGTTCAGGTTAACATCAAAACAGGGATTACGACAATCCGCTTGGAGAGCGTAATTTGTGGAGATTTTATTAATTGCTTTTTTTCTTGATATTGTCCTGGAAAATATGGAGTAAATCTTGCAGAAATAATGCTCGGGTGTATAATAATAATTCTTAATTCCTTAAGATGTGGCCCAACTTTTATTATGAATTCTACCAATATTTATGAAGAAGCCCAACAAATGAAAAAGGAAAAATAAGTTAACATTAAAAATGAATGTTGTTAAATGTTAAAACATTTAACATCGTCAAAAATGATCCATAGTAGAGGGTGTAATTACAATATAAGTGATTTGTTTGTTGCAGATACAGGAACTGGTTTGTTCTTTGTGCAGTGACCTTTAAAGATACATTGCAGTCAGCATGCATCATATTTCCTGGTAGATGGCGGATGCATGTGCCAGTGAAGATTTGTTGAGATATTTATGTTAACATTTATGTCATTTAGCAGAAACTCTTATCCAGAGTGACTTTGTATCCTCTAAACAAACTTACAGTCTCCTTGAAGCTACTTGAGGTTAAGGGTCTTGCTCAGAGGCTCAAAGGCGGTAGTGCTGGAGGTAGAATAGAGCCCAACTTGAACCCTTAACCTCTTGTTCCATTATTAGTATCCGACCTCAAGGCAGTTTTGCAGAAGCTACTTTTAAACAGATACTTATGATTAAAAGTAGCTACAACCGATGGTGGTGCGGTGGTTAGCATCGTCCCCTCACAGAAAGTGGAGTCTTTCTGCGTGGGATTTGCGTGCCTTCCCCGTGTTTGCGTGGGTTTTCTCTGGGAGCTCTGGTTTCCTGCCACAGTCCCAAAGCATGCACAATAGGTTGATTAGTGATGGTAAATTGGCCCCATAAGGTATGGCCATAAGGTTGGCGTCCATCCAGAATTGGTCCGCGCCTCGTGCCTGTAGTCCCGAGATATGCACGGGTCCCCAGTCTCCGCGACTCCCATAAAGATAAAGCGGTTCAGATGATTAAGAAATAAGTAGCTACAGACAAGCTACTGTAATACTTCATATTTGTTCTGTGGGATAGACTCTAAATAAATTAGTTTTAATAAATGTGAAACATGGAATTATGCAGTTCGGCGAATGATTGAATGAATGATGCATGATGGTCTATTTAATGACATAGCAAGCTATTTAATTTCTATTTTCAGTGACATTTTAGCGGAAGAGAGTGTTTCGATTTTCAACCCTTGATATTGAGGTGGGACTGTGGAGGATAAAAGCCTTCATATTTGACACAACAGTACAATAATTTTACTGCGCACAAAGGAATTTGACCATTTGGACTGGGCTAAAAATAAGGTTGTTTTTAATGTCAGCCCTAAAATAACATGTGCACAGCACATTTAGCGCTATTTTAGCACCTGTTATATCATTCCTGGGTAGTTTTCAGATGACTTGAGCCAGTTGTATTAGATTAGAGAAAAAACAAATGTGCAAAACATCAGGGCCACAGATCTGGGGAGGAATACCGATGTAATTAACAAGAGATGGTTTTAAGTCAGTCTGTCCAATCTTAGTTTGTATACTGCAGACCTCATAATGCCTGTGACCAATTCCAAATATCAGCTGAGGGTCAGCGCCTGTGTGGCAGTGATTGGGGAAGGTACCTTTCTCATGAGTACCTCAGTGGTACCTTTAACAGTCCGGGATTCAAACCGACAACCTTCCGATCTTGGGGCGAATTATGCCATTATTTAAGGGTTAGCTTAAGGGTCTTGCTCAAGGACCCAATGTTGGTAGTACCAGAGATCGGATTCGAACCCACAACCCCTTGGTACAAAGGCGAGTGTCCTACCACTAGACCACCAACACCCATTATGCTCCCAAACCAGCTGATGTCCAGTGCCTTGTGACTTTTTGTTTATAAAAAGTGCTTTATCTTTAAATTTGACTTATTTACCTACTTACATGACTGACCGATCCATCCGGGTTTGTTCTGAGGTGCAATTATTAATGCGTTTACTTTCAAACTAAGATCCTTTCACAAAGCTTTGCCTTCGTTAGGTCTTGGAACAAAGCCATTATAGCCAAACGCAGTCACAAATGGCACAGTTGCACTTACTGCACAAATATTCATATATACAGTTTCGAATCTCAAGGTCATGGCATTTAGCTGACGCTCTTATCCAGAGCAACCTTTCTAATTACAGTGACGGTCATCCAGGGAGACAGTAGCGGTAGTGATGTAAGATTGTAAAATTCGAATGCACAACCTCTTTGTCCAGAGGCGAGTTTCCTAACCACTAGACCACCAGCATCCAAATGGCGAGTCTAAAGTCAAGTCCTAAGTCAGTCGGGTCCAAGTTGCAAACCAAGTCCCTGTCCCTGGATTCTGGTGGTGCAAGAGAAACCGTAGAAGGGCCAGAACTCCGTTTCAGATTAGATTATATCACGGTAAAACCACATTCTTTCCTGTGTTATTTTGACCTCAGGTGTTGATATCTTGAAGCTGGTGGCGGCCCAAATTGGCAGCCAGTGGATCGACGTGTACCAGACCTTGGCAAACGCCACTGAACGAGAGGTGGCTGCTTTTTCCAACGGCTACTCGGCCGACCACGAGCGAGCGTACGCTGCCCTGCAGCACTGGACCATCCGCGACAGCGACGCCAACCTGGCCAAGATGATCAACGCACTCCATCGCCACCGTCGCATTGACGTGGTGGAAAAGGTCCGCGGCGTCATGGAGGACAATCCTCAGGTGAGGCGAACCTGCAGTGTGGAAACCTTGTCTACTAATCTATCCATCCATCCATCCATCCATCCAAATGCTGAATCTATCTATCTATCTATCTATCTATCTATCCATCCATCCATCCATCCATCCATCCATTCATCCATCCAAATACTGTATCTATCTATCTATCTATCTATCTATCCATCCAAATACTGAATCTATCTATCTATCTATCTATCTATCTATCTATCTATCTATCTATCTATCTATCTATCTATCTATCCATCCAAATACTGAATCTATCTATCCATTCATCTACTGAATCTGTCTATTTATTTATGCCTGTCTGTCTGTCTGTCTATCTATCTATCTATCTTTTTTTCTATCTATCCAAATACTGAAGTCTGTCTGTCTATCTATCTATCTATCTATCTATCTATCTATCTATCTTTTCGAACTGACCAAATACTTTTTAAAACCCACAATAATATATAAATATATAAAAGCATAAGCTTTTAATAAGATCTTAATAAGAGAACTTAATGACAGATTTTAGAGCTATTATTTTATTGTGGATTCGGAAATATCTATACATATGTCAGGTTTCAGAACATTGACCAGCTCTAACAGATATCACCCAGAAGCCAACCAGAAACATCAGACCCAAAGTCTTGACCTTGCATGTGACAGATAATGTCATGAAGCAGTAAACAAGCTTCGTTAAGGTCTTGTGATCCTCAGAAGGCTGAATTACAGGAAGCTGTGCTGGATTCGGCAGGTTTTCTTCTATGGATAGAACGTCTTTCATCAGCTTTCATTCCAAGGCTTCAGGCACAAGTCCACAACATTTTGACAAGTCTGCTCTTAGGAAAAAATAGTCTGTGCCTTGCCCTTGTCTGAAGGTTAGATTGTGGAGATAAATATTATGTGATGTTACCACGATGCTTTAACTGAGTTCTCATGTTCTCCAGGTATAATCCCCCCTGTCAGCACCATTTAATAGACCCTGTAGTCCTTCACTGTCCTTGGAGGAAACACTCAAGTGACCAGCACTAAAAACTCATCTAGTCATTAGTGTTCTTTAATGAAATTTTTTGACGTTCAGGTA
The DNA here is from genome assembly GCA_032718565.1 of Distichodus sexfasciatus. Taxonomy (NCBI): domain Eukaryota; kingdom Metazoa; phylum Chordata; class Actinopteri; order Characiformes; family Distichodontidae; genus Distichodus; species Distichodus sexfasciatus. Next base: position 110,761 of record JAVGVS010000328.1, on the reverse strand, counting down.
AACACATGGTGAAAATCTGGGTGATATTTTAGAAAAGAAAAATATTGTGAATTTATTTTTAACTTGTTTAAGTAAAATGACCTAAAATTACTTACAAGTATATTTTGCTTATTTTTTAGAGAAGTCAGATATGTCTGAAGAATACATTTATCTTATTTAGTAAAAAAGAATTGATTAGAGGGATATTTAGTCATATTTCAAAATGGAAAATGATTTCATAAATGCCATAAATATGCAGTTTTTACTTGAAAAGATATAATTTATATTTTCTCCATGAACATTAATAATTTCAACATGTCATACATACAACTAACTCTTTCATGCATGTAGGCCACTTGAGGTTTTGACTTTAATTTTAGTTAATGACAGTTCACACATGAAAGGGTTATAATCAGACTTATTTTATCATAAAGAGTAATGTCCCAAATTTGACGTACTTTTTCAGAAAGTCTTCTGGAGTTTTCTGAGCTAAAACAAATGAAGTGAAAATAAACTGGTCAAAACTTCCAGATGTTAAACCCGACCTGAACCCAATATGGCTGGATTGACTTCGTTAATTACCACAGAGCACTGCTACAATCCCTATTATTGCCATTCCTAAACCCTCTGTCCCCTTATTTATTGACTTATTTTGTGCTTATGGTTGGTTCTTTCTGTCCTGAACTCATAACTCTTTTCCTAGTACTAGATTTCTGTCAGTGTATCTTTGACAGTGGGGTAGTGGTGAAAGTTTTGTGGTGCAAGGCTGGGATTTGTCCAGTTTTTATCAGATTTTTCCCTGTCTGACCTCTTTGCCCATGTTTTATGTACGGCATAAGTTCATCAGATCATCAGACGTCGGAATTTCTGTAGAAAAGGCCTTAGTGGAGGAACACAGCTGAGCTTCACACCAGCTGCTACTTAAACTCCAGTGTTGGTGCAATGCCCTCCCCTGGATTGCTGTTGTCAAATTCCATGTGTTGTGTTCTGTAGCCAGAAGCTAAAGCACTTGAGAGGATTGGGTTTGTAACATCTGTCCAGGGGAGATGAGGCACAGCTCATGTGAGGAGCGCTAACAGAAGTGTGTCAGCCATTTGGCTACTGTCCTGCTACACACACACACACACACACCTCCAAAGTGGGACAGGAATGGGGTCATTTGTAATAAGGATGCAACGAATCAATACTGACTAGGGTTGTCAAAATGTTGAAATGCATTAGACACTAGTGCTATGGATGGACGGGTGGATTGCTGGTTGGACTGAAAAATGGATGAATTTCTAGATGGGTGGTTTGATGGATGGATTGATGAATGGATGGGTGGATTAATGGAAGGATGGAGGAATTGATTGATGGGCGGATTGCTAAATGGATGGATTTATGATGGGTGGATTGATAGATTGGTGGATGGATTGATGTATGGATGGATGGAGGGATGGTGGATTGATAGATGAATTGATGGAAGGGTGAAGTGATGTATGGATGAAGGCATAGATGGATTGGTGGATGGATGGATGGATGGATGGATGAATTGATTGATGGGTGGATTGATAAATGGATGATTGATGGGTGGATTGATAAATGGATGGATTGATTGATAGGTGGATTGATGGATGGATGGGTGGATGGATGGATTGATGGATGGATTGATAAATTAATGGAAGGGTTGATTGATGGGTGGATGGATAGATGTATGAATAGATGGATGGTTGGATTGATAGATGGATTGATGCGTGGATGGATGGATGAATGGATTGATGTGTGGATTGATGGATTGATTAATGGTGGGATTGATGGAAAGATCGAGGGATGGATGAGTGGATTGATGGATGAATGAATGGATTGATGGATGGGTGAATGGATTGATGGATGGATGAACTGATGGGTGGATGGATGGATGGATTAATGGGCAGAAGGATGGATGAATGACCTGATGAATGGATGGATTGATGAATGGATGGATTGATGAATGGATGGATTGATGAATGGATGGATTGATTGATGGGTGGATTAATGGATGGGTGGATGAATTAATGAATGGTTGGAAGGATGGCGGGATATACAGTTATATACAGTACATAAAACTGAAAATATAAAGAAAGCAAAATCAGAATTAAGTGGTATGGGCTACTCATTCTCTTGACTTTCTGCTG